>OW285236.1:152003929-152551429 GCA_935421215.2 Melolontha melolontha | reverse complement strand
TGCACATCATAAGCTCAAACAATTCGTACGCTGTATAGTATCTTTCTTATCGTGCAAGCAATCACTTTGGGAAACCATAATAATTTCATATTTTTTACTACACCACAATGGCTGCCGCTAGAGTGACTATCGTGTGTAACAAAGCATATTACAATTATAGTAATCTAGACGATATATTTTTCTCCATCTATATGCTGGTTCTTCTTTCTTTTTGGAAACATAAATTTTAATAATGGCGGGAGACTTTGTTCAACATAAAAAAACATAAGTACACATTTGTCATCAAAACATAACATTAAGATTTTAGCTGACGTTAATCGTTTAACAGCTTCAACAAGTCAAGATTCTGAAAATCTGAACACAGCACCGCCGCCAGCTAAACGAAACTTAGAAGATTATTTTACTAAAAGTTCCGACGATAGCCTGGATGATGTTTTAGCAAGAATGATTGCATTAGATGGCTTTCCATTCAGTGTATTCATAGCTTCAGACGATTTGAGAAAATTGCTCTTAGCGAATAGTAATAATTGTAATAGAAATAGTAGAAGAAACAAGACTAAGTCTTAAGGAAAGAGAAAGAAGAAGAAGAAGAAGAGCTCTTAGCGAAATATACGGATTTACCAAAATCAGCCGTCACAATTCGAAAGCGTGTTATGAATTACAGTGAAAAAACCAGAAAGCAAGTAACTGCAGAATTAAAACATTTGAAAAGTGCAGGTGAAAGATTCAGATCTTTCGACGAGTGGACATCAGCTCCAATAAACGATACATGGCTGTCAACGTTCATTCATATAAAAAAAATTGGAGCTTAGGACTCGTTCCTATTCATGGAAGTATGACGGCTGAAAATTGTATTCGTATTCGAAAGAGCGTCTAAGTAAATTTGATATTTCCCTGGAAACTGATATCGTGGCTACTGTAACCGATGGACCGAACGTTATGATAAAGGTGGGACAGCTTGTTTGCACTGAATAAAAACATGGTATCAATTTGTCCGTCTGTGATGTGCTTTATAAAATAGAGAATTATTTTCAAGACAGGCAAGACATCGCTACCTCAGACTCATATAATACTATAAATGAACCAGCTGTGACTGCTGATTATATGAACGATAGCGATGATGTTGACAATTTAGAAGACTTAGACTGTCCAGAATCAGGTTTAATCTTAATGTCACAAAATGAACTTGCGAGAGAACACATACCAGAGTTAACGAAAGATGAAAACATTAATGAGCTGATAAAGAAAATCCACAAAGTTATAGTGTATTTCAAAAGATCACCATTGAAAAATGAAACAGTACTTCAAAAAATGTGAAGATTGAACATGAAAAAGAGCTGTTACTTCTTTTGGACTGTAAAACCAGGTGGAATAGTCTTTTAACCATGCTGGAACGATTTTCTCTTTTAAAAACCTGAATTCAAAAAGCTTTTATAGATCTCAATCATCCAATCCGTTTAGAAGTTGCTGATTTTGACTTGGTAAATAAAATTGTTGATGTACTCACCCCAATTAAATTAACAGTAGAAGCAATCTGTCGACTAGATGCTAATTTGTGCACAGCTGATGCCGCTTTAAAATATCTTATAAAACAATTGTCTAGCAAAAACTCAGCACTCGCCAATAAAATGAAAACATCCTTATTTGAACGTATAAAGCAACGACCAAATGATAATTTAACTGGTGTGTTGAATTATTTACAAAATCCACGAAAAGATGATGAAAATCAGTTATTATCGGATTTGGAATGGCTTGACTTATTTCCAGTTCCTACACAGGCTTTAGTGAGGGCGCAAATAAAGAGTATTGTTAAAAGACTAAATAGTCGAGATGACACGGAAGAGGAAGAAAGGTCAGAATCACAAACAGATGATGAGCCAAGGCAACAAGCCTCCCAACCCCAATTGACACTAAAGGAAAAGTTACAGCTGGAAATTAATAAGAGCATGAAATCCCCAGATCCTGAAATACAAAATGAATCGGGGTTGGTAAATAGTATTAGACGCGAAATGAGCCTGTTCGAAAATGGAGGAGTTCGTGGATATTACTTAGAATTGACATATAAATATCTATTGTCTATTCCTCCAACCAGTGTAGAACCTGAGCGAGCGTTTCTAGCTGGTGTTTATGTTGGCAATAAACTACGAAGCAGGCTTGGAAGTCAAACATTGGATGCTTTAATATTTCTGAATAGTTTTTTATATTGTCTTTTTTGTTCTTTATTTTAGTATATTGTGTATTGTGTTGTGCAACAATATTAATAAATAATTTTTAAGAAGTTTTTTTTTTCATTTGAGCCCAATTATAAACCGCATAGTCTAATCCCGGAATTACGCTCCAAAAATCCCGTAATTCCGGTATTGAAAAACTCGGGATTGTATTCTCTAATTGCAACTAAAATTTGTAATGGAAGAGAAGCATACAGATATAATGTTATACATAAATTCTCAAAAGATTAATTATTAAAGGCACAGTATAAAGGAGGCATATTCTCTTTCTGTTTTAATTTGAATTAACTTATCTCTTAACCCTTTTTTAAAGAGCCGTTAAATTCAGAAGCCGAAACATTTTAATTCGACGATGGTTCAATTTATATTATATAATCAAGTTGAAGATGTACACTACCAAAATATGTTTTATTTATTCATATAATATGTCGGTAAATAAGGGTATAATTTCTTAATTCAAGTTGCATATATTATTATTTTAAATTATTATTAACTTAAACCAAAAGCTAAAGGAGAAACATAACTGAGTAAAACAGGTTGTACGTCTTATGTATATTACAAAAGTATTTTTAATAATATTAAAAATTAATTATTATTAATATTATTAAAAATCTGGTGTGAAGAAAACAAATACAGGTTCACTATTAATATTTTTGTGAACGTGTCCGAACATATCCCTCCCCAGAGACGTAGATACGTATTTCGCCTTTCTACAGGCTCATCGGTACGCTCCTGCTGGAGAAAGGATATCTTCAGACACATTCACAAAAAAGAACCACATCGCCACATCACAGAAATTATCCAGAACGAGCGTAGATGTAAATTCAGCGCTGCCTGTTGTCAGACAGCCGAAGTACCTCGCCCCGTCCACATAACCAATGTGAAGTAACGACACCCTTCCAAAGGTGGCACAGCCATCTCTCTAGAAACTGCATTTTGTTTGTGTCTTTACTCATACTACGGACTAACCGCATGTGTAATGTATCAGAATAATTGAAACATACATGAGTAGGTAAACCCCACCAGTTTATATAACACAAAGGTATTTTTAATAATATAAAATATTATTAAAAATCTGGTGTGAAGAACACAAATACAGGTTCACTATTAATATTTTGTGAACCTTTGTATTATACAAAACTGGTGGGGTTTACCTACTCATCTATGTTTCAATTATTCTGATATCTTATGTATATATTCCATATTCGTATATAAAAAGGAATGATATGCAAAATTTCAGGTAAGCTATAAAAAATAAATAATTCAATCTTATACAATTTATAAAATTATTGCCTAGGTAAGTAGAGCAGTCCGATAATTCAACCACGTATTCAAATAGAAATCAGCTAGTAATCAGTAATCCTGTCTTAGAAATCAATTTACGACTATTTGTCACTAGGAAGCCAAACTAATATTAAAAATGTTGCATTATTGAACAGGAAAGCCGGATAATAAATATGTAAAGTATAATATAACATATTACAAGTTTATAATTCATAAAAAAGTAGTATTATAATCATAGAAATTTAAAAATTATAAAATTTTATTATATTATCTGTGTTCAATAACTATATGATTACATACTTACTACCTGATAATTCGAAATTAATGAAACATTTCCAGTTAAGTCAATGTTATTGACAGAATGTATGGGCATAATCCCGGATTAAAGTTGGCTACTCAGTTTCCTCCTTGTCTCGATACATATTAAAGGGGATTAGCATAATTGACCACCGTTTAAGAAACAATAACATTGACATATTGTCAAAAGACCGACAAATATTAAACAGGGTTACTTATGATATTTGGTGAATATTTATTCAATGGATTATTTTCTATTGTGTTTCTATTTTAATTGAGACCGTAAGGCCACGTGCGAAGTATTAAACTTAAATAATGTAGACTTTGGCAAATATAACATCGGTGAACAAATATAAATTAGATAAAGGTACTTTTATAATATAACATAAATTATTGTTACAAATATTATAAGTGGCAATTATTTCCAAAAATTATTTTAAATTCTGTCACGATATTAATTTAGCAACCAATAACAATACGAAATTAAAAAATCTTAAATTTTATAAAAACGTAAACAATGTTGTATTATCAAAATGCCAACAAATGAAAATAGAAACATTTTATATAAAATATTTAATTAAGTATGATTTCAAGTTAGACAACCAAGGGTGCACAATTTGAACATTTGATTTCCTTGGTTTTTGATTTTATCATTGTCTTTAAATTTAGTATTTTGTAATATCAAAATTGCTTTTTTCTTATTATATATATATTGAAATGCCGCCCAACTGGGTTGTTCATGTTTAGGAATAATATCAACGTATAACTAACAATTCTCTCAGTAAATAAAACAAATCAAATTAAAGTACCACTAATATTAACAATGCCATAACTGTAGAAATACAAATAGTTGACGGGATATATTTTGATTTTCTAATCCCAAAATTCGTTAGCGGCTGCTAGATTTGGTTTCGACAGGAACTTGTATATTTTCTTCGGTAAAAATGAATTCATGTATTTATTATGAATATTTACGGGGTATTTTAATTTTTTTATTGAAGATCAAAAATAATGCGGCATTCTTTTAGCACGTTATGGAAAAACACTATTCCTAACTTGCTTTTTTTTTCAAACATGGGTTTTCGTATAATTTTAAGATGAAATTTTATTATAAATATTTTATTTATATGTATTTATAGTTTAATGGTTTAAATTATTTCAGTATATAGTTATATGTATTTTAATTATTTTTTTATGCTATCTTACTTACCATGAGCACGCGTAAAATATAAGTTTTGTCCGCGAACATTTTTGAATTGTAGAACACTTTTAAGGTTATTTCAATATAATTTTATAATATTTAATAAGTTAAATAAACAATAAATTTTCCGAATATTCTAATTACATTTATAAGAATTAAACACTTATTTTATTCTTTTTACATGTAGGGTTGTTTTAAATATATATACTTTAAAGTAAAGCCAGACCTTAAATCGCCAACTGATTGAATTTACCATATATATATATATATATAAGTAAAAATTTCATTAACGGGTGAGCGGTCTGTCAAGTAAAAATAAAACTCCTTTATTCCACTCACACACAAAGAGTGGAATAAAGGAGTTTTATTTTTACTTGACAGACCGCTCACCCGTTAATGAAATTTTTACTTTTACAGTACGGTCGATAATACTTAATATATATATATATATATATATATATATATATATATATATATATATATATATATATATATATATATGAAAAATTTTTTTTTTTGTGAAAAACTTATCTGCGCGGAATGTGCATATATCGATATTTCACTGTTTTTTACAGATCATCAGTGCACCTTACCGAAGACAGACATGATATTCACTTCTATACTACGTGTATATATACGAACTGTAATGAACTTCATGTGTATGAGAATTAATAATTATTAAATCTCATTTTACATGCGATTGTCGCTATAATTTGTTGCATTTAATTCTACAATCCGGCAAATCACTTT
Source organism: Melolontha melolontha (assembly GCA_935421215.2). Lineage (NCBI taxonomy): Eukaryota > Metazoa > Arthropoda > Insecta > Coleoptera > Scarabaeidae > Melolontha > Melolontha melolontha. The sequence continues at coordinate 152,545,669 of OW285236.1, read as the reverse complement.
TGCCCTAGATTGTAGACGCAACAAGCCGCGACATCAACTGTACAAGTTGTCAGTACAAATGAAAAATTTTTTTTTGTGAAAAACTTATCTGCGCGGAATGTGCATATATCGATATTTCACTGTTTTTTACAGATCATCAGTGCACCTTACCGAAGACAGACATGATATTCACTTCTATACTACGTGTATATATACGAACTGTAATGAACTTCATGTGTATGAGAATTAATAATTATTAAATCTCATTTTACATGCGATTGTCGCTATAATTTGTTGCATTTAATTCTACAATCCGGCAAGTCACTTTTGCCCTAGATTGTAGACGCAACAAGCCGCGACATCAACTGTACAAGTTGTCAGTACAAATGAAAAATTTTTTTTTTTTTTTTTTTTTTTTGTGAAAAACTTATCTGCGCGGAATGTGCATATATCGATATTTCACTGTTTTTTACAGATCATCAGTGCACCTTACAGTTGATGTCGCGGCTTGTTGCGTCTACAATCTAGGGCAAAAGTGATTTGCCGGATTGTAGAATTAAATGCAACAAATTATAGCGACAATCGCATGTAAAATGAGATTTAATAATTATTAATTCTCATACACATGAAGTTCATTACAGTTCGTATATATACACGTAGTATAGAAGTGAATATCATGTCTGTCTTCGGTAAGGTGCACTGATGATCTGTAAAAAACAGTGAAATATCGATATATGCACATTCCGCGCAGATAAGTTTTTCACAAAAAAAAAAAATTTTCATTTGTACTGACAACTTGTACAGTTGATGTCGCGGCTTGTTGCGTCTACAATCTAGGGCAAAAGTGATTTGCCGGATTGTAGAATTAAATGCAACAAATTATAGCGACAATCGCATGTAAAATGAGATTTAATAATTATTAATTCTCATACACATGAAGTTCATTACAGTTCGTATATATACACGTAGTATAGAAGTGAATATCATGTCTGTCTTCGGTAAGGTGCACTGATGATCTGTAAAAAACAGTGAAATATCGATATATGCACATTCCGCGCAGATAAGTTTTTCACAAAAAAAATTTTTCATTTGTACTGACAACTTGTACAGTTGATGTCGCGGCTTGTTGCGTCTACAATCTAGGGCAAAAGTGATTTGCCGGATTGTAGAATTAAATGCAACAAATTATAGCGACAATCGCATGTAAAATGAGATTTAATAATTATTAATTCTCATACACATGAAGTTCAATATATATATATATATATATATATATACCGATAGGTCCAACTCGCAACGGGCCATAGGCAACAATATACGTATGGAACGTAATGCGATGTGGCAACGTGTGTACGATGCCTATATTGAATGACTTTCTTAAAATTTAAATTTATTTTACAGAATTATTGATTTTTTTACTTTTATCTTTTAGAAAACGTTATTGTTTTTTTATTACTTAAAATTACTTTATATGAAAAATAGTATACCATAAAAGTGTAAACAAAGACAGTATACATTGAAACGAATATTCATTCAATTGTATTGTCATGAAATTGAATTTGTCATCGTTGTTAAATTTGTTAGAATGAATTGAATACAAAAGTATTTTTAATAATATTTTATATTATTAAAAATACCTTTGTATTATACAAAACTGGTGGGGTTTACCTACTCATGTATGTTTCAATTATTCTGATACATTACACATGCGGTTAATCCGTAGTATGAGTGAAGACACAAACAAAATACAGTTTCTAGAGGGATGACTGTGCCACCTTTGGAAAGGCGTCGTTACTTCACATTGGTTATGTGGACGGGGCGAGGTACTTCGGTTGTCTGACAACAGGCAGCGCTTAATTTACTTCTACGCCCGGTCTGGATAATTACGGTGATGTGGTGATGTGGTTCTTTTTTGTAAATGTGTCTGGAAATATTCTTTCTCCAGCAGGGGCGTACCGATGAGCCTGTAGGAAGGTGAAATACATATCTACGTCTCTGGGGAAAGATATTTTCGGACACGTTCACAAAAATATTAATAGTGAACCTGTATTTGTGTTCTTCACACCAGGTTTTTAATAATATTTTATATTATTAAAAATACCTTTGTATTATACAAAACCGGTGGGGTTTACCTACTCATGTATGTTTCAATTATTCTGATAGAATGAATAGATATTTATATTTATCGGAAAATACTAATACTTAAAGCAAACAAATAAGGTGTAGTGTTTTGTTATAGGAAAGTATAATATCCATTTCTTCCTGCATATTGATTATGCAGCTGATGCTTTCGTAATATGCTCATATTTGTATTATTTCAACTTATACTTCGGTCGATACATACCGACTTCCTTCAAACCAGGAGGAAGCTACAGTTGTAATTAAACTCTTCCTTTTTTTTATTACCTACGGATATTCACAATTCCAAAATACGTTACAATGTTGCTTATTATAGATTGTAATTAGCTGAATGCTGTCGCAAAACTGATCTCTGCATTTTTTTAAATGCCAGAATAAAATTAACCCCTGCCCTTATTATAATTTTACAAAGGAACAGACACGTACTTCAATTTCTACGAAATACTAAGCCTACAGTTCATGTATAATACAGTGATAATGAAGACTGGAGCGTTTGTCGACCTACGAAGTTGTACTTTACTTGTTTATTGTTAATAAAAGGCTGATGGAAATATTACGTGAGATTTTGGTATAATATACATTAGTATATATACTAATAATATACATTAGTATATATACACGCAGTATAGAAATGAAAGTCGTATCTATTTCTGGGTAAGGTGTATTGACAATTAGTTATAACTATGAAACGTCGACGTCTGCAAATCCCGGATGGACACGGTTTTCACAATTTTTTCATTTTCCCGGACAACCTGGACGGTTGACGCCGTGACGCGTTGCAGCTACATTCTTAGACAAAGGTGATTTTGTCATGTGTTGAAATCGATGCAACGAATTAGAGCGGCAATTGCATGTATGTGAGAATTCAATAATTATGTGTGCTCATTAGCATTACGTTTAACATCATTAGTATATATACACGCAGTATAGAAATGAAAGTCGTATCTATTTCTGGGTAAGGTGTATGGACAATTAGTAATAACTATAAAACGTCGACGTCTGCACATCCAGGATGGATACGTTTTCACACATTTTTTCATTTTCCCGGACAACCTGGACGGTTGACGCCGTGACGCGTTGCAGCTACATTCTTAGACAAAGATGATTTTGTCATGTGTTGAAATTGATGCAACGAATTAGAGCGGCAATGGCATGTATGTGAGAATTCAATAATTATGTGTGTTCTCATTAGCATTACGTTTAACATCATTAGTATATATACACGCAGTATAGAAATGAAAGTCGTATCTATTTCTGGGTAAGGTGTATTGACAATTAGTAATAACTATGAAACATCGACGTCTGCACATACCGGATGGATACGGCTATCACACATTTTTTCATATATATATATATATATATATATATATATATATATATGTATATATATATAAAGCAAGAAGTAATTGTTTCTTGGGAGTAGCGGTTAGGTTTAGGTAATTAAATTTCTGAATTTTGATTCATGCCAATCAATGTTACACAAAAAGAATGAAGCAACGAGGTTAATTAATAGAGCAATTAAATTAACAAACCCAGAAATTCTATCACAAATAAAAGATTCTCTACAAAAAGAAATAACTATCCCATTCCCATTCATTAACAAAATAATAAAACAAAAATTATATCAACACTACAACACAGATAGAACAAACACCACAAAAGGCAAGAAAAACAACCGCCGAAGTACTTATAAATATGTCCCAATACCTTATATAAACAACCTCTCAGAAAAAATACACAAAATCTATGCATCATATAAAATAAAAGTAGTTCACAAGAACTTCAATAATCTCAACAACTTACACTCAAAATTAAAAGACAAAATACCTACATTAAAAAAACAGGTTATTTATTAAATCCCATGCAACGACTTCAAAGGTGTATACATCAGCCAAACAACACAATATTTGCAAGAACGTTTAAATGGACATAAATTATCAAACAGTCCAGCCCTAAAAAACACATCAAGCAGACCAATCACACTTTTAATTTCGATAAAACCTCTTATATCCGAAAAAAATAACAAGGCATAACAGAATCGACACAAATAACTTAACTAAAATATACCTACCCATTTTATAACAGCCCCCCACCGAATAATAACAACATAAACAGTACAAAAATAAAATAGCATGCCTGAGAAAAGTTTAAACCAAAAGGCATCATATGCCGAAACATGTAAGATTGTTTTAAATATATTCATTTTGAAGTAAAAACCAGACCTTAAATCGTCAACTAAGTGAATCTACTATATATATATATAAATTTAAAAGAAATTATCGACCGTACTATATTGTTTAAAATAAATTAAAAACGGGCAAGCGGTATGATAATTAAAAACTCATTTATTAATTATCTCTATATTTCGCAACGAGTTTGTTGCTTCTTCGGGAGATAAAAATGTAGAGTTCAAAAAATGAAAGTATATTAATTAAAAAGGTAGTGTGGCTTATATGTGCTGTTCTGTTGTTCTTAGCTATGACAGTGTTATACTTTTGATTGAGAGGATGATAAGAATAGTATTAATGAACCGACCAAATGAAGTTGGCTTTCTATACCAATTCAAAATGATCGAGTTGTTATCACCGCAAATCACTGAAACGTCCAAGAAGGGTACACTATTATTTATTTCTTTTTCCATAGTAAATTGTAAATTTTTGTTATAGTTGTTAAATATTTGTAGTGTTACATCTATTTTATCATGTGGTACAAAGCAAACAATGTCATCAACATACTTGCATAAAAACGGTAATTGAAATGGTAATTCAAATATCACACTCTCCAACAACTGATCCATAACTATTTGGGCTAAAATGGGACCGATGGGCGATCTCATGGGTGTTCCAAATATTTGCCTGTAGAATTATTTTTCATTCAACGAAAAATATCTATTGTAGAAAATACAAATAATTAGCAACAAAGAATTTAATCTTGATAAGTCCGTGTGTGGATCGATTATGTGCCACTTACTTGTTATGACATCTGTTATTAATTGTAATGGTATGTTGGTAAAAAGTGATATAACATCCAACAAAATCAACACATAATTGTTGGGAAGTGCGAACGCCTGCATCTGATTTACAAATGGAAAAGTTTCTTTAATATTATACGTATTATCATCTTCAAACGCGATAATTAAAATTTGGCTGAGGTATTTATTGTTATGGAGTTAATGGAACTAATGATTGGTCGGACTGGTATGTCAGGTTTGTGAATTTTCGGCAGTGAGTAAAGTTTCGGATGAGTAGCATTATAGATTATCAAAAGTTTTTGGGTAATTGTCCACTAGAATAAATATTAATCGACGCCTTAACCGAGGAGCAGATGGCACTACAAATTTCGTAGTGCAGCGAGATGCTCGAAAAGTTTAAAAATAGAACACCTCCTGGCTTTAGTATTATGGCGTTCCCACTAAAGCATAGAACAAAAGTCTGGATCCTTGAAGATGAAAGCACCCCCGTGTCTGTATGGAAATTTCGATCCGTTAAGAAGAAAATACTAGCCGTCCTCTTTGCCGTGGGAACAACGTGTATTGCTGTAAACATAAAAGACAGCCACCACGAAGTGATACACCGAGGACTGCTTGCTCAGAGTCATTGAGGCATTCAACCCAAGCACAAAAACCATTGGTCTTCGCTTGAAATCGAGCACCTCGCTTTTCCACCACGGAAACACTACGAGCCAATATTTCATCTGTCCATATCTATACCGAGTATTTAGTAAGAACCAGGCTCTAGACTGGAGCATCTATCCTACAACTCAGATCTCATTTCATGTAACTTTGCGCTGTTTCCCCATGTGACGAGTAGGATGAAAGAGAAATGTTTTCCAACGACAAAGATCTTCTTAAAGCATGGCGTCTTCCTGTCAGAAGAAATGTGGAATAGTTAACTTTACGATAGGTTTCGAAATATGTAAAGAGGGCACAGAATGTTGTGGAAAGTTATTTTGAAATGTGAAAACTAAAGGTGTATTTCAAAACTTTTAAAAATAATAATTATAATAATAATAATAAGCTTTATTAACTAACAGGCAATTTCCAATTACAGGATAATACAACATGGTAATTGTATATATATATGTATATATATATATATATATATATATATATATATATATATATATATATATATATAAGGTAAACTTAATAAGTCGGCGATTAAAGGTCTGGTTTACTTTAGAGTATATATATTTAAAACAACTCTACATGTTTCGGCAATACGCCTTTGTCAAGAGAATACAAAATATAAATTTATATTTTGTATTCTCTTGGCAAAGGCGTATTGCCGAAACATGTAGAGTTGTTTTAAATATATATACTCTAAAGTAAACCAGACCTTTAATCGCCGACTTATTAAGTTTACCTTATCATACCAAGGTCACGAAGATATTATATATATATATATATATATATATATATATATATATATATATAACAATTGATAAATTATTGGAGTTTTTCGGCTTTTATATGAAATATTTACAAATATCAAGTTAGTATGTATGTAATTGCAAAGTAAGGGGGGATGTAAACATTGCTGTCTACAAATTACAAAGCAAATCATACGAAATTTTTTAATTGAAAAATATTGTCTATGTTTGGACTCGAACCCAAGTCTACAGTTTGCCGGACTGTCGGTTTTACCACTCACCCACAATAGACCTAGGTTCAAGCTATGGTTAAAATTACTTTTAACTTTTACTTTGTAAAATTTTTGACAAATTTGAATTTAAGAACAAGGTATGTCAATATAAAGTCGCAAAATTATTGCCAATTTAAGAAAAAAAAAATCAGTCATTTAGAATACTAAATATAAAATAATAAATGAGATTTAAAAAGCTAAAATTTGGAAAAAAAGATACCTCATAAGACTTGTTCTATTTTTTTTTCACAACTGTACAAGGAAATAATTATTGGAAGTTCTGAAATGAGAAAGAATTGCAACGAATATATCAACATATTTCAATATTATGATTTTTTTAAAATTAATCCCCACGCATTAAATGTAAACCCTCCCTGTCCATCATTATTATTTATATACCTCTCTTCAAATCTCGTATTTCATGGTTTATACTATTTGTTGGCCAGACTGTTTTTCATGAGGAAAGATCAAATTTTCTCAAAAGTCAGGTTTGTAATTTATACGATTTAAAGAAAAGAGTATCTCGGTGCACTTTTGTTCTTCATATACGTTAATCTTCTTGCCGCAATATGATATCATAATACAGTTCCTTTTATTCGTCGACTTCACAACAATCAGAAAAATTTGTTTGAAGAATAGTGTTTCTGGCACTTTCGGATGGACGGTGTCTCGAAGATTGCGCTAAAATATGATCTCGTTTCTGGTTGAAAATTCTAGTATAACCGGTTTCTGGGTTATGGAAAAACTTTCCTTTATTTTTCCCCTTTTTTCTATACTTAATACGGTAGAATTATTTATATGCATTTCTTCAGCGATTACCCTAATATTCATTAAAATTCTTAATTTATCGACCTATATTTTCTTACCATTTTAAGTATTTCAAATAATTAAATTGATACATTGACAAATTGACATCAAAGTATGTACTAAAGCAAACAAAAAAACAGATTTTTTGTTAGATTTATATGAACATAACTGCACCTACTTTTTATAATTTTTGTATTTGTAAGTACAATGGCAATCAATCGTAAGCTAAGGGACAACTCTTAGCTAATTTTTTATTGTTCTTAGACATTGTAAATCAAGCTTTCATAGATAATCTAAATATCATTTTTAGTAGAGTTAATTCCCTAGATAATCTGCTAAAACCTTGTTTTACAAAGCCGAAAATAAACTGTCTCTTATATTACGATCATAGCCGTACATATTTCGAAAGAAGCTACACTTGAAGGCGATGATATTATTATCTGCAGATAGAAGTATTTAATGTCAATTTCCAATTACAAAAAAATAAGTAAAGCTAATATTTTATTTAGATGAAACCTGGCCAAATCAAGATCATTCTAAATAAAAAATTTTGCATTAATACCAAAACGACAAGTATTCAACGCAAGTTCAAGTCTCAGGTTAAAAATCCTCTTGACAAATGTAGACGTCTAGTTATAGTGCATATAGGTCCAATAAGTGATTTTATTGATAATGCTTGATTAACATTTGAAAGTAAGAAAACTAAAAATTTTCCTAAAGATATGAAAGCTGAGATCTTTTACTCATGATGATATCGTTATATACATCATGTTTCAACAAGAACATCATCTCAATAGACACTGAGTAACTAGTACTTGCAAATTATTATAAGCCACTTGCCTTTTATTTATAAATATTTTTCTAATGTGATATTGATATTTGTCATTTTGTGACTAGCAATATAATTTTTTCTTACAAATATTTTTTTTTACTTAATAAACAAAACTACTAAATAATGTACACATTGCAAGAAAATATTTTTATTATTATTTCCTTATTTCCGAAGTGTACAATTTCTTAACGGAGAATGGCAATATTCCTATGCGGAATGTAAGCGACAGTTTCATTTGCAGTTTTCTAATAGAGTTATGGATAATACCGCTTTACATCATCACATTCGTCTAGTAATGGAGAAGTTTCGGGCTACAGGATCTGTGTTAAAAGGCAAAAGTTCTCGTAGACCACGTATACTGTAAAATATTGTTGAACACGTAGAAAATCTTGTTGGAGAAAATCCACATACATCAGTTCGTCGTTTATTAGTTCAAATTAACGTATCTTCTAGTACCATTCATAGAATTTTGAAGCGTCGTTTATATATGTATTCATACAAAGTATCGACTGTTCAACAGATTTTACCTAGGGAACACGCTAGTAGGCTTAATTATTGCAACTTCTCTCAAGAAAATTTAAATAACGACGAAATTCTTGATATAAGTTTTTTTACTGATGACGCATGGTTTCATTTAACCGGTTTGTAAATAAACAAAATTACAGAACATGGTCTATAAACAATCCAAACAATCACATCGAAGTTCCTTTACATCCTGTTAAAGTTGGGTATAGTTAGCTGTATCTTTTCGTAGAAAAACAGGACCAATATTTTCTCATAATAACATGAATAACCAACGATACCGAGAACAGTTATTAGCACCATTTTTAATTCAAGTGCAACGAGACGAATTTAATGGGGGTTACTTCCAGAAAGATAGGGCTACTGAACATACAATTCGTGCAAATTTAGCGCTTTTAGAAGGTTACTTCCCTAGTTATAAGCAAAGGTGTTTGTCCAGCCCGGTCACCAAATCTAAATCTTTCTATTTTCAGATTGCTAAAAAATGAAGTATATAAAATAAGAATGATTAACTTAAATGACTTGATAAATTCAATTACAATTAAATGTAATGAAATAACACCAAATGTATTGCAGAATGCTTTTATCAACATGAAACGCCGTATTGCATTACGCATTCAACAAAATGGTGACCATTTTGAAATAATAATAATTGAAATTTCCACCAATTAGTTATTTACCTTGGTTGTTTGATTAATATTCTATCTTTAAAGTTTTCTTATTAAATAAATTAATAATCTAATTGTACTTGTTATTAATTTCATCACAATTTCTCTCGATGATAAATTTTGACAGTGACAGGTAGATAACCTTCATAATATTTAATCTATATCCGCATTTGAAGTATGAATATCATAATCAGAATATCATAATTTATAGGAGAAATTCATGAACAATTAGATGTAATTCCTTATGAAACATGTTGAACTTGTTAAATCTAATAAAATCTTTAGTAAATGTCTATGTACATTACCATTAATTTAGATGTTTAGAGCAAGCCAATTATTCTAGAAATGTTAATTATACCGCCAAAAATAATTTCATTCTAATTTTGTTAATGTGAACAAAGCTTTCCAATTTATCTCTCGATTTATTATTATATTGTTAAAAACAGAGTATAAATATATATTCCGTCAATATTAAGTAAAAAGTGTATAAAATATTTGAATTGCCGTATCCTTGTATATAAAATCAAGTTTATGCTGTAACAATTTCTGTGTGTGCAATAGAGCAGATATAATATGTGCCCCTTGAAAATCCGAAAATGTTTTTTAGAACTATGCACAGAATTACGAACGACAGCTGGTTTCTCTTGGTTAGAATACAATAAGTACTCGAAAGTCTGCTTGATTGAGCCGGTAGTTGTATGAGTATATAGACTATATATACTGGACAACCAAGCCCTCCTTAATTCAGTTTGTTCTGTAACTGGCTGCATTATAGTATGGGCTGTTGCTGATTTTGCTGTCGCTGGCGTGGGGTTCTTCCATCACAATACTTCACTTCACATACAATGCATCCCCACACAGCAGTATCCGAAAACACCCCCTAAATGATTTTTTCAACACGTCAAATTGTCGCTTATCATTGCATCTCCCACTGACACGGTTAAATAGCAATTAAATTGAAATGCACTGATAGGTAAGTATGATATAAAATAGGGCTTAGGAGCGATCGACAAACTGTTGTCTTTTAGTTTCTGGCAGAGGAAAACGACAGTTGAGTATTGTAATAAATTAATCGTGCGAATACAAAATGGTGTACTATTTTTTAGCCATTAAATACATTTATATTTCGTTACTTATAGATTGTGTTCATATTTTTTTCATTTTGAAAGAGTAACTTATCGCTATTAAACTACCGTCGTCTTAAATTTGAAATTTAAAACAAGCTGTATTAAAGACTTCTTTTAAAAATCTTCTATACCTTGCTACAATTTCTAAAACTAAAATCTTTAATGACTAATTATTCCAAAACTTTTAATAGTAGCAATAATAATAATAATAACTTTTATTATACAATATGGTGGTTATATATATACAAAATCTGAGAGAGACTACAATCATAAGAAACATAAAATCATTCATAAATAAATATGGCACCCTTCTGAATCCTTCATCTATTCAGAGAAACAGAAAATTATTCTCCTGCCAAAACATCTTCCATTAATTTATTGACCATTACTGAGAGAATGCACTGGGGTTTATATCATACCATTTGTCCTTGAAAATGGAGCGGACAATGTGCTGGCATAACTGGCATTTCTTCTAGGTACCAGAAAAGTCACACGTCACAGTAAGAAAGAATAATCATAAATTCTGCTATTTAAGAGTTTATGCAGAAATTGGTAACACAATGTATCTCATCTTGCGCATAAGGATAGCACAATATAACAAACAGTAGTGGACCCAAATTTTCGCCTTATGAGATATCAGACGAAGGAACAAACTCAATAGAATTGAAGCAACCGTAAACCACATAACATTTTCTTTAATATAAGTGATCAACGAAGATAGGACAAGACCCTATGAGCTTAATTTATTTAAGGGAGGTTCATGATCGATAACGTCGATTGCTTTTGACAGATCCGTGTAAATTACATCAACTTGCCCCTTCTGTCCAAGACCTCACTGATATACTCAGATATCGCAGCTGCATTAGTGACGGTAAATCGAACAGATATGAAACCATGTTGACGAGGCGTGATAAACAAGGACTATTATAAATATTCCAACATATAACTTTGCAATGTCAGCTATCATCGAAATTTATCTGTAGCTCAATAGTAATGTCAAGTACGATCATCTTTTTTAAATACCACTCTTGTTCCTTTCCATCATACAGGAAAGACGCTGGGGATATACAAGGATTAGTCATTATTCGAAGAGCATATAGTCATTATTCGAAAGCATATCAGCATTCTGAAATCAAGAGACTTAATTAAAGATCATGTCTTACTGTATATTTATTAGGAAAGATAGCCATCAACTTAACCAGTTCCTCGTCAGTGATATTCGAAAATGAATAAACCAAGGCATTCAATTTTGATTCAGGAAAGAGAAAACTGGCCGTAGAAGTATATACAGAAGAAACGTATTATTAAATGAGATAACAATAACAGTGGCGGCCATAAAAGTATTTCCAACATCATCATCATCTAGTCACCCTATTGCTTGTAAAATGCCTCTTTGCACGGAGGAAGTTCAACAGTTTTTAAAGACAAGTTTTAAATAGTTTTCCATATCATCAAGGTAACGAATAATTATCATTTATTTGTTCTTTGACATGTGGTTCTAAGACGTTAAAACCCAACGTACTATATAAGATTTCTTATGTGCCATTTTTTGGGATAATAATTTTTATCGTTGACCTATGATAACTCTTACGAAGAATATAGAAACTGAGAAGTCATATCAAGGTATTTTGTTAAAAAGGGTCAATCAAAATCAAAGAGATAATTATAAAGCAAAGAAGAATCTGTCCTAGAAAAGTCATACCGGAAATTATCAGCAGATGAAAAAAGCTAAATGGAAAGAGAATGAAATGTTTGAAGTATAAATTCAAGACTATACAGCGTTTCACGCCCACGATTAAGTATGGGCTCTTATGGAGCATTCCCCTCTTTTATTTTCTTTAAGAAATTGCATCGCGCTATCCTTTTCCACCGCTCGCTATGTCGAAAATTTATATTAATTTTTATTGGGGATTTTTAATTCGTACAGATAACCAGACTGCTAAGTACAGTAGTTTGTTCACTTTGTTATCTTGTCAAGTGTCAAATTGTTCCTTTCCGTATTTTTATTAAATATTATTTGTTGTTCTTCGTTCTTGTTATATTGTTATATTGTTATAGTTTTATTATATTATATACCTTATATTCTTATTATTATATATTATATTCTCTCTCTGTTTATTATATTCTCCCGTTGTTGTTTACAAAAGTTTGTGGTAAGTTGGAATGTGAAGGAAATGTGCTCGTAAATAAAAACATCACCGTTACAGATTCTAAACTTCAGTAATGGAGCCTGGAGAGAAAAAATCAAGGGGTGAATGTTTTAGTCGAAAAGAAAAGCAGATGATACTAAATGTTTTTAATCATTTTCTTAAAAAACCTATGACTGTTACTGCTGCTGCTGCTGCTGCTGAAGCAAGTGAAGCACTACATTGTTCAGTACACAGCATATACAACATGAGAAAGGAACAAGAAAAAGGGACGTTGTTGAGTCCAAAAAAAAACAAGCAGAAGAGAAAAGTGGTACAAGTAAATGCTCGTCTACACCGTTATGATGAAAATATACACGCACTTGTACGACAACAAGTTCATAGATTTTTCATGCAAAACATACCACCCACTGTGAATACAGTTCTTGCTACCATCAACAATGACAATGATCTCCCTACTTTTACATGATCAACATTATATAGACTTTTGAAAGATATTGGTTTTGAATTTCAAACTGTTAAACGGAAAAGCATACTCATTGAACGAGATGATATTATAAGATGGAGACACAAGTATCTGCGAGATATCAAGACATTTCGAAATGAAGGTAAAGTTTCTTTGTTCTTTATATAAAAGCATATACCTAAAATAATATTTGTTCCAGGTAGATGTATAGTTTACACAGATAAGTCATGGGTTAATGTAGGACACACAGTAAGTAAAGTCTGGCAAGATACTACAATAAAAAGTACTCGAGAAGCATTTGTTCGAGGATTGAGTACAGGATTAAAATCTCCGAGTGGTCTTGGTCCTCGCTTTGCATTAGTACATGCTGGCAATGAAAATGGCTTACTTCCTGGTGCCGAATTAACATTTCTATGCAAGAAAAATACAGCTGATGCACATAATGAGATGAATGCAGATACTTTGAAAAGTGGTTCATTGAGCATTTATTGCCAAATACTCCTGAAAATGCTGTAATTGTTCTAGACAATGCATCGTACCACAGCAGAAAGGTTCAGAAGATACCTACAAGTGCATGGATAAAAGAAAATATAATTGACTGGCTGACTGAAAAAAATATATCCGTTGAAGATAATATGTTAAAAAGAGATTTGTTGTTTAGTGTATCACAAGTAAAATATCAATATGACAAATATAAGCTTGATATGTTGGCGAAAGATGCTGGCCGAGAAGTTCTACGTTTACCACCTTACCATTGTGAGCTGAATCCAATAGAGATGGTTTGGGCCCAAGTGAAAAATCACATAAAGATGCACAACACTACGTTCAAAGTACAAGATATGGCACCATTAATTACGAGTGCCTATAGTAATGTGACAGCTGACAATTAGAAGAATTATATTCAGCATGTAAAAAAAATTGAAGAAGAAATGTGGATTGTCGATGGATTGCAAGATGATGTTGAGGAGTCTATCATCCATGTAGGAGACTCAGGTTCAACTGATGATATGGAAGACGATTTATTAACTGACCCTGTCGGCTATTCGAATGCTGCTTCAACATCCAGTGGATTGTAGGTCTGTTCCAAGAACGAATCTCTGACAGTTTGCATCTCTTTTAGCCAATTGGTAGGCAGTATTATAGTACACGATAGTGGCTGTAAAACAGATTTAAATTCCGATTCACTAAAAATAATAGGGATTCTTCTCGGAACAAACCTATAACTAATGTTACTACAGCAGTCAATTTTTAATTTAATTTAAAAAATAAGGTTTTTAAGATGTTGATATTTTTATGTTATTGGTTAAATATATCTAGATATATTGCAGTATTTTTTGTATGTTTATGGTCTACACAAAAAAACTTTATGATTATTGCTTGTATTCTAATAGACAAATCAAAATATTTTTTATAATAAAGGAAACCAATATATATAAAATAATTGTTTTAATTCAAAACAAACCTTGAGTATACAAATGGTGTGTTAGTTAAACCAAATTATAACTTAAACATACAATTTTAAGTAGTTTGTTAATATAATTATTTACTTTTCATATACATTAACTAGAATGATATTTCACTCTTATTTACTTTTTCTTGGCATCGAATATATTATAAACAGATTCAAACTAAGAATAATAATTTTAAAATTTTGTTCATTATAAATACAATTAAGGTTATGTCAATACAATACTATTGACAGCAGGCCTGATTAACAGCAATATAGGTATGTTGGAGGAATGAGTTCGCGACTTGGCAACTATGTACGCTATCTCCATATAGCCTGTACTTCATGATGGGCGGTGAAGCGCTCTGTAGGATAATGTGGATCTTGCTAAACAACGAGACAATCAGACAGAGACACTTCAGGAATATATTCAATGTTCGAAAAACTTTTGCCATTATTATTGTTAACATTGTTATGCTTATTTTCCATTTATTGCATCCAAAAAGTTATGAAAAATTGAATCCTTATTACAATGTTGCACAATTGGTAGAAATAAATTCGAAATATTGAAGTTACCAATAAGTTTTTAACTATGTACGTACCTACTATAAATTTTATATTAAACGATCATCGATATGAATCAGATATGTGTGAGAAAAGTGAAATCGTGAAATCTTGATTTAATGTTGTAGATTATAAATAATAGATCAATATTTATATGTAAAGAAATTATTTACATATATAGAAATAGCATTTGCTGCTTTCTACGAGTAGACACAGACAAGCAACCAGACTTATGTAATTTAAAGAATATATAATAAAATGTAATAAATACAGGCACTTTGCATTCTCTGGATATTATCTGCAGTAAATGAGTTCAATAGTAAACTAAATTTGTCTCATCACAAAAGCTTTGTTTGATTCTTTCATTCAGAATTGTCACATATTTTTTAATACATATTTTTTTAATATAAACCGTTCTTGCTAATATATCCAATTGTAAGAAGGCAGGATAGCTCCAGTATTTTGATTTATTCACAACTTACAATAACACATTATTATGACTGGCATATTTATAATATTTAAATGAAAACAAGTTTTTCAAGGTTTAAATAGAATTATCTTTCCCCAGTTAAGAAAAAAACAATAATAATCAGACGCGTCATAAAGCAAGAAGCAAAATTGCTTTTACTTTATCAACAGCATTCAACTAGTAAAAGTAATTAATACAAATGCTTTTTATCTGTATATAAATATACATATTATTTGGTAACGGCCTTTTATCTAAATAAAAGCTTATAGATTTTATACATATTTTACAAGAAGAAATCGCGTAGTGCTAAACAACATGAGAAATAAGCCAAGGAATTTTTGTATTTCGAATAATCAAAAACTTTCATTAGAAAATTCAGTGTTTCTCTCCACCATGACGAGTTACCCATCCGGTTGGAAAAATGCATTTTGTATGTCATCATGTAATTTGTATTAATTATTAATATTATGTAATAATTAATATTGGTGCAATTATTCGTCTGTGGCTGAATTACCAAAGTACCATTTTTTTTTCTGAATCTATCAGTTCTTCATTAATTTCATATAGATGCTCCAAATATTTATATTTTGTGAATTTAGGTATACTAATTTATAAAACCATGCTTTACCAGTAAGAATCACTCTTTGCGAATATTCTCTGTTGTTTTTCATGTTCATTAACCAATTATAAAATTGCAGTTTTCATGAATGAACTTCTAATAATTCTTATACTATGGTATGGAGAAAGTTGCAAATCTTTTTTTAATATTGTGTAAATCACACCAACAGAAAGATTAAATTTGTTGACTTAATTGTCGAATAGATGTTTTTGGTACATTTTCCATTATTTTTTCAGCATCAGTAACAACTCCTGATATACATTTCCTAACTGCGCCACTGCCCGATTTTCTTAAAAGATTACCAGTTTTAGAAAATATTCTTACAACTATTTCTAAAGTTTTTTTAGTTACCTGCAGTCTACTAGAAAATTGGCAAACTCAGCTTGAAATTCCAGTCTTGTATCGAATAAACTCATTTAGACTAATAAAATATGTTCTAAAGTGAAAGTTGTTGTAAAACTATAAAAAGAAATTAAACTGAACAAGACGAATCTTATAGATCTGATAACTATGACAAATTAGTTAAATGTCACATGAATTTATGTATTGAAAAAAAAAAGAAAACACGTCCTTTTTTATATATATTTTCTTTTATCAAAATTCTTTTATAAACTAGAACTAGAACTTTTCGATAGAACACATGATATAAGATAAATCGATATAAAGTATATGATTAAATAAAATTGATACGTTAAAAAGGCAGTCGCAAGCCTTCTCAACATCCGTACCATACGGCCGGTATTTCTTTTTAATATATTTAATATCTTAAAAAGTTTAAGCAACGAATATCCGCTTTGATTAGAAGGCGTGTAATTAGAAATGCAACTTTATATTAGAAATATAATTGACGATTGGAATAGTTCATACATGCTACTCAAAATAATTACTATTTACGAGGGCAAATTGATATATAAGGTCTCAAACCACGACATTGTGTGAGTAGTGGGGATAGAAACTAGTTCTAACCTGCAGGCGGTAATTTCGAAATTATCGCCTTAGCATTCAAAATTTCAATTGTCTGTGTACCGTCATTGAGTAACAGTGTCACTTATCATGAGTGCGATTTCTGAGATGTGTACCAAGTAACGATCCGTGATAGAATGCGCGTCCATCGAAATTTACAGGAGTTTGAAAACTGTTTATTGCAACGATTGTATGTATATGAAGAATGTTGGCCAGTGGGTTCAAAGAGGCAAAATGAAGGTGTTTGTCGAAAGGCGACAATTAACAG
The DNA here is from genome assembly GCA_935421215.2 of Melolontha melolontha. Taxonomy (NCBI): domain Eukaryota; kingdom Metazoa; phylum Arthropoda; class Insecta; order Coleoptera; family Scarabaeidae; genus Melolontha; species Melolontha melolontha. The sequence goes on along the minus strand of OW285236.1, from coordinate 152,528,009 downwards.
ATGTTATGAAAGAACAAATAAAAAGCATTTATTAAGAACTTCTTCACAGGTAGCGACGTGAAGGAGATGATTTTACGACCTCGAAAGCAAGAACAGTCAATAGAAATTCGTTAACTTGATTCTCCAGGTGTACGATGATTTAAAAGAGTTCTATTAGTGCTAGAAATCTTGTTCACCATATTCTGGGATGCAAAGGAAGTAATTAATACCAAATATCTGCCAAAGGGATCAACAATAATTCCAATAATATACTGCAAAACGATCGTAAAGTTTTGCAGTATCTCAGAGTCGTACTTACAAGGCCGGAAAGAACCGGAAATTTTTATTGCACCACGACAATACTAGACAGCAATGCAGCAACAAAAACGATGGAGACAATGACTAGCCCGAAATTATACCCTTATCACGTCTTGTTGGACAGTGGAGATATTGCATATCGTAAATGCATTAAGAAACAATCAGACATAGGGTCAAGAAATAATTATATACGCCGTTCACGATTCAAAGACGTGCACGCCATCAACAGTATTTTCGAAATCACCATCACAAAAACAATAACGAAATATACAATTTATATATCAACATCATTGCGAATGATATTTATGTTGGTGCGAATGTCCAGTGTTGACACATATCGTTCTGTCATATTTTACGTGTTTGTTTGCTTTTGGTTTGAAATGTCGAAAGCATCTTGCAACCAATGTAAGCAACTTGTTGCATCCGCGATTTCATATTGTGAAGCAGAACGCGATAATAATGGACCGTTGCTGCCTTTATCAGCTGTGAGAGAAGTAAAATCGTATTTGTATTTTGCTATAATTTCATATAACATATTGCACCTTTTTTATAGCGTGCAGCAAAGGTTTTAGGAGTAAGCCTAACAACTGTCAGCACGCAAATTTCCTCGAAAATACAAAAAGAACACGCAATTTGCAGTCGCAAACGGAAACAGGCAAAAAGAAACCTATAATGAAATTGATTACTTCGCTGAATGTACTATAAGGAATGTTATCTATGAGATGTACAGAAATAGTAAGATTTTTAAAAAATTGACTGTATTATAATATAATTTTGGTATAATTATAGAACAACATATTACCCTAGCATCTTTAAATACTATACTAGTTTTCACCTGTTTTTATTGTTTGATTTCTTTGTAAGAGAATTAATAAATTCGGTTATTTATAAATTATAACCTAAATATTGCAAGTCTGACATAAGCGTTTACTACCCTAACCTAAAATGTAAACAAATCGTTTGTGCCAATGGATTTTGCAAATGATTTTGCAACATTGTTTTGACATCATTGATGATGTGCACGTCTTCGAATAGTGAACGGCGTATACCAGACATGTAATAAAAGTAAATTGGCAATGAATTGAATTTACCAATCACAAACAGCTCTGTCTACGAGATAGGAAGAGGATAGGAGAACAAACTGAAATATGTGGGCTATCGGCACCTCTCACATGATTAATTTACCTGCTTCCACTGCGTATAATATACCTATACACATATATATATATATATATATATATATATATATATATATATGTATATATATAATTGAACGGGTAAGCGGTCTGTCAAATAAAAAAACTCATTTATTTCACTCTCTATATTTCATAACCATTCGTTACTTCTTCAAAAGCTCCTACACGTTTAACAAAGCCCACAATATATTAATGAATATGCAAAGACGCCACTAAACATGTTAAAATTCATTGACTACATTAAAACATTTAATCAACCAGATATTGGTTTCACGCCAACGTTTTAAAAACAAATATACATAATATACATATATACATAAATGTTAAAATATAAAAATATGAAACACGCAGCAACAAAACAAGAGCAACATGTCATAAAAATATCGCAACAAAAAACAAACTATACATTAAACAATACGAGGGATTAGTTAACAAAACTTGGCATATTTACTAACCACCAACACTATTGCAATAGATTAGCACATTCGTATCCGAATGGACTAAGTATAATCTATTGCACCAACGTACCATTACAACAAATAGTTATGGATCAGTTGTTGGATAGTGTGATGGTTGAGTTACCATTTCAATTACCGTTTTTGTATAAGTATGTTGATGACATTGTTTGCTCTGTACCACAGAATAAATAGATGTAACACTACAAATATTTAACAGCTATAACGAAAATTTACTATTTACTCTGGAAAAAGAAAACAATAATGGTGTTCCTTTCTTGAACGTTTCAGTGATTCGCGATGATAACTCCATCATTTTGAATTGGTATAGAAAGCCAACTTCATCTGGTCGGTTCATTAATTACTATTCTTACCATCCTCTCAATCAAAAGTATAATACCATCATAGCTACGAAAAACGAAATAGCACATATAAGCCACACTACCTTCTTAAAAGTAAATCTTAGAGAAGTTTTCAGCATCTTCGTCAACAATGGTTATCCTAGGCATATACTGAACAAATTGATATACAGCTCCAACTTTTACGATGGTTCTACTTAGGACGTTCCTGCAGACAATGTGATTTACAAGAAAATTCTATCTATTGGTGATCTTACTGATTCAATTATATCACACTTTAAACAATTAAGTAACATTAAAATAGCCAAATATAACACATTTACTTTGAAAAAATTATATAATAAGACCAAGGATGTAACACCTTTGTTTTTAAATAGTCATGTTGTCTACAGGATACCATGTTCGGATTGTCGTGGCGTGTGCATAGGCCAAACGCTAAAATGGCTAAAACAGCGTATCAGACAACACGAAAGTGATGTCCGTATTGGTAAGGGATCGTGTGCACTAGTGGATCCTGCACTTGATCTTGGCCATAAATTTAATTTTGGCGATGTCGTCAGAATTGTGAACGCTGAAAACAATTGCCAAAAGACACGCTTTTTAGAAATGGTACACATCAACGGAGACACTAATAGCTTAAATTATAAGTGGGATACGAATAGACTTATAAAATTATTAAAATTTTAAATTAAAATTAAAAAATTAAAATTATATTCCTTGAAAAAGGCATCATTTGCCGAAACATGTAGGATTGTTTTAAATATATACATTTTGAAATATAACCAGACCTTAAATCGCCAACAAATTGAATTTACCATAACATACAAAGGTCACGAAATAATGATATGTATATATATATATATATATAGATCATTATTTCGTGACCTGTATATATATATATATATATATATATATATATATATATATAGTAAACCTAATCAGTAGGCGATTAAAGGTCTGTATACTACTTCAAAATATATGTATTTAAAAAACTCTACATGTTTCGGCAGTTCGCCTTTATCAAGAGAATACAAAATATAAATGACAGGATATAAATGTCAAGTAATTCAATTACTTGACATTTATATTCTGTCATTTATATTTTGTATTCTCTTGATAAAGGCGTACTGCCGAAACATGTAGAGTTTTTTAAATACATATATTTTGAAGTAATATACAGACCTTTAATCGCCTACTGATTAGGTTTACCATATCATACCAAGGTCACGAAGTTATTATATATATATATATATATATATATATATATATATATATAATAACTTCGTTACCTTGGTATGATATGGTAAACCTAATCAGTAGGCGATTAAAGGTCTGTATATTACTTCAAAATATATGTATTTAAAAAACTCTACATGTTTCGGCTGTATACGCCTTTTTCAAGAGAATACAAAATATGAATGACAGGATATAAATGTCAAGTAATTAAGTTGCTATGGTTTAAATTATTCAAAGATACATTCTAGTAATAATAATAAATCATGCCTTAGTATTCCAAAAAATAGATAACAAGGTGTGAAAATATGTGTTGTTCGCTGCTAGCAATTTGTGTCTCCTTCTGGGTATGAACTTGTGTGTTGGTTGCTGCTGGCAGCTTGCGTCTCTCTATGGGTGTGTGGTTTTGTGTGAGAGCGTAAGTGTAGGGTTTTGTATGTCGGTGCGTTCGTGCGTGTGTTTAGTGATCGGTCGCATGAATTTAGAGAGGTCGGATAACCAGCCGTTGCGTAGGGCCGCCAACCCTTTCCCGACAACTTCTTTACAATTCCGTGCAGTACTTCGACGGTCTGACCCCCGCCCCAACGAGGCAAGCGCACCCTGTACGGGGTTGCTCATCGCAACTAAGGGAACACTCTTAGTGGCTACCTCGGTCGACGATGGTCACACTTATGCCATCTTAACGTTTTCCGCCGAAGCGGGGGCATAGCACACACGTCGAACGTGTGTGTGCTATTAACGGCAGCCTAGCCAGGTTGTCGCCCAGGACCGGTCCTAGTGGTGTGTGCATTGCGCGGCGACGAGATAGCGCCGCGTAGCATGGTTCCTCACTCTTGCTGGAAAGGCGGAATGGCACCTGACTGCCCAACGGGCAGACCCCCCTAGAGTTTTGTAGCGCATATGCTAGGCTGCAACCCAGTAGAGGACCACATCAGCAAAAAACAGAAAACAGGGATAGGCAGGGAAAAGCAAGACATGAGTTATTATTACATATGCGCCCGTGGAGCGACTTAAGATACAAAGTTGTCGGCATTCGCTCAAAACGAGAAGGAAAACCACGAAAACCTGCTCGGACAACTAGACAGGAATCAAAACACGGAACAGTCATCATGATAAGCAAAAGTATATGATATTTAAATGATATTTAAATAACATAAGGTATATAACAAAAAAAAATATAATATGATGGTAAATTGTAGATCGTTACAAAATTAAATTATAGTATATACTGCTTAGATTTTTTATATCATTTCTGTTGTTAATTGACTTTTTTTCCTGTTTAATACTGATCATTTCTTTAATTTGTCTTTTCACTGTGTGTTGTTCTTTATCAATTATCTGTGTGTTTTCAAAATCGAAATGGTGATCGCGTTGTAGTTTGTGTGTAGACAATGCAGTTTTGTCTGTTCTAGAGTATTTGTGGGCTTGTATTCTTTTGTATAAATATTGTTTCGTTTGGCCTATGTAGTAACTATCGCAATCGCGACATGGTATTTTATATACGACATGTGTTTCTCGATTTTTTTCTATTTTAGGTTTAAGTTTTGAAAATAAATGTTTATTAGTATTACTAAGTTTATATGTTGTAGCTATATCATATTTTTTTAAAGTGTGTTTAATTTTTTCCGACAGTTGTGGAACTTATGGAATTGTGATATATGTTGTGTCATTGTTCAAATTTTTATTGGTGTCTGCAGTGTTGTATATTTGGTGTACTCTTTTTTTAATAGTTTGGTCTATAAGTTGTGGTGGATAATTATTATCAGTTAGGATTGTTTTAATTTTTTTGATGTTATCTTTTCTGTATTGATTATGTGATAGTTTTACTGCCCTATCAGTCAGATTATTTATAATCATTTTATTGAATACTGTAGGAGCATTTGAGTGGTAATTCATATATCGAAAAGAAGCTGTGGGTTTATTATACCAATTTGTATAAATAGTACCCTGTCTATCATAGCTCAAAGAAATATCAAGAAAATTAATACTGTTATTAAATTCTTCTTCAATAGTGAATTTTAATTTAAATTAAAATTCACTATTGAAGAAGAATATCAAGAAAATTAATACTGTTATTAAATTCTTCTTCAATAGTGAATTTTAATTTAAATTAAAATTCACTATTGAAGAAGAATTTAATAACAGTATTAATTTTCTTGATATTTCTTTGAGCTATGATAGACAGGGTACTATTTATACAAATTGGTATAATAAACCCACAGCTTCTTTTCGATATATGAATTACCACTCAAATGCTCCTACAGTATTCAATAAAATGATTATAAATAATCTGACTGATAGGGCAGTAAAACTATCACATAATCAATACAGAAAAGATAACATCAAAAAAATTAAAACAATCCTAACTGATAATAATTATCCACCACAACTTATAGACCAAACTATTAAAAAAAGAGTACACCAAATATACAACACTGCAGACACCAATAAAAATTTGAACAATGACACAACATATATCACAATTCCATATGTTCCACAACTATCGGAAAAAATTAAATACACTTTAAAAAAATATGATATAGCTACAACATATAAACTTAGTAATACTAATAAACATTTATTTTCAAAACTTAAACCTAAAATAGAAAAAAATCGAGAAACACATGTCGTATATAAAATACCATGTCGCGATTGCGATAGTTACTACATAGGCCAAACGAAACAATATTTATACAAAAGAATACAAGCCCACAAATACTCTAGAACAGACAAAACTGCATTGTCTACACACAAACTACAACGCGATCACCATTTCGATTTTGAAAACACACAGATAATTGATAAAGAACAACACACAGTGAAAAGACAAATTAAAGAAATGATCAGTATTAAACAGGAAAAAAAGTCAATTAACAACAGAAATGATATAAAAAATCTAAGCAGTATATACTATAATTTAATTTTGTAACGATCTACAATTTATCATCATATTATATTTTTTTTTTTGTTATATACCTTATGTTATTTAAATATCATTTAAATATCATTTAAATATCATATACTTTTGCTTATCATGATGACTGTTCCGTGTTTTGATTCCTGTCTAGTTGTCCGAGCAGGTTTTCGTGGTTTTCCTTCTCGTTTTGAGCGAATGCCCACAACTTTGTATCTTAAGTCGCTCCACGGGCGCATATGTAATAATAACTCATGTCTTGCTTTTCCCTGCCTATCCCTGTTTTCTGTTTTTTGCTGATGTGGTCCTCTACTGGGTTGCAGCCTAGCATATGCGCTACAAAACTCTAGGGGGGTCTGCCCGTTGGGCAGTCAGGTGCCATTCCGCCTTTCCAGCAAGAGTGAGGAACCATGCTACGCGGCGCTATCTCGTCGCCGCGCAATGCACACACCACTAGGACCGGTCCTGGGCGACAACCTGGCTAGGCTGCCGTTAATAGCACACACACGTTCGACGTGTGTGCTATGCCCCCGCTTCGGCGGAAAACGTTAAGATGGCATAAGTGTGACCATCGTCGACCGAGGTAGCCACTAAGAGTGTTCCCTTAGTTGCGATGAGCAACCCCGTACAGGGTGCGCTTCGCCTGTCTGCGCCTTGCCTCGTTGGGGCGGGGGTCAGACCGTCGAAGTACTGCACGGAATTGTAAAGAAGTTGTCGGGAAAGGGTTGGCGGCCCTACGCCACGGCTGGTTATCCGACCTCTCTAAATTCATGCGACCGATCACTAAACACACGCACGAACGCACCGACATACAAAACCCTACACTTACGCTCTCACACAAAACCACACACCCATAGAGAGACGCAAGCTGCCAGCAGCAACCAACACACAAGTTCATACCCAGAAGGAGACACAAATTGCTAGCAGCGAACAACACATATTTTCACACCTTGTTATCTATTTTTTGGAATACTAAGGCATGATTTATTATTATTACTAGAATGTATCTTTGAATAATTTAAACCATAGCAACTTAATTACTTGACATTTATATCCTGTCATTCATATTTTGTATTCTCTTGAAAAAGGCGTATACAGCCGAAACATGTAGAGTTTTTTAAATACATATATTTTGAAGTAATATACAGACCTTTAATCGCCTACTGATTAGGTTTACCATATATATATATATATATATATATATATATATATATATATATATATATATATATATATATATCATTATTTCGTGACCTTTGTATGTTATGGTAAATTCAATTTGTTGGCGATTTAAGGTCTGGTTATATTTCAAAATGTATATATTTAAAACAATCCTACATTTTTCGGCAAATGATGCCTTTTTCAAGGAATATAAAATATAAATGACAGTATATTAATATACTGTCATTTATATTTTATATTCCTTTTATAATTTTATAAGTCTATTCGTATCCCCCTTATAACTTATAATATATATATATATATATATATATATATATATATATATTGTTATAATATTTAGCCTCCACGTTCGGCCGTCTAAATGATATATTATTTAGGGTTTCAGGTTTCTTTTAAGCATAAAGATTGTAACGATGTTAAAAATAATATAGTGATAAAATATACGAAGATAAATGATTTAGGATAGAATTCTACCTACCTTCGGTTATACTTATTTATTTCCATAAAAGTTAGATGTTACTCTAAATAGTGCTCGAGCCAATCGATTTACAATAAATGGATTTTACTTAATCGTAGTTAATTGGGCGCCAGATTATAGACCAAAGGTGCTATAATCAATTTAGTGAATTACCTGCGGCTATGTGCGAGCTAGAGATCTTATTTCAGAGAGTCGGTTCTTCTGTATAATAATTTGTTTTATAGATGTGTATATCAATGCTTATTTTATAACAGAAACGATGTTGATTCAAAAGTATGACTGTTTAATTAAAAGATTCAAAATTGACAATAACAAACAAGATATTAATCTGAAGTAAGGCATAAATAAAAGTTTGGATTCAAAATGAGTGTCTAACAGGCTTAAAATTAAACATTAACAGTATTATTATTATCTTGCAGCAAATTGAAACAGCTGTTCTTACTATGCGCAGAACACATACATAAACGTTATATATTAAACATACGTAAAATCTACATGTAAATAAGTTTTACAATAAATCGAGTAAATTGTGATAATTATGCGCTGGGTTTTCGTGCTAAATTATAGTAACGACCATTCAATAACAAGGTAAGATTATAAAATTGATCTCTCTAAGTTAAATATAAATTAAATTGTATAAAATGTAAAGTTGGGTATGTTCGTATTTTTTGATATAAAATATAAATTTTCATTAGGTATTTACTTGTCTTCCTGTGGTATGGTAAGACATGTTCAACGGTGCTCTGGGATAGGAATATATCAGGAATCTCTCGGTTTTTCTTCCGATAAATCTTCTAGATTACGGACTTGTATATGTTGTTCGATGAAATGAACACTTTCTGCAAATAACTATCGTATTTTCAGGTGAGTCAGTATAGAATATACTATTTAAATTTAAATATTATTTTTCGGAGAATTTTTTTAGCGTGCTTTTTACATCGTCGTTGATTTTCTTCTTCCAAGTATTTTCTTTTCTCTGTTCGGATATTTTTATTAATCTTGTCTTCTGTACGAATTATTTATATGAATAGGTTGTTTTTATATCCGAAATTACGTCATCGAATATAAAAAAATTACATTATTAATTATAAATATCCTAAGTTATGTTTTTAAATGTTTATTAATGTCATATGGTTGTAGTACATAATGAATGATTTTCGCGGTAAAACTAATTCAAATTCAAACTAAATTCGGGCCGGTAAAATAGGTTTCCATATGTCATTAATTCTTATCAAACAAGTTAGTTATCTTCAGTTTTACAAATAAATTAATGAATTTTGAAAGTGAAATGACTTACATAAAATTATTACTATTACAAAGTAATTTATTTTTTATTTCTTCCAGTTCCTGACCTTGAGAACCACCACAATATATATATATATACAATTTTAGAAAATTTCTTGACCGTACTAATATAAATTGACTACTATTTGTGTTATCAGTCTGTTTTAATTAAAACTCAGTTGTTCTAAACTCAATATTTCGTTAATATATTTTTTGAATTCATCAGGAATAGAGCTAGAGTTAGGCGTTGGCGGTCTTATTGAATAATTCACACATAATTGTCACTAGCAACTCACAAATATCACATCGACATTATATACTTAAACGTTGTTTGTTTAAGTCATTTCACTTTCAAAATTCATTAATTTATTTGTAAAACCGAAGATAACTAACTTGTTTGATAAGAATTAATGACATATGGAAACCTATTTTACCGACCCGAATTTAGTTTGAATTTGAATTAGTTTTACCGCGAAAGTCATTCATTACGAGTATGTACTACAACCATATGACATTAATAAACATTTAAAAACATAACTTAGGATATTCATAATTAATAATGTCATTTTTTTATACTAGATGACGTAATTTCGGATATAAAAACAACCTATTTATATAAATAATTTGTACAGAAGACAAGATTAATAAAAACATCCGAACAGAGAAAAGAAAATACTTGGAAGAAGAAAATCAACGACGATATAAAAAGCACGCTAAAAAAATTCTCAGAAAAATAATATTTAAATTTAAATAGTATATTCTATACTGACTCACCTGAAAATACGATAGTTATTTGCAGAAAGTGTTCATTTCATCGAACAACACATAAAAGTCCGTAATCTAGAGTTTGCCACCTGGATTTTTAACATTGTAAAAATAGGAAATTTATTGCACGGAAATACATAAAATACTAGACAAAAGTATTTATGATAAATGAGTCGAACTAACAAATCAAAATTAGGATAATTTTACTCTAAAACCATGGACTTTAGTAATTAACACTACAAAGATAAAAGACAGAAGAAGGTGTAAAAGCTAAGCTGTAAACTAACAAACGACCTTAAAAAAACAAATATTGAAGAATGAGTGTTAAAAACGAAAATAATATCAAGGCCCATTTACTGTTAAGATTTTTTTCTTTTCTGTCAATTTGCACTAGTGATGGGCAGAATCGAGAACTTTTAAGAATCGAATACTTGGTTCTCGAATACCTTTTGGAACCGAATACTTATCCGAAACCGAGACCAAAAGTTCTTGAGAACAACAAATTGTAAAAACATACTATTTTTGTTCTCGAATACTCGCATCACAAGTGTATATATATACACACGTTATTTTGGATTTGTTCTCTATCTCGGTTATATTATTTTTCACTATAACAAATCTCTCCTGTTCACCTAAAATTAACTCATATTACAAATATCATGCCGTATAGCCTACCTACAGGCTAAGACCGAGTGAAGAACCGAGAACAGCCAGTATTCGAATACCTATTATACTCGTACATACATATACTCGTACATATGAATGCGAAAACAAACACGTTTCCGAGTACCGTCAGTGGCTCCGAGAGCGAAACCAAAAGTATTCGAATACTTCACCGCAAGTTATCGAGAACAAAACGCCTTTTTTACTGACCGAGTACCGGCAGTTGCTCCGAGACCGAGGCCTAAAGTATTCGAATACTTTGCCGGAAGTTCTCGAGAACAGCGAGAATTTTCAAGAATCAAATACATTACTACTTTTGTTCTCGAGAACTCCCATCACTAGTTTGCACTTGGCATTCTGATGAGATAATTCGTTGCGATTCGTGGCAAGAACGTTTAAAATATCCAATTTGGATACATTTTCTTGGATGTGAAACTTTATACATAGAACTTTTTACCGTAATATGTAATTGAAGTTAATTAATTTTCGATCGGATTTTTCCTCCAAAGTCTCGAATGACACTAGGTTTTATTAATATATTAATTTCCTCCTTAGGCATGTTGCATGTAGAAGATTAGGCTTTAACATCTTTTTAATATCTCTTAGTTATTTTCCTTCGTTTCTTACCATACTTTCTGGCACTAGGAAACAGTTATCAATTATAAAATATTTAAAATAACCTTGGAATTAATTAATTAATAATAATAATATTTAGTTATTTATTTGCGGCCAACAGTAACCAAAATGGGTTACAACAAAATAGCACATTATAGAATTAGGAATAAATAATAAATTAATACTCTTTAATACAAACCAAAAATTGGTAATTGTGTTCTTGTAATAGATTAGTATTACTGCTATTCCTTTCTGGATATGAACCGTATTTTCTAAAAGGTAGGTATTTTAAAGATCACCTCTGAACTCTCTCTAATTGGATTTGGTGAGAAACATAAGGTGGATGTTATATGATCCAAACGTATTCCAAATTACAACATAGATGCACTTAATTGTTTCCTAATTAGTCAAAAGCTTGGAATAACACGTAAATCCAAGAACTTTTAAAGTTGATTTATAGCTACCCGTAATATGTTCAAAAAAGCTAAAATAAATATCACATAGTACTCCTTTTGGTAATCTATTTTTATAGATTGTTTAGACTTCAATACGTGATTGTTTATATTATAATCATATACATCACGTCTCGAATACATAATGACACAGCATTTTTCTACATTAAGAGATGGTTTGTTATCCATACACCATTCATTGAGCCAATATGAAAATAAATCACAATGTCATGGTTAAAAATTAAGAATAATAGAAGACCCAGATTGGATCCCTGAGGCATTCCTGATGTTAGGATAAATTCGAAAGATTGAAACCATTATAGAGTAGGTAATTAATTCTACCCAAAAGATATGAGACAGTATTATGAATCGGCTATAACTAAAATCTTTAGAAACTGCAATTTAATTAAGAACTACTAACAAACAATTTTTAAGAAATATTACTTTCATGTTTAAAAACAAATTATGGTATTTAAGATCCAAAAAAAGGTATGTAACCCCTTACCACAGTTACTAATGCTATCCTAAATACGTATTTCACCACTAAGTTGTCGTCATCAGTAGGTAAAACTATTAACTAAAGTGTTGAACATGGGGCACAGTAAAGCTAACACATAGAATCGCGCACAACTTTACACGGCATCCACGTATATATTGAATTTAAAATGAATACACAAACTAAAATTCGTCAACTTACCGCTCTTAAGAAAACGTAACACCATGTGTTTATTCTCGCGCCATCAACTTTTTCTACAGCTTTTCTAAGAATGAAAAAAGACAACTGTATGGGATAAGACCGTTGTCTGAGTTAGACGTATTAATTTTGTTTTTAGCGATATGAATGCTTTCGTATGCGTCGAGATCTCTGAGGTTGTTGATATTTTTGACAAGTTTTAACCCTTTTGCGGTGACGTTATGATCTGTTATGATCCGAGCTCAATGTTATTCTTATAAACCAAGTCCTCTAAATATTTCAGTTTCTGGAATTACTGAATTACCGAAGGGAACAATGACGTTACATCGAACAGACTAAAATTTCCCCGTCTTCCAGTTCACAATGTTTAATTAATTTAATTTTAATTTAATTAATCATTTTAATTTAATTTAATAATTAATTTAACAAACTGTAAGGAATTATTAACTGACAAACTTTCTTGTTTCGCGGGTAATTTTTTAAATATATTCACTAACCATTTGGAAATCAAGTAAGTCGGTAAGTTTATACCTGAAACGATAGGTCTCATCGAGTTACCTGGCTTATGTATCTTCGGAAAACAATACATTCTTGACACCAAAGAATTACTAACATTTAATTTATATTTTTGGATAAAAGTTATTAATATTGTACATTTCTTCAAGGCATCTTTAGTGTCATTAATCATTTTAGGTAACGGATTCCTGTTAATTTCTACATACGAACCGGACCTTCTGTAATTAGATTTCTAACTCTTTGGAAATAGTTGATTTTGTCCATAATTACTAACTTGTTCCCTTTATCTCCTTTTAAGTAAAAACATCCCTTTCACCTGAGAGTTTTAATGGTATTCCATTCTTTATTGACTGACTTCTGTCTGTACTGCTGTAAATTCGTATCGATTTGGGTTTTACAAACTTCTCGAATTTCTCTCGAAGTTTTTTGGCCCTTGTTGAAAATTCTTAATCGACAGACCGCTTGCCCGTTTTTAATTTATTAATGATAATTATTTCTTGACCTTTTTATGTCATAGTAGATTAAATTAGTTGGCGATTTAAGGTCTGTTTTACTTTGATATGTGTATATTTAAAATACTCTTACATGCTTCAGCACATAGTGCCTTTATAAAAGAAATTTAAAATTATATATATTATATTATATATAACAGTATATTAATATCAGATTTATATATCTGTTGTTGTCATAGCTAAAATTAAAATATTCAAAGATACATTCAACTGGGCGGATGTAATCTCACCACTAAATGACCAGTACATTAATCCTATAGGTAAATTCCCCACCGTCCGTAAGGATTCACATTAATACCATAGGTATTCTCACCACTAGTTTTAATACGTAATTTTTCATTAAATTTTCTAATGAAGGACGAATGAATTTATTACTGAGTGCCTTTTCAGAATCTATTATAAAAGTTTAACAAATTATAATTTTGCAAACATTCAACACTAATAAATGAAATTTGAGATTTTATTGAGGATAATAATAAAAAGAAGTAGTGATAGTAATATATATATATTTTTTGGCTAAAAATACAAAAATAACGAAAAACATCATATGGAATTCAAAACACAAAAATAAAAAGTAACAGGTTACATAGCATGCACCACAGTAAACAGTAAACATTTATATACATATACTATGTACATATAAAAATAAATCACTAAAAAGTTATAGAAACTATTAGGTATATACATATTATATATAAAAAAAAGCAAAATTAATTGGGTAACGAAGAATGACAAACACATTTTATGAACTCTAGCCTAGACAAATGACCTGATTTTAATCGATTTATACAATTTTCCAAATATTTTAATTTGTTTTTCACTTGCCTATCCTTTATTTTATTAGGAATATGTAAACTTTGTATTTTGATGTCAGTGTCAACTTGGAATTCTTTCAATTTTTCGATAAACACATATATAGACGGATGCGTACTATAAAAAGATGCATTAAATCTGGAATGGAACGACTCGCACGCATTTGTAGTGCGAGTATTCGAGGCAACTTCTTCCGCCCATATATTCGTAGGAAATGTAGCATTTTCCTCTATATACGTTTCTAACAAATAATCGGCGTATTTATCTAACAGGCTATTGTCTGGTTTATAAGCCATCAAATCGAAAACAAAGCAGTCCGCAACATGATCTGGTTGTAGATAAGTCATACCAAAGGTAAGTTTCAGCCAATTTCCTATTTCTGAATATTTTTATAATGTTCACTTAATCCAAGGAACTGAATTTTTCTGTGCCATGCTTGGTGTAGGTGAAATCTACAGCCATTGTTTTTTACACTGGGCCAAACATGAATTATTGCGGTATGTATTGCTTTTTCAAAATCAACATAGATCTCGCTAGGTTCGAAAAATGAATTAAATGATTCAAAAATGTTAGATTTCAACAACAAAAAAAGTGTTTTATATGTGGTCCAACTTTTGTTCGGCAACAAGCAATACAGTAGTGGGACATAGTGTCCATTCTGAAGTCCATGGATGGTAAAAAATTGTAGAAAATATTTCGTACAATATGAGAATGTGCCGTCCATATACAAAGTATTCATTTTAGACAAGGCACGAATATTGGCTTCACATGTACATACGATAATGTTATGTTCTGCACTATTTATAAACAAAAAGTTTTCACCTTTCGCGGTTTTAATTTTAGGAGAATATAGATTTACAACTTCATGCACTTCGTTTATATTTGCAGGTAGGCGACTAGGAAATATTTTCCGACGGCAGTTATACATATTTCTTCGTTCATAATTGACATCATTGGTTGTAACAGACTCTGGCATATTGGCACTAAGGACTCTTCGAATAATCTTTGAAGGTTTTTCCAATAAATCTTCTTCTGCTTTTCGCTTGCACAAATTTGTAAGCACTTTCCTGTTTGTTTTTTGCTCATCTACTTCATGGTTATGAACTATATCACTCCTCGATATTGTAAGCTCAGGACCAACAATAAATACTTTAGCATTACACTTTCTTCTTTGGACACATCTCCAGAAAACTTCTCCGCTTTTCAATTCTTTTTCTTTAAAATACGTAAAATTCTCAAAGAGAAGTAAATCTTTACCCCGTATACTTTTTACTAACGTAGCTGACATCTTATAAATCGAATACTTATATTAAATTATTATCACAATAAACAACACCAATTGTAAGTACTAACTTCTTCTGTTGAGCAAAAGAAACTAACTTGTGAAACCGTAATAACTTTGCAAGAACATCAACATTAAATAGACATTAGTTAATATTAGTACTGGAAATTCCCAAATTACGGTATATATTGCTTTTATTACCTGAACTCTGTTAGTGGTGAAAATACCTGCCGGACTATGAGATTATTCTATCGATGCAGGTAGAGGGTAACATTTGGTGGTGAGATTACCTCCGCCGATTCAACTTGAATAATAATAATTCATGGTTCAGAACACAAGACAGCAAGACGTCAATTACGAGGGATTGGCAAGCCATGAGTTATTATTATGTCTGCGACTGTGGAAGGACTTAAGATGTAAAGCTGTCGGCATTAGCCTTGAACGAAAAGGAAAACTACGAAAACCTACTCGAACAGCCAGTCAAGGATCTAAACACGGAACTGGAGTATTTGTGGGATTGTATTCTTTTGTATAAATATTGTTTAGTTCAGCCTATATAGTAACTATCGCAGTCGGGACATGGTATTTTATATTTCACATGTGTTTCACGATTCTTTTCTATTTTATGTTTTAATTTTGAAAATAGATGTTCTAAGTTTATATGTTGTAGCTACATCATATTTTTTTAATGTGCATTTTACTTTTTCTGAATCTAAGCAGTATATACTATAACTTATTAATTTAACGGTGTGCTATTTACCATCATATATTGTATAAATTTTAAATATAGGTTTTGTGTTATACAAATATCTAACGCATTGCTTATCTTGCTGGCAATTCCGATTTCGACCGGGGCTGGACTGACCGAGTAGGTTTTCGTGGTTTTCCTTCTCGTTCTAGACGAATGCCTACAGCTTAACATCTTAAGTCGCTCCACGGGGTCAGGTGTAATAATAACTCATAACTAGACAGCGGAACAGACGCTATCCTCTAATGAGTCATGCAGGCGCAGAGACAGAGTCAGTTTCGCTTAATAATAAGATTGATGCAATATTCGCTCGTAGCCCTGATTTTAATGTCCTGAAAGTCTTTTATAGTAATGTTCAAAATACGGAAATCGGTAGATATATTAAATTTAAATATTATTATTTCTATGCGCCACAGCATTCACTTTAATTATAGGTGATATAATTAATTTCAAGTTTATACTTTTTCAATATTTTGAATTCTTTCACTGTATAAAGTATATATATATATAAAATATATATATATATATATATATATATATATATATATATATATATATATGTATTCTTCTAGGTTTTAGCGGGTAGTAGTATGTGTTTTAACTGGATTTCGGGTTTTCTTCCGCCTTTCCACTGTTTGGTCTTCGTAAAGACCGGTGCTGGTTTGTGGACGACGTTTCGGAAAAATCACATTTGCCGTCTTCAGGTCTGCGATAACTGTCTGTTTCTGCTTCTGGTTACCCGCAAACTTAAAGTTTACGAGTAACCAGAACACATCACTAAATAAAAACGAATTTATTAGAGGTATACACTTCTGACTCGACAACACATATTTTCAGTACAAATATTATTTTTATAGTCAAACATTTGGTATTGCTATGGGCTCTCCTTTAGCTGCTCCTAATGCAAATCTGGTAATGGAACATTTAGAACAAAACGTTATCAATTCATTAGACTTCCACCCCATTTTCTTCAAAAGATATGTTGATGATATCATAACATGTATTCCGACTAATAAAATAAACTATCTTTTAAATAAATTCAACAATTTTCACATCAAATTAAAATTCACTATTGAAGAAGAAATTAATAACAGTATTAATTTTCTTGATATTTCTTTAAGCTATGATAGACAAGATACTATTTATACAACTTGGTATAATAAACCCACAGCTTCTTTTCGATATATGAATTACCACTCAAATGCTCCTACAGTATCCAATAAAATGATTATAAATAATCTCACTGATAGAGCAGTAAAACTATCACATACTCAATACAGAAAAGATAACATCAAGAAAATTAAAACAATCTTAACAGATAATAACTATCCACCACAACTTATAGACCAAACAATTAAAAAAAGAATACACCAAATATACAACACTGCAGACATAAATAAAAATTTAAACAATGACACAACATATATCACGATTCCATATGTTCCACAACTATCAGAAAAAATTAAATACACTTTAAAAAAATATGATATAGCTACAACATATAAACTTAGTAATACTAATAAACAATTATTTTCAAAACTTAAACCTAAAATAGAACAAATCGAGAAAGACATGTCATCTATGAAATACCATGTGACGATTGCGATAGTTACTACATAGGCCAAACTAAATAATGTTTATACAAAAGAATACAAGCCCACAAATACAAATAAAACAGACAAAACTGCTTTATCTACACACAAACTACAACGGGATCACCATTTCGATTTTGAAAACACAAAGATAATTGATAAAGAACAACACGCAATGAAAAGGGAAATTAAAGAAATGATTAGTATTAAACAGGAAAACAATTCAATTAACAACAGAAGTGATATAAAAAATTTAAGCAGTATATACTATAACTTAATTATGTAACGATCTGTAATTTACCATCATAATATATGTTGCTGTTATGTAATTATATATCTTAAGTTATTTAAATATCTATACATTTGCTTATCATGCTGACAGTTCCGTGTTTTGATTCTTGTCTGTTTGGCCGAGTAGGTTTTCGTGGTTTTCCTTCTCGTTTAAGGCGAATGCCAGCTTTACATCTTAAGACGCTCCCCGGGCGCATACATAATAATAACTCATGTCTTGCTTTTCCCTGTTTTTGTTGTCTATCTATTTTAGAATACTATGGCATGATTTATTATTATTCAATTGGAATGTATCTTTGAATAATTTTATCCATAGCAACTCAAATGTATGACATTAATATACTGTCATTTATATTTTATATACCTTGATAAAAGTATCATTTGCCGAAACATGAAGGGTTGTTTTAAATATATATATTTTGAAGTAAAACCAGACCTTAAATCGCCAATAAATTGAATTTACTATATATATATATATATATATATATATATATATATATATATATATATATATATATATATATATATACATATATGTATTGTGGAATTCAAACATCCAGGAGATAATCAAGTTCCTGCGAATCAAGACTCACGACAATCATGAAGGATGGGTGACACATGTCCAGGAGGTTGAAGATAATATCAACCATTCTCCGAACACTGTTACTCTGGAGTGTCCTTCGACTGTGATGTATGGGATAAAGCCTGCCAGACCCTGGAATCAACAAATAGAAAGGGTAGAAAACATTGAACAAATTTCAACCCAAGTGGGAAGAAGACTGGCCGAGCAAGGAAGAAAATATATCAACAAACAAAACGAAAAAATTACAAGCAGGACCAGATTCGAAGTTGGCGATTCCGTCATTGTAAGAAGTTATCTTCTTGGTAGACGTCCCCAAGGAAAATGCCAAAAGCTCGATCTTCCATATATTGGACCGTATCGAATCACCAGGAGATTTAATGATGTTACCTACGAGTTGTACATTATGGATGGTTTCGAAAGAAGGGACGATATCACATAAGTGCTCTTCAACCGTTCGCTCCACAGGTGCGTATTGAGGAAGAAGGTCCAGACTGAAACTGTTCATCGGCTGAGTGCGGGGACAATAGTGTGAGTGTAAGAAACTGACAATTTTCTGTGAGTGCGGAAAACTATATAATGAATAAGATTTTGACATGTCCAGGCTTATTAATTATATATTTTTGGGGATGTGCTATGGATTTTTATTAAAAAATAATTTAAATTATTTAAAATAAATGTACAATTATTTGGGATACAAGTGTATATTCAAAATGTTTTTAAATTTAATGTGTGAGATAAAAAAACTGGTTTTATTCGAGGCCAATGTGTTGTAGAGGCCTAGGTAAATTCGTGGAGACCAATTTTATAGCTGGAACTAGAAGGTAGCTTGGTGTGATATAATTTAATTATATTGAATTAATTCGGTTATTTGTTTGAAAAGTGTTTGATTGATGTATTAGAGAGTTGTTGAGTTAAATTCTCGTATGCTATTTGATTATTTATATAGAATATGCACCTTCTTTGTTCTTCGTCTCCACACATTTTTTTTAGTAAATAGATATAAATTTTTTATGATATCATAAAACATAAATTAAAATTATAAGGATATTGCTATTGTCTACAAGCTTGTAATTAAGAGTTTTAATAATTAGAAATATAGATACTAAAGCTTACTATTAACATTTCTTTGTTAATATTATAATTGAAAAGTTTGTTCGAGAGGATTAAAGGGTTTTTTTTGTGCGTGTCGATTGAACACGTGTTAGTTTTGTACGTGTATCAGAATTTTATTATACAGTATGGTTCTCTGGGGAAGAAATTAATAGTAAACTTGATTATTTTTAGATAAGTTTGTTCGGATCCATTAAGAGGAAGTTTTCCATTCATTTAGCTGTCAATTTTACAGTGAATGTTTTTACCTCATGTATTTTTGTAATACAGTATCTTTATACTTAGTAAAGATAAACTTTTTTTTCTTTTTTATTTTTGTATTAAATATTCAGTTTAAATTTTATCCTGCTTTTGTTTTATTTTCATACCAATATTGCTGTTCAGGCTTAATATATATATATATATATATATATATATATATATATATATATATATAAGTAAATAAATTTTTGTGAACTTTTCACTGGCGTCCAAATTACTTTTAGTCTGTACACGACATTCCTGAGTGGAACCCGAGAAGTTAGAAGTCTCATATTTGAAAATTCACAGGCTGAGAAACCTAGTTGTGGATGGTGGCGAGCTAAATCTTCAAACCACTATTCATAGCAGTATGTTGATGGTGAATAGCACTATATATTAATTTTTTACTACACTTGTGTAGAATTAGGGTCATTTAATAAAAAAACACTATTTTGGTTTCGTGACGTTTCGGTCTTGTATTTAGACCTTCCTCAGACCTGTTTTTATTTATTAAGAAAAAAAAAAGAAATGTAACAAACTTGCCAATATGTTGTTGTTGTACAATATTAATAAACTATATCACAAGTACTTACATAACCTAAACTATATGGGCTATTGATTGTATTATTCCACACACGAGTCTGTTACAGTGGCCTTTACACTTTAAAATTATCGTTATGTTAATGAAAATAAAAAACACTAAACATTTAATAAACTAGTACAAATACAGTAATAAAAATCAGTCAAAGACAGGCTTGAAATCTCTTTCTATTTTGTGCATTTTAAATATGCATGTGAGTACTTTTATCGCTAAATATATATCTAAATGTACGTCTATAAGTAACATGTGTGTCATGAAAAACTTCAATTCTTTTTACTTGTGTTTTGTGTGTCTTGCTATTTTTATATTTGAAAACATACTCTACTAGAAAAAACCGGAAGAAAAAATAAAACACAGAAAAAACAGAAAAACAAAACGCCACGTGAAAAAGGCAAACCCCACGCACCAACAGGAAACTACACTCCCTCACATTATATAATATTATTACTTATTCTGTATACCCAGTGTTATATGTTGTAGTTGTGGTATGTAGATATTGCTGAAACTGAGGGAGTCGGCTTTAGTATTTAGATTATGTTGCACGCTCTTAATTATTAGAATTTCTAGGAAAAGCCGTCTTGTGTAGTTTGGTTCTTTGAAGATGATTCTGATATCATTGTATCTCGGTTGGTGGTGTGTCGACGCTATATGGCTTGCCAGTGCGCATGCCTGTGGTTTAACTCTACTGTCGCTGTCGTGTTGTGTCAATCTATTTTTTAATCTTTGCTTAGTTTGCCCTATATAAAACCAGTTGCAACTACACAGTATTGCGTATATGACGTTGTTGTTCATATCTATGGGTATTGGATGGTTTAATTTCGTGAACAGTCTGGAAACGGGGACAGCTGTTGTGTACGCTACTGAAACCACGTTATGGAAAACGTTTTTTATTTTGTTAGTTAGGTTTGGGATATATTGCAATTTCCCGTACCTGGTCTCGCTGTCCCCGTTGACGCCTTGTGGTATTTCGCTGGTAATATTTCTTGATATTTGGTCTCTCTCTACACCCATTCTGATATTTTCAGTGGCAAAGATAATTTTGTTTGTTAATGTGCTGGGATAGTTATTCTGTAGCAGTAACTGTTTTAATGTGTGTAAGTCGTGCTGTACATAGTCTGCGTGCGAAATCCTCATTATCCTGTTCTTGAAAGCTTTGATCAAATTCACCTTATACTTCTTGGGACAATTGGAATGGTAATTTAAAAGTCTATTTGTGTTTGAAGGTTTTCTGTACCATCTCAACTGTAGGATACTATTGTCGTTTATGATTAGTGTGTCCAAAAAAGGTATTGCTTCATTGTGCTCTGTCTCGACCGTAAACTGCAATTTGTTGTTGTAGCTATTAAATACCTCTAAGGTGGTGTTGATTTTGTCGTTTGGAATGCAACAGATGAGGTCATCCACATATTGTTTAATGAAATGGAATTGAAAATAAATTTTCTCTACCACGTATTTGATGATGGTATTCATCACAATATCAGCTAAAACCGAACTCAACGACAAACCCATTGGTGTCCCGTGTACCTGTGCGTAATATTCTCCCTCATATAAGAAATAAACGCTGTCAAAGATCCACCCAAGGATGCCCATGAAAACCGCCTTTGGCATGTTAGTGGCGGGCTTTATCCACTGCCAGTTGTCTTGTATTATTTGTACCGTTGTATCTATGGCGATGTTGGTGAACAAACTAATCACATCGAAAGACACTAAAATATGTTTTTTTGGTATTTCTAGGTTGTTAGCATATTGTGCAAACTCAAATGTGTCTCTAATTTTGCTGTTATTGTAGGTGGTGAAAGACTTCTCTAGGATGTTTGATATATACTTGGCTAAATGTTTGGTGTGGCTTTCAACACTGCTTACTACTAGTCTTAATTTATTTCCCGGTTTGTGCACTTTTGGTACACCATATATTCTGGGAGTTTCTGAATTATTTTTTATAAGATTTTTGTACGTATCTTCGGTGATATACTGTTTGGATTTTAAGTTTTTAATTAGCTGGTTGGTTTTTCTTTCATAAGCGCATGTGGGATCTCTGTTAAGTTTCTTGTATATATTTTGGTCGCTTAAGAGTTCTGACATTTTGTTGTCATAATCTTTTTTGTATATGCATATTGTGGCGTTACTCTTGTCGGATCTGATAATTATGATCTCTTTGTGCAATTGTAAAAACTTTTGGCATTTACGATATGCTGTGTTTAATACATGTTCGTGTTTATTGTTTTTCATATAATTTGTTATATGATATGTAATTTCCTCTCTGTACCTATCTTGTTCATCAACGCTACTCAACACGCTCTCACAATCTGCCAAAATTCTGCCTACTGAGATGTTACTGCTATTCGTGGGAAGTGAAAAGTTATTCCCAAGTGCTAAAATTTCTTGTGTTTGCAACGGTATGTCTATGTCTGTTAGATTGACAAAGTATTTTTTAATTGTGTCGATTGGCAAAATCATACTGTTGCAGCCGGCATGCGCGTGCGGACCTCCACTGTTACTATTTGTGGTGTTTTGTGATTGTGAATGTAACGATCGCGTGTTATTGGTATTCTCTACCCTATTGTGTCCGCCGCGATTTATCGCCCACGCATGCCCGTAGCAACCGTATGCCTCAGCCTATTCAGTTTCGCAATATTTCCCTGCTTGATAGTCTCGTACTCACGCGTGTATTTGCCCAGAAAACAATAACATTGTTTTCTGAAATCCCCAAGAACTTCTTTCTCCTTTATATATATATATATATATATATATATATATATATATATATATATACATATATATATATATATATATATATATATATATATATATATATATAGGTGTCCCGTATTGTTATGTTCAAATTTTTTAGGAGTGTAAAGTAGACTTCATTTCAAGTAACAAAAACGCAAAACTTGTATATCCATTTTTAATTGTTTCAAAGTTACAGATGTATGAATGTGACTGTCAGATCATGAAAAAAATGTATATAGAGACCCCGTTTATTATCTCTGAATTATTTCAGTCTTCATATAATTCGTAATTTTAAATAAATTAGATTTATTCTATTTCCTAATAGTCTAAATTGTAAAATTCAATACATTTTACGATTGAAACATGTTCTTTTATTTAATTTTATAGCTTGGGTGACATTCTGTGGTTTAGCGAAGGCTCTCCAAATTCACCATTATCTTTATGTACTAGCGTTGTTTGAATATACAAGTTAGTCAATCTTATGGGGAAAATTGTTACCGAAAATTGGGCTAGACCGCTAGATGGGGACTCTCTCATGGGGCCCATTTCAAATAAATTTTAAAAAACAATAGTTTATCTATTACACTCTAGATGGATGTTGTAAGATTTGAATAAATAGGTAGGACTGGTCATTCCAACATTGCCAGATCTAAACTATTTATTTAACTATTTAACTATTGTATATATATTTTATATATATATATATATATATATATATATATATACATATATATATATATATATATATATATATATATACAGGGTGTCATTTTGAAAACGTACCATCCTCTATATTTCGGCCCCTATAGAAATTCCAAAAATATGCAAAAACACGTCAAACTTATTTTTAAGGGGGACATTTTGTAGGCTGGTTTTCAATTAAATTACATCAACCCTCTAGCGGGGGTGGACATAACCTCTAAAAATTTAAATAGAAACGGGGGTTGAGTGATACCTCATTTTAAAGGTCGTTTAACCCGCTTTTCAAAAATGCTAAATTCTTGCCTTTTCTTTTTAGCAGTTCGCGAGATATTTGGTGAAAACTGTAAAGAAGTTTAGGTATCAAAAACACTTTGTGATATTACTTTAATGAATTAAATTAAATGAAAATGAGGTATTACATAACGGTAAATTTTTAAACTATTTTTACTTCTAATATCCAACGAAATAATAAAGACGCATACTATTCAGTTAAACATTATTATTGGAAAGAATGTGATTTACCTAAACTAGTACTTGTGATAGTCGTACAGGTAGTTTAACGTAGAAAAAAAAGAGCCCTGGTTTAAGCATTCTTGACATTCTTGTCAAATTTTTCTTTATTTGTCACTCCATTTATTTTAGTCACTGTTTAGAAAATAATGGACAACATTTCGAAAATTTTATAAAATAAGTTACTTTTTATTAGTTTTTTAATGTTTTATTGCAAAACACTTGATACTTGTATGTTCATGGTTTGACTTGATTTCTTCAAAAGTATTAAAAATAAAGGACAAGAATTTAGCATTTTTGAAAAGCGGGTTAAACGACCTTTAAAATGAGGTATCACTCAACCCCCATTTCCATTTAAATTTTTAGAGGTTATGTCCACCCCCGCTAGAGGGTTGATGTAATTTAATTGAAAACCAGCCTACAAAATGTCCCCCTTAAAAATAAGTTTGACGTGTTTTTGCATATTTTTGGAATTTCTATAGGGGCCGAAATATAGAGGGTGGTACGTTTTCAAAATGACACCCTGCATGTATATATATGTGTGTGTGTCTGACGAATATTATGTTTCACCACATAATTCCGCTTTCGTAAATCCACAAGGTGACAGTATTGAATGTTTTTTTTACACAATATTTCTGGTCAAAATAGAGTGTTTGTTCATTCATGAGAGGTCATTGTAAGGCTTTCTTGAAAAAAAAATATATACCGTCTAAATTAAAGTGCATTTTAATGCGTTACTTTGTACAATCGATATTTATTAACGAAAAGAAACTAACGGAATCGCGCGGGCATCCCTCAAATCTTTTGTTTTAAATATTTTAAAAATGTGTATGCCGTATTTATATAAAAACTGATAGGAATTCCTTGTAAATATTTACATCAAATGCCTTATGAAAGAAATATCATTCTGCTAAAGAATATTTATATGACGTGTATAAATGTTATAAAGAAGAAAGAATATATGAATTTTGCTAATTAAATTAAGTGTTTGTAATTTAGAGTGATAAAATTGGGACATTTTTGTTAAATATGTCTGGGCACAAGTGCTCATATTTTAATTGTGGACTTTGGATATTCACAAAATTATTGCTAAAATATTTTTCACGCTATAGCATAAAATATTTTGAAAGCAAAATATATTTTAGCACGAAAACAAAGATATTAAAAAAACTTAATGCAAACACCTGATTGGTTTAATACGAACAATACATGTGAAGACCATACAAAGTTTATTCTATACTTACTAATAAAGACGCAAATATATAAACAGTATAAATTTGTTTCAAGTAGTTACAAAATGCCTCAAACAAAAAGTCATACGAAACTTGCTATTTTACAAAAACAATAAACATCTTACACAAAGTAAGTGCCACACACATACCTATTGTACATGTATGCTGCTACACTTTTCGCGACAAAATCAAAATACCAATCAAGTAGTTACACGTAGGAGCGAGATGTTCTGCTGGGCCACCCCGTTTGCTTTGAACCTACCTGTTGGCGAACGTCCCCAAGGAAATACTCTGCCGGCCAACTCAATCGTTTTTCGGAGGCGTCGCTGGTCAAGGTCGCGAGGTGGAATCTGAGCGCCACCGTATTTGCCCTGCAGAGCAGCCCCGTATCACGGAAGCGGGTGGGATGCTGGTAGTTTCAAAAGCAAACTAGTTTGACCCTAAACTACTTGATACTGATTCAATATACCTTTGCCTAACTCATACACTTGTGGGATAGATATCAAATAAACACATGACATCAACTATAACAAGTTTAACAACAAAAACAAATAATAACCAGAAGGCTAAAGAAAAATAAAATATTAAAATGAAAAAAATATTAAGTCGACGTAAAGAGCACTTTTCAAAAGAAAATTATCAAATTACTAAAATTAATGAAATATAACTACAAATCAATTAGCACTAAGGCAATAATAAAGTTTTGGTAATTCCAAAATCTAGAATTAAATCTACCAAAATAAACGAAATTTAACTGTTACGCCCCTGGCGCATATCAGTGAATACAATTATCGGTATCAATAGAAAGTAAATCACCCTGTATTAACAGGTAAGAAATTATAATAAACAAAATTTGAATTAGGTTAAATTAGTGTAACCCCCTGTATAAAAAGGTAAGAGATTAAAATAAACAAAATATGAATTAAATTAATTCGTGTCTGAACAAGAGGTTCAGTAGAACACAACTAAGTATACTTAATTCTGGGTTCTTTACAATAAGGTTATAACGATCTTAATTAGATCAAACAGAAACGTATCCCAAAATAATATTTATTCAGTAACGTCTGAAGGACCAATGCCTCGTACAGATTGACAATACAAATTTCACCTGGCTGCTAATGAAGCTAGACAACCAGATTAAATAATAATACAGACAATAGATCGTAACTTGGTGTGTAACCACCGATCTACTAACTACAAATTGATTAATGCCTTGCTCGTCTAATTAAGTTACAAGAAAAGTAATGAATAAAACTGAACGAATAATCTATTCGCTGTGCTGTAAAGAATTGACTGTATATTACTTCTGAATTAAAACAATTAATAAGCTCTTCACAATAACCGAGCTCTATATTAAATAAAATGTAACAATCTAACAGAATCTTACGATGCTATCATTTATGTAACGTTTAAATTGCATCGAATGCACAAAATAATTAATAATCGGCTTTCTCTAGAACCTTTACTTACATAAAATGTTAACACACATACATAACCACAGGAGGTTATGAATTGTACTTATATTATAACCAAAATCAAGAAAAGAAAATCTAACACCTACTTTAAATTTTCCTTGTTAACGTCTAAATTACAACCTTTATGGGAAATGCCCTCCCAAGGGATTCAAGGGATAAACACAACTATTGAAATATTTTCTCCAGATTGCCGCCAAAATACTTCAGCCATTCATTTCACTTTCAGATCCCCATCTTGGTGACGTCGTTGATCGTTCTAGAAGGATTTTTTTCTAAGAACAACGCCTCAAGTAAAAATCACGAATGAATGTGAAATATAGCCATTTACACACGGTTTTCCTCCAAAAATTCAATACCAAGGAAACATCCGTGGATGGTTTAAAATATTCAGCTTTATGGGAAACATGTTCGCTTGTCCCTGGTAACTGCGTTAAAACCGCAGGAAAAGGAAAAATTCTCTAACAGGCATACGATAAAAATTTAATTATATCCGCAAAGACAACGAATTAACTCGCACTTAAATAAAGCACCACCTGCTTAGACAATGATCACTGACCAAGTCCAGATCGACGTAAGTAAGGGGCGCTAAAGATTTAGGGTGACATCTATAACGTTCTATACGAATCTTACGCAGCAAAACTGGTTGCCGAACCACAGAGATCGAAAATCAATTGACTAGAGTGGAAAGATGAAAGTTAAACCGCGCGATGTCGCTACGAGATTAATAATTAATTATTAAAATAAATTTAATTAATTCAATTGGACCTCTTTTTTCCAAAACGTAACAATGCAAGCGTTCATTTTTTTTATTAAAAATACAATATAATAGAGTTTTAACAACTGTCTTGGGATTTAATGAAAAATACAATGTATTTGCTATTGAAACTTTTAAATTATGAATTATTCCATGGTTTATTATTTTTGTCTACCTTAAGAGACAAATCTGGAGTAGGTAATGGATGGATTTGGGGTGACAATCTTTAAAGAAACATGTTTAAGAATTCCCATTTAAAACCATTTATAGAAAGTTCAAACAAAATCAGATAAAAGTGTATCGCATTATAATCATATATAATTTTAGGAGATCTTGACAAAACAGCTATTACAATATTCTTATGTCTACTCTTTTTTCCGGCATCGATATTTTTGTCAAGTATAATAACTTTAATATCTAACAAAATAGTTTTGCATTACAGCTATATTTAAAAAACTTATATTTTTATAAATATGAATAACATCTACCTTTAGAATATAATTATTTAACCTGATAAGAATTTCCAAATATTGTTCAGTCAGCAGATACATATATATACATATACACATTACACCATATATATATATATACCTATAATTTACATATTTGTTTTCCCTATGAAAGGACGACTGTCCTAAATGTAAATAGTGGCAATTATGAAAGTGAGACGCTTGTCCGTTATATTTTACGACACAATTGAAATTTGGCGTCAACGTATTTCTCGTCTAAAATTAAAAAATATTTAACGAGGTAATTAAATTAGAAAATGTCATTTGAAGCTACCTAAATATTAATATAAATTTTATATCAGGTTAAATTTAATTTTAATAATTATTTTAACTAATTTGATAGATTTCTGCAAGGTATCAGCTTCTTTTATATTGTAAATAATCCATTTGTCACTAGAGACCAGCACATTATGGGGCGAAAATCGGTGAAATTTTATTTCCATTACATTGACTAACTAGCATATTCAAACAACGGTACTAGTGTTTCGGAAATTCTATAATGAGGAGATGCATTAATTTATGTCATCTGTCTGCTTCGCTACGAACTACGGAGTAAGGAACGCTAAATAACCAAAAACTCCATCTACTTTACCTCGAATATTGTCATTTTCTATATGTTCTTTGTACGCACCAAACACACTACGACACTACACTTGCAGATATTATATATAGTGGCAGTTCTTGGTCAAATTTAGAAGGAGATCGTAAGGAATTTGACATAATAGGTATTGTTGTACTGTTAATTAAAAAAAAAATGGAGTGTTTTAATAATTTAATTTATTGTAATTGCTGATTAAATATTTGAAAGACATTTAGACCTGAAATCAATTCTTCGCTCTTTAGCATCTGCAAGCTAATTTATCAAGCGTTCATTAAAATTGAGTATCATATTTATAAACTATTTTTCTATACTTAAACACTCAAAACACACAAATAGCATACTGAAAAACGCCTATAGTAGACACCATCCTAAAATGGTCATAGTAACTTCCACCGACACGCGCAAATACATGAATATATCGACAAAGTTATACATTTAGTATAATTAGTCTTTCATAATGGTATAATATATCGAAACAATTTTATTAGAGAAATCTAATCAAATTTAATGAAACAAATCAATTGTTTATAACTACAACGATACTAACTGGTATCTTGACCTAGAATAGTCTTTATACCGCATAGATTTTGCTGTACCCAAACTTCCATCTAATTCACTAAACGATCGCGAGCATTAAAATATAATCAGTAAATGACACCAGACAAGATTGTATCGCGGATAGTTGCCATTTTAAATTAAAAATAATTAATTATAATAAATTATTTTGTTTGTTATACATATTATTTAGAAATGATCAAATGGCAATTGAGAAGCCGCTACTTATTATAAATATATGTATACTATTTTTCTAATGTTTCTTTAAATATCGACATATACTAATATTAAAAATATATATGGAAATTAAACATTTATTAAAGCTATAAATATTCGAAATAAAATTAATAATTATATCGGGTTTAAATTAAGAAAAAAGCGATTCTAGTAAATGGTTGCTGTTTGTTGAACTAATTAGATTTAGAGATACTATGAAATTACCACCATATTCAAAATATTTACAATTTTTTTACTATAATTAGACGTTGATTTGTTATTATTTAAAACTCCCATTTAGTTACATTTTTTAAAATCTACTAGCTTAGTGTACTTTAGTTACTTTTATCACGTTTCATAAATTAAATTATTAATCATGAATAAATATTAATTGTAAAAGCATATTAACATGGCAATTAAGATGATACGATAATTGTATCTTTCACATTATGCTGAATACAACATGATCGTCAAACTAACATTAATACTTCATTTTGTCAATTCGAACACTGTATAATTTTTGTCTTGACCCACCGCGCGGGGGGCCTAACTTCCGTATAAGCGTTATCTATTTTGTTTGAAACTTAGGTGTGTTTTCTAAATATTTTATTTTATTTAACAAAGAAACACTTAAACCTAATTTATTAAAGTAAATCTCACAAACGAAACACTTAATTTTAAACTTATAGTTAAATTCTTGATTGATAAATAATTAATATATTATTGAATTAACTTGTTAGAATGAGACTGTATGTCTCTTGATGCTAAGTACTGTACTGTTATTGAGGCTGGAGTCTCTCTATGTTAATATGATACTGTTTAGTCTCTTATTGCTAGTGTAAAGCTCTGATTGATACTGTTATGAACTGTCTTGCAAGTACGGAAAAATTCACCACTACTCCTACAAACTATTACATAATTAAGTGCGCATATTGGCTGACATCATTTGGAGAAAATTTATGTGATATCAATTCGTAGTAATTCTACCTACTGGCAAAAATATCAGAGTTTACAATGGGATTTTAACAATCTAAGCTTAAATATTATTAGTAATTGGGCATTAGTTGTAAATTTAAGTATATAATTCCGAATAAGCGCCATTGTTTAGTAATGGAATTTATTGATACATATTTAGGAAACGTGAGCTTAAGAATAGAGAATCAGATTAAACACTGCGTAATTGAATTCGTTCAATAATAATCCCAGGTAGTAAAACAAATGGTCTAAATCATAAATTAATAAATTTGCAAATATAAAAGCTACTGCCTCTTAGAATCTACAGAAAGTTTTACAATTTGAATATAATAAAATTCTGTTTATACAGTGACTTAAATTTGAAAATGAACGTTGAATATTTATGAAATTGGAAATGTTATATGTTAATTCTATATCTTAGATTTACTTATATCTAATCTATATACAATATAATAAATTTTGTTTTATGACGAAAGAAACACTTCTCTATGCAAGGTTATAGAAGAATTCACACACAAGGCGATGAGCAAGCACATACACCCAAAAACCAAAAATATGGCTGCGGTATGTAAACGACACATTCGTTATATGGGCATACGGTGTAGAGGTACTATATGGATTAATAGAACATCTCAATAACATAGAAGAATCAGGTCTCCTTCCTGGACGTTAAAGTAAAAATATGAACGGCACACTCAAGACCAAGGTGTATTTGGAATCTAACCATCCACACAATGTAAAAGTTGGTGCAGTCGGGTGCCTATATGACAGAGCCAAGAACATCTGTTCAGATAAAAGAGATAGAGAAGAACACACTGAGACTAAACGGATATACAGAAAAGACGTTGTCGAAAGCAAGAGGGAGAAAAATAGCCCAAAACAAGAACAGCAAACAAGCGTGTATAAAATATTGTTCCAACTAGGAGAGTGACACAAATCGCACCTAGCTCAACATGTCTGGGAAGAAGGTCACAGGATTACATGAACTGATGCAGCAATCCTGACAAAAATAATGTTAAACCGCGTGTATGTACGTTTATCTCTGCTCTGTTAAACCAACCATCGATTGAATTAAAGTTGTGTTTTATTTCGGTTTGTGGTGTTTTTTACAATGTTTTTACGTGAGTAAACAATATTTACGTATAATTGCTGTGATTTATTATTTTCGCAATTATTTTTTATCATATCATAGGAATCGTGCACCATTCTATCTACACTTCTTGTGTGTATCACTTCTTGCCGAGTTTCTTTCTTTGTGTTCTTGTTTATACATACAGTGCCTGCTTATATAGTCAATATTCTGAATGTTGTTTTTTCCTTTGTAATCTGTTCGAGATTCCCAGTCCGTCGCCTTTTTACCCGTCTTTGTTAATTATAAAGTCGCTGTTGACGGGTACCTCAGCGTGTGTCCCTGTCCTATTATCCTATTAAAAATTATATTGTTTTTTCTCTGAACTCAGCATGTTGAAGTGTTCCTGTTATGGTAAATCCGATCATTCACATAAAGTTGTTAAGTGCTGTATTTGCACGAAACCGTTTAAAATACAATGTGTTGATATTTCCAATTCGGAGGCCCGGAAAATTCATTTGTGTGCTAGTTTGACTTGGTCATGTAAGGATTGCGCCAAGCTTGGTAATGATTTTAATGGATTGAGGGCCAGCATAGCAGTGCTACGGAATGAAATGAAAGTATTAAAGGACATTATTGCAAAACAGCCCATACCTGAAAATTCTCTTATCGACGCTGAAAAAATTATTAGCGAAATTTCAGAGCGCGAAAAGCGCAAATGTAATATTATAATCTGTGGTCATAAGGAAACTGTTACCTCATCCAATAATGATTAGCTGGCCCTGGATTCTACTTTCATCAGGAAAGTTTTCACTGACTTACAGCTTGATGAACCTGATTTAAAGCCTATCAGGCTGGGCAAGTTCGATATTACTCACAAGGATCGTCGTCGACCAATTAGAGTCACTTTTCTTCCGAGGATTCTGTGTTCTGACTGCCCTGGCAAAATTTAAGAAGAATCGGAATTTGCCCCAGTTTACTGGTTTGTCTATATTTCGCGACCGTATGCCTATGCAGATGCAAATTCATAAAGACGCTAGGACCGAATTGGCTAATCGTCTGGGGAACGGTGAATCGAATTTAAAAATCGTGTATAGAAATGGCATTCCACGTATTGTCTCTTTTTTAAACTAAATCATTCCAACAGAGCTCTTTCCGTCTTAAACATGTATTATCCAAACACCCGAGGACTCTGTTCTAAAACCCACTCTTTTTATAGTGGTACTTGTGAACAGGCATTTGATGTAATTATTATTACGGAATCGTGGCTAAATGATTCTGTTTCAAACTATGAACTTTTTCCTGATTCTTACAATGTCGTTCTCTGCGATAGAAGATTTGATCTTGTTGGGCGTCGCAGAGGCGGTGGTGATATTATTGCTTTGGATCTAAACATTAATTACAGTACTCTTGAAACGTCTACAAAGTGGAAAACACTTTGTGGAAACTTGCCAGAATTAGCCCAATTTTCAAAAAGGGTGACGAATCTATTATAAATAATTATAGATCTATAGCAATATTGTCAAACTTTACAAAAGTATTTGAACATGTCATATACTCATCCCTATTGCTAAATGATCGTAAATACTTATCTCCTTACCAACATAGGTTTCTTTCTGGCAGATCGGCGGTGACCAACCTCGTTTCTATCACCTAATACATCAGTGAGTGTTTGGACAGGCGGGAGCAGGTGGACGTAATTTACACTGATTTGGCAGCTGCCTTCGATTCTACCGACCACTGAATATTATTGTCGAAGCTTGGTAACTTTGGAAAGCGTTCCGCTCTCCTTAATTTAATTGCATCTTATCTGAGTAATCGATCTAACTATGTTCATTATAATGAATTCTGCTCTAACGAGTTCGTCTCTAAATCTGGCGTTCCACAAAGATCTAATATGGGCCCTCTGCTCTTCTTGACGTACATTAATAACCTCCTTGATTGTATTGAATGTCATGTACTTGTATACGCTGACGATGTTAAAATTTATACTTTGGTCACGTCTGAACATGACTGCATTTCCTCAACAAAATCTTGATCGTTTGACTGGTTGGTGCTTTTCTAACAAATTAAAAATTAATGTTGCTAAATGTTGCTCTATTTCATTCACACGAAAGCAAAATTGAACCCCTTCTTCCTATGTAACACATAATGAATTAATAACACAATCCGATACGTTCAGGGATCTTGGTATATAAATATACACCAAGATGATAGCAAACTTAGATTCTCTTCCACATCGAACAACTTTGCAGCTCCACCTACAGAAAATTGGGATTTATTATGCATGGTGCTAAGTATTTCACTAATCCTGACATACTTAAATCGCTCTTCTTTGCATTCGTTGCTAGTAGCTTGGAATATGCTTCTTCCATCTGTGTTTTTCATCAGCTTTCTATTGAACGCCTGCAGCGGAAATTCCTAAAATTTTTGTCTTACAAGCTCGACGGAACATATCCTCCAAGGGGAATCGATAACGATTCACTTCTTGAAAGGCACAACATGAAATCTTTCACTATTCGCCGTAACACGCATGGTGCGCGGTTTGTTTAGAAGATTCTTCATGGGGTTATTGATTGTGCACCATTGTTATCGCAATTAAAATCCTATGTACCGCGCCAATCCTCCAAATTTGTCAATACTCTTATCCATCTGACTACCAGAACTAACGTGTTGCTTAACTCGCCTCTTGTCAGAATGGGTCGATCTGCTAATAGCACTTATGACGATTTGTTCATATAAGTGTTGACTTTTGTGGTAGTTATTATATTAAGCTATTTTTTTCTTATCCTTTTTCGTTTTATTACTTAATTTGGATACTTTTACTTTAGTTTAATTTTATATTTTGTATCAATTTTAATTTTGGTTACTTCTGTTTTCTGTAATTCGTTTTGTGTATTGCGAACGTGCATACATTTAGAAGGGTACATAAATTATTGAGATTGCTGCGAACCGCTTTACGTAAACAAATGGACACAAGACACAACTATAGTGTACTTAGATGATAGTGTACATCAGAGTACATCTCCATCTACCTACTGTGATAATACTGTTGATATTATTGTTAAATGAGATTCTAACATTGATTTTAAAATGAAAGGAATAGTATCCGTCAAAGCATAAGAAGGAATATCCATGAAAACATTAGATATGGGTTATGCGATAAAATTATATTTTAAAATGTACTTGTTGTCTAGAGTTACATGTACCACATTTTAATTTTTTGTACAATGAATCTTTTAACTGCATATACTGCAAAATATATTGAATACACACCTAACTCATATTATTAAGACATACCTTTCGATTCGAATTTCTGTTTTTAAGTACATCAATATTATACCGTGTGCACAACGTCGAGCGTTCGATGGATATATAAGTAATGACTGGCCAACTGCAAGTGGGAGGGGCTACATACGTTAAACTCCTACAGGGCGTATTTAATTGTGGTGAACTAAGAAAACGTTATGGTTGTTTATTAATAAATGATGTATCAAAATAAATATTCCAAATTAATAACTAATTGTTTAACAAACTACAAAAATATTTGTAGTATATTATTTATGGTTAATGTACGAATTTGGATATTTTATCCGACTACACCGTTGCTTTTCGCACTATTAGTCATATGCCGGCTGTCAACGTCCCTACAATAACGGATACTTTTGTTTATGTCTCTTCGGCCATAATACTTTAAATTTAACATTTAAATTTAAATAAAATGATATAATATAGTTGAAAGTATCATAAAATACAATCCGCCGTAAAGTGCAGAGTTTTTGTTTACTAAATTATAATAATTCTTACCGGCGATGCATCAGATATTTTCATCGCTAAATATTCAATGATAAGTTTCATCATAGCTTCGTGGCTTGAACTTAAAAAATTCTTATTCAAATGAAAACACATAAATAACATAAAATTATGAAACAAAACCGTAACTCTTATTGAAAAAAATTAAAATAAAAAGTATTCTGTAATAGCATAAAATTTCAAAACAATAACGATTCTTGCAAGAATAGAAATAAAGTGTTTACCAGTATAAATAAATGGTTTCCTTAAATAAACTACCTATAAAATATTAAATTTAACTAAAATACCTTTATTGGTAATAAATATTAATTATTAAATAAAAGAACATTCTAAAAAGAAAAACTAATTATTTAGTAAATGCTCAAATAAACCACCCTCTTGAGCCGAGCAGTAACCCAATCGGTTATAAAAATTACGACGGACATTTGTTAACATTTCTATACGTAATCTACGTTCGGATGACAAGGAGCAACTGCAACTGAATCGCCAGTCGCAAGCTTGTTTTCCGATTCAATATATTCGCCTTGCGTGAACACCATGAGCGACTGATAGGAATATTCAATGTGTTAGAGAGAGATTATTTGATTCGTACTTAGATCGTATGTAGAATGTGTTGGATAAAGAAATGTAGCGTATGGAACGCCCGTACAGTTAGACAGTAGAACAGATTGAATATACTCTCTCAACCCTAACCACATAAACTCGCTATTCGTCTTCGTCTTACTACATTGTGGTAGATCAATCACTCGCCGGCGTTCATACGGTATACGCTTCACCATGTGACCGTTACGACTTCGCTTATATATTACTTGTGGCGTCAACTCCAGAAATGATGGTGAAGTTAGTTCTAATTGATATAGACTTTAAATGGTAGTTTTTGTTTTTTCCAATTGTAAAATATTTGTGATTCATAAACCCATTTCTTAGAATATCATTTACCCCTTTGCAGGTATTTTGTAAAAAAGAGTTTTTAATTATTTTATTTCACATCAGACATGGTAGTGTCTGATGCGAAATAAAGTACAAAAGAGCAATGTGTTTAACGTGAAATAAAAAACGAAAGAGCAAAGAACGTGCATCAAATTCTACTTCAAACTCGGTAAAATGGCAGCGGAAACTCTGAAAATCCTTACACAAGTATTTAGTGAGAATGCTTTAGGCCAGACGCACACTTATGAGTGGTACAACTGTTTTAAAAATGGACGTGTGTCGGTTGATGATAAGCATTCCGGTCGTCAATCGACGGAAAACACGGCACAAAAAGTGGCATAACTGCGTGATGCTATTCTGAAACAACAAAGGAGAACAATCCATGACATTTGTAACATTTTTGATTTATCGTACAGCGTTTGTCAGCTTATTCGATCCGGCGAACTCAACATGTGGCGTATTGCTGAGAACTTTGTGCCAAGGTTACTCAGTGAACAAAAACGGCACTGTGTTCATGTGTGTACAGAGCTGAAAGAAACTGCCGAAAGGGATCCTTCAGCACAAGAATGATTTCTGGCGACGAATCATGGGTATGCGGGTATGATCCCAAAACAAACCAGCAGTCATCGCAGTAAAAGACGCCATCGTCACCACGACCAAAGAAAGTACGGCAAGTTCGAAGCAACGTCAAGTCGATGTTGATTTGCTTCTTTGACGCTGATGGCATCGTGCACAAAGAATTCCCACTAGGTGAAACAGTTAATGGACGATTTTATGACAATGTTCTACGGCGACTAAGAGAAGACATTCGACGCAAGCAGCCTGTGATGTGGCGCAACGATTCGTGTATCCTACACCACGACAACGCACCAACCTACACATCACTTGTCGTGGGACATTTTCTAGTCTCAGCGAAGACGGTAGTACTACCTCACCCTTACTACTCCCCAGATCTTGCCCCTTGTGATTTCCTGTTTCCAAAGTTGAAATTGAAGCTCAAGATGCACCGTTTTGAGACGATAGAGAAGATCCTCCAGACCAAATCGCAG
Organism: Melolontha melolontha; assembly: GCA_935421215.2. Classification (NCBI taxonomy): domain Eukaryota; kingdom Metazoa; phylum Arthropoda; class Insecta; order Coleoptera; family Scarabaeidae; genus Melolontha; species Melolontha melolontha. The sequence continues at coordinate 152,490,011 of OW285236.1, read as the reverse complement.
GCAGTATTGAACACGTTAACACGCGAAGAATTCCACCACTGGATTTACAGTCATGGACAAATCGCTGGGATCGCTGTATTCATGCGGAAAGAATGTACTTTGAAAGGGATGGAAGTGAATAAGTTGTAAGAACAATTTTTTTTTTCACATTTCGAGAGTTTCTGGGTAGCACCTCGTTAAATCGTACACATTGCTACTCGTACCATTTTTGTGAGTTATGTATTTTAATCATTAAAGTGATTACACATTAGGCAATCTTAATTAATGTATATCTATGTTTTTATTTTATTTGTTATAAAATATTCATTACATCTCATGCTCTGCTCATCTTTTTCAATACTTTCAACAAATTCCAAAGAAAACCTTAATTTCAGATTTTTTTAAAAATTGAATTCGCTAATTTATATGTTTGTGTTAATTGTATTTAATGAATAATTATATTGTTGCTGTATGAAATCAATTATTATACAGAGTGGCCAAGATAAAAGAGGCCCGATATGAATACAGTAGTACAAATACTTAGAGAAAAGTGAACTAATATATTATAAATTTTTATTTAAAAGTAGTGAATACAGAATATTATGAATAACAACATAATGAACATTCAATAGTTCACGGGCGGTGTTGAAAGTCTTCATCATGAACATCGATACACAAATTAGCACGTCTCAACATGTTTTGAAAAACTTTTGCCAGTTCATTTGGTGTGATGTTAGCAATGCTCGTTTTCAACTCTTCAATTGTTTGCGGGTTGTTACTGTACACTTTACCCTTTAAGGAACCCCACAAATAAAAATCGCAGATAGACACATCGGGCGATCTGGAAAGCCATAAACCTGCGGAAACTGTACGTTGTTCGTTGACCAATAACTAGTGTTTTGAGAGTTCACGTACCCGCTAAGATGGAACCATGCTTTATCTGTGATAAAGTATAGATTCAGATCCAGATAACCATCAGCGACATGAGTGAGTAACCATTTGCAATAATGTTGTCGTTTTGCATAGTCCGTAGGTTTAGTGTTTGCATCACTCTTATTTTGTACGCTCACATATGCAACTGCTTCAACAGTTGGAAGGATAGACGTTTAGTTGATTTCCGTGGACTTCTAGGCATAGTCTTGAACACGTTGAATATTTTCCCGTGAACAAACTGTCTTTACACGGTTACGTATGGCGTTAGCGACTGAACCTATAGCTCTAAATTTAGTAATCATTTTCTGCACGACACTTTTAGGAGGAACATACGTTTGTGGCTATTTTATCGTTAACTTTTCATTAAATGTTACAAACAATTTACATTCCAAATAATTTTACAATAAACACTCTTTGTTCGATTGAAAACGGCATTATGGAGAACCCTATTCATAACCACCATTAACAACTAACAACCAAACACTGGCAAACACAATATGACAGTTAACACGGAATGGCCGCTGGCCATCACGTGACGCCTCCCGAGCGCTCGATTCAAACATCACGTATAGTATGACTCCAGGCCTCTTTTATCTTGGCCACTTTTTATTTATTTATTTTAGCCTGACTATAAATATATTTGAATGCACTGCATGAACAGAATGCTTCTTTACTTCATAATTAAGACTTTTGCATGATTTGATACGAAATGAGAAATCATCGTTCCGGAAAATTTAGTATTATATTATAATTCTGAATGCTTTTTTCATAGTAACATTCAATTTAAAAGTTACAGCAGTGTGAATAAAGCGTTTAAATGGAAAAATCCTAAAATGCATTAACTTCAAAATTCATGATCATCAAAAACCGCAAAAGTTCAGTAAATTATCAATAAAATCAACGATATTGTTTTGAACGACGGAAAAATTGACATCAAGCAGATAGTGAACATCGTGAACATATCGATTGAATGCGTACAGCACATTTTACATGTAGAATTGGGCACGTCTAAGTTGCCACTAAGGTGCATATCGTAAATCTGGAATTGTGATAAAAAACGAAAGAATGCAAAACGTCAAACGATAATTTGAAGCTGTTTAACAAGAACAAGCTGATTTTTTGCGAAGATTTGTTACCGTTGATGAAACCTTACTTGGCCAGTATGTTCCCGAATCTAACCGGTAATCTCAGCAGTGGGCACATCACACTTCGCATATCAAGAATTTTTTTAAATCTCATTTTAAATTCTATTATTCGGAAATAAAATAAAATTTAAATTGTCAAACGTTCAAAAATTCATAAGATACTATGAAATTTTAGTTATATTTTCAAGAGAAAGCCTTTCTTTGTATCGCACTGGTCATAATCGACCCTCTTCTGAGAATATATCTACCTGCGACGGAACGGTCGCCAGACATTCAATAATTCTGGAACTTTCGTGTTTAATGTACATTATACATTTCAACTTAATTATTAACTATATACAACTTTTACTCTAATTATACCTTATTAGGAATTCTATTTATTATTAAAAAAATAAAATAAATGTTCTCCTTCACCACGATAATGCGCTTTCTCTCACCAATTATATTGGTCGCGATAAATTCAAACTTTTTCTTATTAGAAAGAATTTTTGTTTAATGGAGAACCTTCTGAAGCAACGGAACCAACTTTTGAGGATCTCGAAAAAGATCATTACAAAAATGATAAATAATAATAATAATATTCTTTATTTGTTCAACAGTCGCAGACCATTTAAAGTACAAAATACAACAAGTTAGGGATAATTAGAAAAAAATGCTAATTTAGATCAAAATATTATTTCAAAATATTTACAAGTGATAGGAATATGTTTAAGAGCGCCCTGCATATACCACCTTCAAATTTTCAGTCATATCAAATATAGACGATTTTGTTAATAGGTATATTAGTTTTAGATCGAGGATTGCGCAAGAGATTATTCGATCGGGCGTTACGTACCTATCAGTATGCCAATATTAACATAAGCAAGTCAATCTGATGAATCAATTTTATTCGTGAGTAAATTTAGTAAAAACCTTGCACTGTGGTTTTCACGATCTGATAATGGTTAAAAATTATGTTGTTGTTACAAAGTTGCATAATCTGAGGCACGCGGGGGTTATTATCTGAAAAATAAAATATTTCAAAAACTCTTTTGTAAACGTCCAAAAATACCAAATTAAAGACCCATATTCTAATTTATTTTGCCCTAGACCACAATACAATGTATTAAGAGGATTAGGACTATTGAAAAACAGCATGACCTTATTAGAAAATCTAGGACCCTGGAACCCACTAAGCGCTCGAATATATGATCCGAAATGTAATGATGTAAGAGCAGAATCGAAAAGCACTCCCAAATCGTTAATCCTCCCACTACCGCCAATGATATCAGTTTTAACAGAATAAATATAAATAATTAATCTCAAGCATCTACTATGTATAACTACTCAACATCTTTTAAATTCAAAGAAATGCCATTCAAAATATACCAATCAGTGTAAGATTAATTTGTAAATTGATGCAGTCAGATTGTGTATTAACTTAATTGTAAATCTTCAGATCACTTGCATAACCCATATATTTACATTTTAATCTATCTATCAAGTCACTGATGTATATACTAAATAATAAGGAGCCAAGTTTAGAACCATGAGGCATCCCAGAACACATTTTAAAGCAAGCAGATAAAAAACTATTATAAAGACGTGGCCGTTTCTATTAGTCAAATCGGAAGACATCAATTGGACCAATGAAGGACAGAATTTAAAAGCATTTAATCTGAAGAAGCATATTATGGTCAGCGCAATTATAGGTCCTTGAAAAGTTAGTATAGAGTACATCGACCTGCTTGCATTCACCCGAAGACATGGGCAGGTACTGGATAACCCTGGCCAAGTTACTAATAAATATTTGATATTAAATCGTGGTACACAGAATATGCTCTAATAGCTTAGCAAAATTATTAATAATTAGGTCTATATGAGTAGGATATTTTTTAATTACGGGAATTATTTTATTTATTTTCGGAATATGTAAAAAGGTGGATGTCTTAATAACAAGATTCTATATTATAGAGTCTGTAATATGTGTTCTTATTTTTTCCCATCTATAATATAGACAGTGGACGGGTAAAATTAAGAACACACTTGCGCACCACAAAACTAGGTATGCCAACGTCATCCGACATCAAATCCGACCAAAGGCTTGACGCATTGGATATCACATTGTCATCTCTGACACAGACACTACTGTGATCTCTGAAGGAGCACATACAGGTGGACGAAACGCTTTGGATAACTGGCTTGCGAAATAGTTAATAATATCCTGTGGTTCAGTGAAATCTTGTTCGCCCCAAAACATACTCAGGAATTTGAGATGATAATCTCCTACCATTAAGAAATTACTAAAAAAGCCTTGGATTAGTAACATTATCAGATTTCATCCGTCGCTGATAATTATTATACGTAGATTGAGTTTTAAGATTAATTAGTCTCCATAATTTCTGAAACTCATCAAGTGATAGTCAGCTTTGGCAGCTTCCCCTTTTTAAAGTAAAGCTCTTTCGTTCGAATGAATTGCTTGATTTCCATTATATACTATGGTGGATAATAACGATTTGAAGTTCACACTCCGATTGAAAACTTTATAGTGTATATAATGGCACTTCAGGATCGTTGGCCCAAGTTCAATGAAGTTGAAGTTAACTTATTTTGTTTCATGTTTTCACTTCCCGTCAAATGATTTTCAAAGAATAAAATATGTTATTTTATTAGTTATTGTTTGTTATTTCTAAATGTACAAAAGTTTTCTCAGTAAATTATATCTATCATGCTTGTGCTTATTATCTTTTATAACTAAATGTTAAATAACATATCTCTAGTAGAAAAATGCTTGGTATTTAAATAATAATATGCTAGATTTATCTATTCCTCTTTCATAGATACATTTTACCAAATAACTTATATGAATACAAAATGTTTAAATATTGACATTTATAGGTAGTGTGCAAATAAGCGCAAGCAATATTTATTCAAAAGATGACTTACGTGTTCTAAGTAATGTATGTATATCTTAAAATATATATTTACTTACTTGCGTTGGCGTTAAATGTATGAGAGATGCTAAATGTTCTCTTTCTGGAGCCGAGAGATATTTCTGTTGCTTAAACCGCCTTTCCAATTCATAAACCTGCAATAGAATGCTCATATTAGCTAGGACTTCTTCGCGATCTACTTATCAAATAAATACAAAAAGTCATACTACTGCACCTTTGTCTTTTGCTTTCCTGCATAAAAATCCATGTTAATATAAATAGAATATAGTATATTAAAACACAAGTTTCATAAAGCACCATTTTGTCGCACGAGTTTTCTAAAAAACGAGTGTGACAAAAAGCCTTGTGAAACGAGTTTTTTATACTATTTTTTCTATTTTGCATTTTTTACATTAATAAATTGAAATTATTTAATTTGAAAGTTCATATTTAGTTTTATATAAAGTATGCAGTTGGTCACACTGATACTTGACATTTTCAAATTTAAATGTTGCTACCCGCGAAGTATTATTTATTAATTTCCGTTAACATTACTTGATATGTTACTTAAAAATATAAACATGAGCGACATAGAAATTAATATATCTTGTCAATACAACAATATACGTTGTTTGTGTAGCATTTTTCAACGTATATCATTTTTGTCAAATGTAGGTACTTAAATTCTTAAAATTAAACTACAGTAATAAGATATTTTTATTACTGTGTTCGAACAACGCCAACATTGAAATATGAAAAAAAGCGTATCGAAATGAACTTCATGTCGATACTGTTTTGGGGTTTCATAATGAGTTTATTATGAAACGCAAAATCGAACAGATTTAATTAATTAGAATTGAATTATAAATGAATGTAATGCTGTTTTTAATTAACTAATGATCATATTAATTAAATTTTCCTTATTTTTGTTTATGGTAGAAAAATATAATTACAATGTTAACTTTTTACGCATGATCCACTGCATAGAAAAGACGCAAGATGGATTTAGACACACCAAAACTGATATATACACACACACACAGAGAGAGAGAGGATCTGTCTATGATTTATTATAATATATATATATATATATATATATATGTGAAAAAAAACCACATCCGTCCAGAAACGTGCAGATATCGATATTTCACTGTCGTTACAGATCATCAGTAGGTACACGATATTCGGCCATAGACTTGATTTTTATTTGTATACTTTCGTATATATATACGAATTATATTGAATTTAATTGGAGTGAGAAATGAGAATTATTAAAATCTCATCTCACATGCAATTGTGTGTTTCTGGACGGATGTGATTTTTTTCATACAATTTTCATTATCCGCACAGGTGGATGGCTAACGTCGCGACGTGTTTGCGTCGACATTCTTCGGCAGGAGTAATCTTGTCAGATTGTAGAATCAATTGCACAAATTTAGCGACAATTGCATGTGAGATGAGATTTTAATAATTCTCATTTCTCACTCCAATTAAATTATATATATATATATATATATATATATATATATATATATATATATATATATTATATACATAAATTGGAATATATATATATGTATCTTGTTTTATATTGAATTATCACGTAACAAGCTAGCAATTTATTTAGCAATAAAACTAAACAATTTCTAGTAAAAATAATGGAAGCGAGAAGTAAAATTTCAAATTCAGTGAACACCTGAAAAATTGACTTACACGGGTGTAAAATCGTGTCGATTTTTATAATAATTATAGTACAAAGATAGTGTGTTAAGACGGACGAGTGCGTCCTAACACAATAAAGCTATTACATTGAGCAAATTTCAAAACGATTGAAAGAAAAACCAATATAAAAAAAAAACGTTTAATAAAAAAGTCCAGAATTCAATAATTAAACTCTTATGATTGCCAATGATTACAAAGTTCGGTCAGAATCTGTAATAAAAACTAAAAAACTTTAATATTATCCGTATCATAGTTTCTTTCGATTTTTTCTGTTCCTATTTCCTATTTTCGTATTTTTCCACTACATTGAAATAATGTATCTAGCGTTTTGATTTGCTAATAATTTTTATTTTATATTTTTAATCAATTAGCACATATACAATTGTTAATCATAAAAAAATAAATTACAGAGATAAATTATATTAAATTAGGAAGAAAACAAAAGCTAAAAAAGCAAAAAAATATTTTCTGAAAATATTTATATTAAATTAATAAAGACAATAGAAATAATTTATAATCAGTTGTCATAAATATTGACTTAGTTTTCCAGAAAGGAAAAATCGATATACCTATCCCAAATATTTATATATAACAAGTAATTACTCTAATGTTTTATTAAGTCACATTTTTTGTTTCAAAATTTTAGTTTAACTCTTTAAGTAAGTTTTATACCTACAAAATTTCTAAAATATTTGTAGGAGAGAAAAGTTAATTCAAAAAAACAACCCCAAACTTTAATATTTGATTTAATTTATGTGATACTTAGGTGTATTTGAAAGCATATTTTTAATAACATACCTTGTTAATACTATCTACTTTACACATTTACTTCATTTTCACTTAAGTTGATACACTGAGTTCATTATGATCACAATATGAATTGGATATTTATTATTAATAATTTTATATTTAGGACGTTTTTAAAATACCGCCTCCTATCAAAACTAAAATTTTTAATATTTCTTAAAGGAACTAAAGTCCTAAAAGCTCAGTTATACCAGTGAGAATTTTCCTACATTTGATAGGAGAATTATAATATGGGGTGGGGTGACAGTTTACCTGTGCCTGTGTGAAGAGGACACGCCTCTTCCGTCTCTGTGCGAGGGGAAACTGCATGGGTTTGGAATCAGGAACTGCACATGCGCCTAGTCCAGGCATTCCTGTATTTAAACCGTGGCCCATGTTAGCCGAAGCTGCTGTACTACCCATTAATCGCGAGACTAAAAGAAAAATACAACGAATAGTGAATTTATTTATAAATATATGTATACAACTGATTTATATTTTCATTTTAGAATTTAGATTATAATTATTATATGAGATATTTACTCGAAATTAAGATTTTATTAAAGTTAAAAACAAAAAGTCATTTTTTATCCTATTTTACATTTTCCAAATATATTTTATTTCAATGCAACAAAAGTCTACACAATATATTAATCAAAATATTCTATTTAATGAACTGAATTGGTGAATAAAAATATGGAAATTTTCAACTATGACAGAAGCATATTTCCATATCTAAACAATACTATTCTATTACATTCCATAGGTTATAAACGGTGCTTGTATTGCCCCTTTTCCTTAAATATACATTGATATAGTTAAATTAGATGGCGAAGTAACTATTTTTACCGAACTCAATGAGACCAAATTTAAAATTTACTATCAATTTCAAAACATTTTAAATTAACAAAAAAAGTTTAATTTATTTAAAAAAATGATTAAGGCTAAGTCAAACTGTTGAGAATAAGTATAACTGAGCATCCATATTCATAAACAATCAAAAAATGGAAAAAGTGGAAAAGGAACAGTAAATGAAAATGACGTGAATGTGACTAAAAATTATTAAAACAGAATGATAGATGAAGTATTTGAGAGTAAGAAAGGGAAATTATGAAGCTTATAATTGATTTCAGTAACCTACAAGCGTTCTGTATGTACAGAAAATATCATGTTTACTGAACACGTTTTGTGCATAAAGAGTGCAGTAACAAAAAATTTCAAATGAAAAGTATATTAGGCACTGCATTCTTTACATGTTCCAATCGAGAAGAAGAACAATGAATGCTGTACACAACATTTGCAGTGCATGAGGGGAAGATGCTGTTTGCAATAGAAAATAGCATCAATGCCAGTTCAGATATCGTGAAGGAAATTTGCCATTAGATGATATAATTGGTCCTGATTCAATGTCAAATTTTAATCAAGAAGCACTGCAAAGGTTTTTGGACTCGAAATCCTCAAGCAACGCAACAAAACTCAAATTGTTTGGAAAAAACATTTGCAACCAATTCCAATCGCTAAACAAGGTTCAAAAGCTTGGAAAGTAGATTCCACATGACTTAACCAGACACGATCAAGATCAAAGAGCTGCTCTTTACAATTCTTTTTTATCACATCAAAATCGTATGTCGTTTTTAGAACAAATACTAACCAGAGATAAAAATTTTCTTAAACAAAAGATCAACGATCGGTTACTTATAGAAGCAGCGTTCAAAAATGTATTAATAGTACTTGAACGAAGAATGTGTAGTCTTATCTATACTTGTTGATATAATTAGTGCCGAAGACATAAAAAATACAGCCCCAACGATACTGCAGAAGAAAAAAATTAAATGGGAAACAGATTACTGATCAAATTAAATAATTTGGAATACTTCCTCAACAAACATTTTACAAGTAGGTGTAGGTTTACGCGGTCATTCTCTAGATGTAGATCTCGGTTTAAGGGTTGGACCCGCGTCAAGTTAGGCGTAATTGCCAACGTCTCGTCCACTGTTTCAAGGGATATCTTCAGGGCTGTACGTAGATGTTCGTCGTTTCGCAGTAGCCTCGGTTTACCCTCGGGTTAAAGACAAAATATCTCCGCTCCAAGCACAAGGAGTGTATCGCATTCCGTGTTCGTGTGGCAGTGTGTACATTGGCTAAACTAAGCGGCCGGTCGGTGTGCGTGTGTCCGAACATGAACGTTGTACTAGACTGTTACATATAGCCGGTTCAGCGCTGGAAGAACACAAGCTCAACTCCGGTCATCAAATTCTATTCGAAGATGTCAAGCTTCTGTCCGTGAATCGCATTATTTCCCTAGGAAAATCCGTGAATCTATTGAAATTTACAAACATCCCCGCAATCTCAATAGAGACGATGGCTATACATTACATCCAACGTGGCAAACTCTACTGAACTCTACTAAGAATTACCACGCCCATACGACGCAAGCCATTGGCTCATTGTCCCCAGCCAATAGCAGGCCACCATCTGACCCGGTCCCCCCTATATAAGTTGTGCCGGTCTCTCTCATAGGATTCTTCAAGCTAGTGCGAAACGACGAACATCTACGTACAGCCCTGAAGAGTCCCTTGAAACAGTGGACGAAACGTTGGCAATTACGCCTAACTCACCGCGGTTCCAACCCGGAAACCGAGATCTACAAACATTTTACAATTTCAAATATATAAAACATTTAATAGATTTTAAATTTCTGAAAATAGATCCCACGCATTAGTAAAATTAAGAAAGTTATATAAATAGAAGGAAAGTCATAAAATATTTGAAAGTTATTATTTTAGGTACCCATATAGGTACACAAAACGATTATTTATAATTGACACATAATCTTAAGCCAAAAAAAAACGAATTTAAATTTAATGGTGGTGGGGCACACACTTTGTACGAGTTATCTTTTCGTTAATGAAAATAAATTAGGTCCTACTATTCAATTTATCAAAAAAGGTTCTTATGTAGCAAAGGTTCGCCCGATAGACATACTTCATCAAATATCACATTCTCAATACTTTAATTCTTGAATATAATCTCAAATATGAGGGGGTATTGATATCTAGTTAGCCTAGGTCATTTTCCTTGAGCAAAACAAAATCTTGTTATAATGGCAAGACATAATGATATTTTGAAAGCATCAGTGTGAAATCTTACGTCAAGAAGTTGAAGTATTGCCGTGCAGTAAATTTTGAAAGAAAGCATATTGAATGCAAATGCGAAAATCGATAAATTGGAGTATCGAGGCATCATCAAATACTTGTATTCGAAGAGGTTGTTAAGTGGTAAGAAAATTTACGAAGATATGCTTAACTTGGCGATCAATGCCCATCATATGCGACTGTCATTGGATTATGTAATTCAAAAGAAGAAAACTTTCCGTTGAATATGAGAAGCGACCAGGAAGACCGATTTCGGTATCCACCGCCGAAAATATTGACGCAGTTCATGACATAATATTATCAGACCATCGAATTAGACTGAAACATATAGTTTAGGCACTAAAGAATTAATATGAATGCGTCCATCATATAGTTGAGGTCGATTTAGACATGAGAAAATGTCTGCAAAATGGATTCCTAACTGCTTGAACGTCGAACGCAGACGAGCAAGAACGAAAGCATCACGGTCAATATGTGCTCGTTTTGAAGGAGATCCAGGTTTTTTGAACCGTCTTGTGACTATGGATGAAACATGGGTCCATTTTTACGACTCAGAAACAAAATAGCAATCGATGGAGTGGAAGCATCATGGTTCTCCAAGGCCTAAGAAGTTTCGAGTTCAAAATTTGGTATATCTATGGATAATTATGATCGATTCCATAAAAAAGGGTCAGACCATCACTGGAGATTCTTATTCTAAATTACTAACCACCCTGAAAGAGAAAATTAAGGAAGAAACACGACGTGGTTTGTTAGCGAAAGGTGTGTTGTTTTAGCAGCACAATGCCCCTGCACACTAATCGCGCGTTACCACGAATACAATTCGGGATCTAGGGATCAAATTACTGGAACACCCACCCTATTCCCCAAACTTAACCCCCTCAGACTATTATCTGTACCCTTGATTGAAAAAAAGTTTTCCATCTGGTTTGCAGATCAAGAAGAATCTTTTCTTTAGAAGGGTTAACGGCGTTGCAGCATCACTGTATTAAGTGTATTAATTTAAGAGGAGACTACGTTGAATACAAGTCCCAACTTTAAATTGTTTCAATAGTAGGCTAAAAATATATCAAAATCCCTCATATATATATATGAACCTCTGATATTTTAGAAAATAACTTTTTTTATAAAAGTGAAATAGTTTAATAGCATATCTATATTACTGTTTACATATTACAAAATATATTTATGTAAGTTCTTAATAAACACCAATAAACTGAGTTAAAATTTGTCAAACATTTAAATTTATCAACCATAACCTAAAAAAATAGTCTAAAAAATATGAATAAGACTTCGGCAACGTAGTGTGTGTGGCACGATTATGATGTACCTATACCTATATTATTGACGTGCCTGAGCTGGAATCGTAACTAGACTATATATAAAATATCGAAAAAATCATGAAAATTTTCTATCTAACTTTTCTATTATTTTTTAAACCTTGTTTGAAATAGTAATTTTAAGGAAAAATTCTTTTAGTGTAAGAAAGAGTGGCATCTACAGCTTACATTACCAAAAAATCATCAAAGATTGCATAAATTAACAGATATTTGTACAGCATAACATGTATTGGACTTTAATAAAATAAGTTTTGACTATTCCTAAAAGTTTTAGTTGATTACTAATCCTGTTAATTCAAAAATCTTGAAAAATAACTATATTGCAAATACATGTTCTTACCGATTCAACGTAATTGTATTTGTTAAAGATGGTGATAAAATACATATAATTTTTTTCAAAAATAGATTGTTCGTCTTTCAATCAATGTATGATATGAGTACAATTTATTAATTTTAACAGGCCAAAAGGGTTAAGACAATTTAGCATCACAGTTGCATAGTTTATTTATGTTTTTGTTAATGGTATTTCAGGTGAATATTTTATGATTATGAAGAAAAATAATGTCAGTAATTATCAGAACATCAAAAATAATTTACGTTACTTTTTAAAATTCGTCCAGTTCCAAATACGTTATTTCGTTGGTACATTAATTAAGAGAGGATTAAATTAATAATAACTCACGTATTTTTATCGTTTTATACTTTAGGTGTTCAGTATTTTATAATATTTTATAAACAAAAGAAAAATATTATTAAAATACTTCTAAATTATCATATGCATATTGATCTAAATTCTTTATTATATTTTTTATTAAAAATTAATCTAGATTATAATATTTAATAAAATTATTATTCTAATTATCGTTAGTACATCGTAACTAGAGCGATTAATATAGCATATTTTTTTGACGGTTTGAGTTTTAAAAGTAAACAGACAATTAACAGCAATTAATTTGAGAATATCGACTTCTTCGTGATGAGCGACCTCCGTCACCCAAAGCTCTTTCTTTTAAATACTGTGTAAACAAAATTAGTTCACTTAAGTACGAATTGTCAACTGAATAATTGGTTAGAAATGTCAAATTATGCGAATGTAACAGTTGCATTGCGCAGGCACCACTTAAACTACTAGATTCCAACAATTTTCCCGACAACCCTAATTAATATTTAATATTAAGTATTTAGAAATATAGATAATTTTAGAAGGTAAGCTTTTGAAATGTATTGTTTTCCTTAAAAATATAAACACGCATTCAACATATTGAAATTAATAGAACATAAAACACAATGCTATATCAGTTTTATATCACCTTTATATACGTAATGAAAATATAGAACTCGTGAACATACAATGATGAAAATACGAAAATTTATAATAGAAATTTAAATATATTATTTAACACATTCTTGTAAAAGTTCTAGTATTTAATATAGTGTCTATAGGATTTTAATTTTGTGAGATATGTATTTGAAGATTATTTCAAAAATCGCCTTCAGTTATACAAAATATTTATTTAGAAATATTCGTGTTTAACCTGTTTAAGTAAACGACAGCACAAAAAGGCAAAAATCAACACTTTCCTGCCAAAAATAGAAGAAAGAGTTTCATTTGCATTAACATGGACAGTGCAAGAATATATTTCGCATTTTATTATTTAATATGTTCTGTCATATAAAACATTTTAAAAATCTATAAAAAATGTTGCGTTATTTGACTACGGTATGTGGGCTTGATTGGAACATGTATCAATACCAGAATTTAATAAAACAACAACGTTTGTTGACGTTTAAATCAAGCGAAGACGTAAATAAAATATATTGTATTACACGCATATTACGTAGCAAAGTAGAAAAACAACCCTTGAGAGTATCAAAATGAAGCCAAGCATAAAGGCATTCTCAGCAATATTGCAAAATATAACATAAAAAATATAAACATCGTGTAAAATGCATTGGAAAACATCTTACTAGAGATTGTACGAAACCGCAAAATATGTGCACTGTGATGAGAAAAATCCGGTTAGTTAAATGTAGAGTTGCTGCAGAATGATAAATGATTAAAAATAAAGTTATGAAAAACAAAGAGAATGAACCCACACAGCAAAAAACGCACAATAATAAACTAGGAAGGAAAAATGAACCTAAACTGTATTCGCAACCAGTCGCAAATAATATAAACAAATTAAAGAATGAGGAGTAAAATAGTCTTATTAAATAGATTCTTTAACTAATCTTGACAAAACTTTATTTCTAAATTAGATAAAAAACTAAATGATTAAAAATAAAGTTATGAAAAACAAACTGAATGTACCCACACAGTAAAAAAAAAACGCACAGTAATAAGCTAGGAAGGAAAAATGAACCTAAACTGTATTCGCAACCAGTCGCAAATAATATAAACAAATTAAAGAATGAGGAGTAAAATAGTCATATTAAATAGACTCTTCAACTAATCTTGACGGAACTTGACAAGCAATTTCTTTATTTCTAAATTAGATAAAAGACTAAAAACTAGAAAATAGCGCAAAAGGAACTATACTGAAAACGAAACCTCGTGTATAATATCCTTAGAGTACTAACCTGGAATTCTAATAGACTTCTCAATCACCAACAAGAATTGGAGATAGTTTTAGATGCAGAAAATATAAATGGGTGCCTCATTTCTGGGACCTACTTCACTAAACAATAATTATAAAAATTTGTGGGTGCACATCACACTATTCATACAGGTAACGACGCCAAAGAAAGTAGTGCGGTAATAATTAAAAAAAAGCATACAACTTTATGAACAACCAAACCATGCCACAGAAAAAAATGTAAGTAACCGCGACAAATATAAAAAAAAAACATATTCACTAATCGCATCGAGAATATTCTGTCCACCTAAATATTCGATAAGAAAAGACGAGTATCTGGAGTTGTTTGGACGATTCGGCAATAGGTTTATATTGAGTAGCTGCTTGGGCTATTTCCATCATTTCTAGGATTTGAATAATCCGATGTCAATCTATTTTCGTCTTCAGGGGACCCCTGAGAAGGACCAGTTCTTGCCAAACTCATGTCTGAGACATATGTTTTCCCAATTTTTTTTTAACTGCGAAAATGTACTCGTACTTGGAAGACATATATGTCAGACATGAGTTTGGCAAAAACTGCCCTTTCTCAGGGCTACCATGAAGACGGCAGTAAAATGACTGCCCAAACATCGGATTATGCAAATCCTACAAATGATGGAAATAGAAATACAACTACTCTATTAATTGTCCACCATCAACAACTGGTCGTTAGATTTACATTATTACATATTTCTCCTGCAGAGGTTATGAATTAAATTAAAAATAATGTTAATGCAAGAAAAGCTCCTGGTTTCGAAGTCATAACAGGAGAAGTTTTAAAGCAGTTCCCAAAGAAAGTATTGTGAAACTTACTAATTTAATTAGTGCTACATTTACATTACGATATGTATCCAAACTTTGGAAAGTGGCGGAAATAGTTATGATATCGAAACCAGGTAAACCCCATCGCGAAGTCACATCCTATTCCCTATCATGTCTAACTCTTTGAAAGCCTACTTCTTAAAGGGAATTCAACCCATCATTGAAAGACAAAATCTGATCCAAAATCATCAGTTTGGATTCCGAAATAAACATTCCACGCTAGACCAAGTGCACAGAATAAATAACCATTGAGAAAGCATTGGAAGAGAAAAACTTTGTTCTGCAATTTTTTACGTACCTCAAGCATTCGATAGGGTGTGGCGTAAAAGTTAAAAGACATTGTTCTCAAACAATATACCGGCATATTAAAATTTTATTTAACTGAGAAACATTTTAGGACATTTAGGTGTTTTGGGCCCGGTCCTTTAGCTGCTCTACGGGTCTGATCTACCGGAATTCAGAACTTAATATACTTAATAGCCACTTCCGCCGATTATACTGCTATGCAAAGCTGTATGCAAAGACAAAGAAGTAACAGCAAAAAGTTTACTAATAGCCATTAACAACTTTCAAAACTGGACGAAAAAATGGTAAATAAAACTCAATGAATTCAAATCAATTCATATTGATTCTGAATATACAACTCTGAAGGGTGTAATATTAAAATTATTCAAACTTTCCAATATAAGGTGCTAATGAACATCGTCGATGTACCTTGGTACATTAGAAATTACGACCAGTATAGGGATTTAAAGATAGTTTGCAGATAGTGTGATCAAGAAAGCTGCAACAAGCCAGGAAGAAAGACCTCTGCAGCTCACGAATATAGAGGCAATCCAGATCCTCCAACGTGGGCTTGTTAGAAGGCTCAAGAGAAAAAAACCCGTTAAGCTTGTGTAATGTGCAGTACTAGTGATGAAAACAGAGCCAGTGCTTGTATTTTCAGTGCATGAAAGTAACGTTTAATATTTTAAAAATAGAAATCAGTTATTTATTAGTGTCCGACTAGATCTTAACATTAAGTTAAAAAATATATATTTTCTGTTCTTCTGACTTAATTATTATGACTAACTAAAGACTGACTTAATAACGTGCATTACATTAAATTTCATTAATCATTCGTTGTAAAAGAAGAAAAAATTTAATGAAAAATTAAATTTTTCTATTTTTGTACACCTATATGTATAATAGTAATATCTAGAGACCGGACACATCGGGCTGAAATGACGTCATTACGACGGACGATATAAAGAATCTAGTAACATCTAATGATGTAGTACTATATTTTCGTTATATTAAATTTTGTGAAGAATGAGTTTTACAAATAAAAAATTAACGATAAAGGAATGCATCATACATCAATACCGTCTTTTAGACAGATGCGCTTGTACATTCAAATGCCTATAGATTCGAGATGTTTATTTAAGAGCCACCCTACTTTTATTCACTTCTATTTACGATATGGACACAAGGGCATTTACAAAATAAATATTTATTTAAGACACGTATTCCAAGGATGGTATATAAAATCGATACCACATCGTTGATGTGTGACGGAAAACTAAAAGTTTTTATTATCAACCCATTATTCCGTAACTGTATTATTGTGGTGAATACAAAATATTTTATTTAAATGTTGAAAACAATTGCAAATTCAAACGTCGAAAAAACTCTCATGTTTCATTGCCTTAATTAAATCTATAAAAGTAAAAAAAAAGTGTACCTAAGTGGAAAATGAACTGCACAAATATATAAAAATACATACAGTTTCACTGAAGTAATAGTTTATTCTCATTTGTCTTTTCCTGTACACTGTATATTCATAATAGAACAAAGACTGCTTGGATAGGTACTTATATATTTATAATACCCAATTTACTTAGTAATAAAACATTATTTACAAAGAGTACTCATTCAATTTAATAACTTCAATATCCTAAATAATCTTCAGTGCAGTAAAACCCGGATAAAGCCCCACAACGGCGTTCAAATACTTCTGCTAAAATTCGCTGAACTGTAATAATAATTACTTTCTATTTGGAATTCAAGTTCTTTAACTTTCTTCGGCAAATTATTTATTGTCGTTTATATTGGATACTTTTGTTGATAATTATCGTTGCTGTTTATAGAATCATGTTTATAGATCCAGTAGAAACATGATATTTAACATCAGGCCCAGTTTTATCATTAATATCTAGATAATTATCATGGGTCGCAAGATATTCCTAGCCTTACTTATAAGTAATGAAAAAATCGTTAAAATGGTTAAATCTGTTGTAGATTCTTTACATAGATAAAGCCTTATTTTATACAACTTAATTGTTATTATGTATAGGTTATTTGAATATTATACTGCATAACGGGAATTCTGTTGAATCAATTGTTATGCTATTCATATGTTTTCCATGCTGATTTCAAATATGGTATCCGTTTCTTGTAGTATATTTAGTTTTAAAGATATGAAGTGGTGGTATTTTTAATAAATAAATATATATATATATATGTTACTCTTGATGTTCTCGCGGACGTATGATGAAGGTGTAGTTTCTCGGGTTCCAGGCCGCGTGTAGTTTTGGTCCTGAAAAGGACTACTTACTCTACGTTTCAACGAGAATTACAAGAGAACTAACGACGAGAATTACAAGAGAAGCAATAGAAATAGAAAAGCGTCCTAAGTGCTTAAATAAACGTGACGACGGCCAGCGCTTGCCGCATACATGGAAACCGCTCCTAGCTCACCGACAGATAAAAACACAACCAAATCCCGACATATCGCAACCCCTACACAGACACACGGACCGACCAGGGAACTTACAGGCACTCGGACCAATTACACGAAGCCGCGTACGCATGACGTCAATAGTGGGACGCCCCCTCCCGACACAGCAGCATATAACAAGAGGTAGTGCTAGGCGCACATCAGACGATCTCCAGCTCTAACCAGCGACAGACCGACTAGCTCCTGAAGATGACGAGTGCGAACTCGTTGAAACGTAGAGTAAATGGTCCTTTTCAGGAAAAAACTCACACGCGGCCAAGAACCCGAGAAACTACACCTTCATATATATATATATATATATATATATATATATATATATATAATTTTGAAGGCTATAATATTAAATAAACATATCTAACTTGAATGAACCTTTTATTCTCTTGCATGGATGGATCCGCTAGTCCTATTCTGAATCCTCCAACAATAGTCAGCTATCATATTTACATTTCAGTAACGCTGGTACTCGCTCTTCCATAGCGCGCATATCCTGGTGGAAGCGTTCTTCTTGTTCCTCGCTTAAATCACCGACATTTTCTGAAAAACGGTCAAGATGGCTGTTGAGGAAGTGCAACTCAATATTCATCTTGCATCCAATTCTCCGGAAATGCTGTAGTAACTGCTCGATGTGTTGTGACTAGTCGATTTGTTCCCCAATAAGTTTTTAACAACCCAAACTAATTCGTTCTAAGCACATTTTTCAACATCTGTCATATTACTGATGAAATTTGGGTCATTTATTAATTTCCTGATCTATAGGCCGTCAAAAATTCATGCCTTTCATTTCTCATCGTTCAGTTTTGGAAACATTCTTGAAATGTATTAAAAGCATTTACTGTCTTCGTTTAGAGCTTTTACATAATGCGTCATTAGCCCCAATTTGATTTGTAAAAGGAGCAAAAGTGTGTACTAGTGGAACATTTATATTATTAGGCCTACCCGGAAGCCTTATTTGAAAGTCAATATTTCTTAATTCAGTGGTGAAGCTTTAGCTCTATTCATTAACCACATCAAATAGGGATATTTTGTATAACCGCCTGTTGGTCCAAGAGAAAAGTAACTTATGTTCCGCATACTTGATTTTGTCCAAAACTAAAAATACTTTAGGATAATTTTTTTTTTTTTTGGCTGAATGCGCAATACTCAAGAAGCCTAACTTTTTGCCGTTATGCGAGAGTAGGTACATATTTAAGTCTGCGAGCCTATAAATAAACGTCATTCATTTGCAATTATGCGGTTTATTTCTATGCTATTCACAGCACAAAAATAACAGTCATTGTAATGGTTCACGCCAGATCATTGAATTATTGTATTTGAATGTTGTTATTTCTCTCTAAGGATAACCCAAAATAGTCCATGTACGTTTATTTTACGAACTCCCACTCAATCGGGATTTTTTAAACATATAATAACTTTTGTTACGTAAATGTATCAAAAACAATTTGAACTATTTACGCAGGACCTTCTTGACGAAGACATCACAACTAATACACAAAAATTAGTTAATTACTAACGTTAATCATAACCGTACTCGACCAGTTAATAAATTTTAAGAGGGTACCTACATGTCAACAACTCGAGGTGCTAGGAGATTGGGAATCACTGACGTAACTTTAGCAAACAACACTTGAAAAATATCACGAACAAAAAAAACTTGGTTTTGCTGTGCGGTGTTATCAGTAAATATATTGGATTTCAATTTACCTACATATTCTCAAAAATAAAACTAAAAAAAATATATATGTTTTTAATTTTTAAAATGTCAAACGATTAAATAAAAGGAATATCTTCTAAGTTTTAGTCTATAAATTGTGTTAATAATAAAAAATTTCATAAAATTTGTTTTTCTCGGAAAATAAGTGTCATGGGTGTCAAATCAAGCGAATAAGTTAGATTAGAGAGTAATTTCCAACGCAATTCGTTTAAAATTTTCAAACTTTAAAAGTTTTTATGAGGGCGTATCCCAATGGTCCAGATAAGAGGTTTAAATAATATTCTACATTGATTATGGCTCCCTTAGATAGCTAATTCACCAAAACTACCATATCACAATCCCAAAATACAGTAATAATTACCTTACCAACACATGAAGCGTGTTTTAAGATGAAGTCTTTCTTCTGGTTTGCGGCATTGCTTAATTTGACTTTTCGATTTCGATTATAAGTAGAATATTCGCACTTCATCAGTTGATATTATGTGTTACCAAAATAAACCGTTATAATGGCAAGCATCAGATCTGTACAGTTTCCGCTCTGGTCCCAACCACCGATTTCCCCAACAAGTTGAAACATTTCTCATTTGCAAATGATTATGCAGAATACAATGAACTTGCTGCGTATTAATGTCTATACTTGCATTAAATCGAGGTTAGTGTTATTTGCTACATCGTCTAGAGACTTTCTACCAGCTTCAAATCAGTTGAGCGAACAATAAACAGTACTCTGAGATTCTAAATACTCCATGTAATCGTTGAATACCTCGAAATCTTTACAAAAACTACAGCCTATTTAATAACAGCCAAAGTAACACTTCAAAACACGTCTGCATTCGCTATGTGGCTGAATCAAGTTGCAAGTTTTAACTTATCTGTTCCTAAAAGTATTAGTTATCTGGCTTATATTATTCAGCAGGATTGCAATTCTCTTTTTCTTGGAAACATCCCTCGCACATGTTTGCCATTAAGTAAAATTTTAATTTTCTTTTTTCCTTTCCTAGTTATATATTCCAAAATTACTTCATTCACAATAATTAATTACTATTACGGATATCATAAGATACGGTATGTTATGTTTTTATAGCTTATACATTGTAAAAGTTCAATACATGAAAGCATTTAACGAAATTTTAAAAAACAAGATTTTCCAAAAAAGAATCTCCATTCTATACAAAAAGGCATGAGAATGTATTTATATTCGTACATACAAAAATAAAAGCTTCGGTACGAATTTTAATTAGAACTATGTATTAACATAAAAATAAAATTAATGAAGTTAAAGATTATGTAGTTATATAGCAAAAAACTTGTATGTAATGTACAGAGAGCGGACTTGAGCGATTGATGATTCATAGTCCATAGGCGTACTCAATAGGTTTGTTTCCGTAAGCGATTCGTGAGTTTCGAACAATTTGATACATGTGGCCACTGCACAAGTGGCACATACCTACATATGCAGTTAATATAGAACAGAGCGAATGTAATAAACGGTTTGGTAACCGGCAGCAACTACTGTTGAAACAAAAGTAATGCTGACAAGCAAATTGTGTATCGAATTTTGAAAAAAATAATTTACAAAGAACAAAACTCAAAACTATGTAAAATAAATACTAAGAACAGAATGAAATTGACTAAAAAGAAGAAACAAAAACTACTCCAAAAATAAGGTAGTAAATTAAAACTTAACATTTATAAAAAAATTTAGGATAAATATACAATATAATATAAAACAGATTTTTTAAAATACTAAAAGTTATAACCAAATAACACTGAAAGAATCGAAACCAGAAACATTCCCTTATAGAAGAGAATAGAAAATATACTATGTCAAGAACAATAAAAACATATATGTATATACATGTATAACAGCATGTCAACACGAGAATACACTTTGGAAATTAGAGGATATAATATTTTAAGCGATTATTTGAACGAAGTCTAACGAAATAATATATGAATGTATATTTCGTCTTACACGCTACTGTAAATTATAATTTATGAACGAATAGACACAATGTACTAATCATAACACCACCTGCTCGAAGAATGCAATCGAGCAAGCAAATAGTGGGGCTGTTATAACATGCATACTATACGTGAGACCGCCACAATATTTTGTCGGGGAAATTCGTCATTCAATCGCTTCAGTCCGCTCTCTGGTAATGTATATGTAGAATATTAGAAAAACAATTTTGTTAGGATAGAATGAATAATCATATAAAGTACAGTACAATTTTGATTATCCGGATTATTGGCTTTCCGGATTCAGCGGTTATCTGGATCAAATATGTTTTGCATTATGTATGGTGCTATCTGAACTGCTTGTACATCTGTTATCCACATCATTGTGGAGCATAAGCAGTTATGCAATTCAGCATTCTAAATTTAGTTCGTCTACTTATACATAAGTGTTTCAGGGATTCCCCGGAAACTTTGTAGCATTTTCTTGCGTATTTACATCTTGCGTACGTCCTCGGTATTCCGTTCAGTTCTGAGTTGCGTAAAGAAGGTTATAGAAGGACTGGAAAGTTATCAGGAATCTATTCTGCGAAGATTAACTATAATAGCACCTCGTCGTAAAAGGACGGCATTAATGTTACAGCAAAAAAGTGAGATATTGCAAATACTTACAAAAAGCGTAAGTGACAAAGTGTTGGCCGAATTATTTGACGTCGGAACAACAATCTCCGACTTAAAAAGGGATTAAAAGAAAATTATGAGGTAAATTTAATTTATATTTTGCTTATTATACAATTCTAAACAATATGTACGATTTTTGTACCTTTATTCAAAACACGTATCTGGACCTGGCAGGAGGCGAACCTTACGAAAGGCGAAATACCCAGAAATGGAACTGTATTCATAGTTTGTAAAACACGTTGTAATCTCTTCCGAGATTCAAGCTGAAAAAGCCAAGCAGCTATACAAGCATTGCGGCAATAACAAATTCATAGCAAGTAAGGGATGGGTTTCAAATTTTCAATTTCTTAAGGTTAGTGAGGAAAAGCTTTCTAGTAACGAACAAGCCGTGGAACCCTTTGTTAATAAACTTACAAGTCAAATAAAAAACCTTGGTCGCCTATATACAATGCTAATGAATCAGCTTTATTTTGGAAATTACTGCCGGGTAAAACATTACCATACTGCACGGAGAAAACGGCACCTGGCAAAAAAAGAAGCAAGAAAAGAATAACGTTTCTCGCTTCTACAAATGCTGACGGAAGTCCAATTATTAGTTTTGGAAAATCAAAAGCTCCTCGATCATTCAAATATACGCAACTCCAAATTGAATATACAGCAACTAATAATGCATGGATGACATTGGCATTATTTTCTCAATGGTTTCATGGATCATTTACAAAACAAGTAAAAGCATTTTCGAGAAACAATAATTTGTCACCTGAAGCATTATTAATAATAAATAATAATAATAATAAATAATAATAATAATAATAATAAACAATGCTCCATCACACCCGAAGATACAAAATGATGATAGCTATATTTCTACCGTTTGCCTAACACCGAACTGCACTCCATTGCTTCAGCCAATGGATCAAAATGGATCAAATCAAAAATTCGGTTAACCAAACTGCGATATCGTAAAGTTCTCTTGAAACACTTGCTAACATCTGAATAAGAAGAAGACCTATAAAAATCCCTAAAAGCTTTCACATTAAAGGACGCAGTATCCCTTTTACAAAATGCTTGGGAGAACATATCTCTAAAAGTTTTACAAAGAAGACTCCGAGGATTGTAGTCCATTAAGCGTATTGAGAGACAAGTTGATCACAGCATCATCAGAGTCAGGACAGAAAGAAATTGAAAACATCGCAACCATGTTAAATTATCTCGTACAGAGTGATTATCAGGTTAAAGAACTAGAAGTAAATGAGTTGATAGATGAAGACGACGAACTGCCTTCAGAAGAGGAACATGAAGCCATCACTGATTCTCAAAAGCTCGTAAAACACAAAGATGCTTCAAACAGCTTCAATATATGTTTACAATGGGCAGCAGAAAATAACGTTAAAAAGAATGAATAGTAGCATTTTGGCGCTTAAAAGAAGGGGTAACAAATAAAATCTTTAAAAAATGTATGTAAACAAAAATTTAACATTTTTGGAATTAAATAGTATAGACATCATCACAATGCTTATGTTTCGTATTGCCTGTTTATAATATTTATGTTTATTATTACCTATTTATAATGATCTGTTGCTTTATTAATAAGTTATTTATGTACAACAACGCTTTTTGAGTGCTTCTAATAAATGGATTTTACGGATTTTCACTTAAACGGATTAAGATCCGCATTAATTAATCTGAATAATCAAAAATATACTGTATAATAACAACAAATTTAAAAATATTTGAAGATATAGCAAAGAAGACATATAGAGTCGGTTCAATAGAAACTGAACTATTTTTTTTTTAAGAAAATACCACTGGCGCCATCTTATAGTTCACAGTCATACTGTTTAGTGTAATTTTTCTTGTGCAGTCAAGATTACAAAATTGAAATTTGATTTTGGTTTTTACTTGATAAAACAAATTCTTCAAATTTAGATAAGTAACATTGCATATTAAACTCCTGATTATGTTAAAAATACCGTGCATCTGTCTATTAATTTTCTTTAAATTAATTTAATAGAGCTAAACTTTAGCATTTGCTTTGTTACAGCCATCATCAACCCGTTGAAATTAGTTGAAACATGTTAATACACAAACAATATTATAGGCAAAACCCGGTGTTATTTAAGGAATAAAACACTTTGAAATTTGGCTACGCGTTAATTGTTTAACGCGTTAATTGTTTAATTATACCGTATTGTTACGGTATAATTTTTGTTTGAAATACGGCACAACCCATCCCATTTTCTTAAGTAATTGTAATTAGGAAACATTGGCAATAAACATTTCAAAAATATTGTTTGATTTTTCTAACAATATATATATTTACGTTAAAAGTGATCACCGCATGGGACGCTAATGTTAATTGTTGCCATCGAAATCAACTGCAGTGGTGCAAACTTAACCAAAATTTGACGTATACTGACAGCTTTAAACATTAACGGACATCCGATTATTATTACCTATCCTATTATTACTTAATAATAGGATTTAAGAGTTATGAAGCGCAGCGATGTTTTCTTTTTTGATTTGTTTTGCAACTTTCGTATTATTTGTTACAATTATTTAACCATATCAATTTCTTGTTCATAAGCAAATGTCTTAGATGTATCTTCTAGTAGTACTTCAGTTTATGAACGGCTCTAGATCAGGTTGATATGGGGATAAACGTACATATCCAGTTAAGTATAAATAACATCCTGCAAGGTAGATATAATTGTAATAAATTATTTTGGAAAAAAATAGATCCTTATTTATACAAGGTATTTCAATTGAAACGAGCCACCTCAAATATCTCTTTACCTGCTGTGATTATATAAAATTATGAAACCTGTCAATTTTCATATCAAGGAGAACAACTTTTAATGTCGAGCCTGATGATTTAAAATCATTCCTGGGGGCGCAGCGGCCCTCACCATAAAAATTTAAATAGGGAAGATGGGTCTCGTGACCACACAATCAAAAGGTTTTTTTAATTCTCTTCACGGCAACATGTATCAAAAAGTAATTTTTTTATCACTAAGCAAAAAGTGCACTATTTGCAACATGTGGAATAAAACACGACTAGAGTGAAATGGCTTGATTTTATTTTATTAAATTTTCAAAACTATGACCATTAATCTTCATACAATAGTAAAATGCTCTCCTGACCTTTCGCAAAATTTGTTAGCATTCTTCAACAATTATTTGGCGTAACTCTTGCAGGGAAGCTAAACGCGTGGCATACACCTTAGGCTTAAGATGCCCCCAGAGAAAAAATCAAGTGGTGTAAAATCCGGCGTCTGGCAGGCCTTTCTATAGGGCCCCTTCGACGAATCCAACGATCGCGAAAGTGATGATCCAGAAATCGTCGTACTCTGGCAGCGTAATGTGGAGGTAATATTACCTCATTCTCCAACAAATCTTGATCTTGCTCCAATATTTCTGTAATCAAAGGATTGATTGCATCGTTCAGCATGTTCAAATACATTTGACCGTTTAAAGTCCCGTCAATGAATATGGGTCCTATGAGATGATCGCCAAAGATACCAGCTCATGCATTAAATTTCTGTGACCATTGGTATGTGTTTCCCTCATCAAATGCGGGTTGGTGTCACTCCAATTTCTGCAGTTGTGACGATTTACTTCACTATTCAATGAAAAAGATGATTCGTCCGAAAAGCAGATATGCAATAAGTTTCGATTATTGTTGATGCGCTCAGTCATTAGGGACTTCACAAAATTCCAACC
The DNA here is from genome assembly GCA_935421215.2 of Melolontha melolontha. Classification (NCBI taxonomy): domain Eukaryota; kingdom Metazoa; phylum Arthropoda; class Insecta; order Coleoptera; family Scarabaeidae; genus Melolontha; species Melolontha melolontha. Next base: position 152,463,749 of record OW285236.1, on the reverse strand, counting down.
TCCTGTCAAAATCATCCTCATTCAATTCGTGAACAAGTGTAATTTTATAGGGATGAAATGTAAACTTCTTAAGTATTCTACAAACTGATGAACAGCTTACTCCTGGTGCTTGAGGTATCTGTCGGTTTTTCAACAACTGCAACCTGACTTAAGACTTCAACGTTGATATCTTCATTATTTACAACCCGCTGAAAATATTGTTTTTTGTTATATACAGAGCACGTTTCCGTAAATTTTTGGATTAACTCCAGTACGTGCTTGTGTCGCACATTTTGACCTGCATAATTTTTGTTGAATAAGCGAGCTGTAGATCTTGCACACCTCTCAGTCTCATAATACAAAGTCACTACTTCAGCACGTTCTTGGATAGAATAAACCATTATTTATTAATTGTGAATTCACGATTAAACTAAAAGTAAACTCCACTAAAGAACATTCCACTAAACAATGCAAACGTAAACTACTATACAAAATAAGTTCCTAAAGCTGAAAGCAGAAGCAAAAAATGTGGAGAAAAATGATAAGTCAATGTGACAAAAGCAAGTATGAGTTAGTTACCCTGGTTATCACAAAAAATTGCGAAATGTCACGAGAGCATTTGAAGCAAGATTGTACTATTACTCTAGTCGTGTTTTATCACACAGGTTGCAAAAAAAAAAAAACTTTTTGCTTACTAATTAAAAAATGACTTTTTGATACATCTTACCGTAAAGGAAATTAAAAGACCTTTTGAATGAGATAAGACCCATCTTCCCTATTTAAATTTGTTTGGTGGCGCTGCTGCGTCCCCAGGAATGATTTTAAATCGTCAGGCTCGACATTAAAAATTGTCCCCCTTGATATGAAAATTGACAGGTTTCATAATTTTATATAAATCACAGCAGGTAAAGAGTTATTTGAGGTGACTCGTTTCAATTGAAATGCCCTGTATATATGTATATGTATTTGTTAATAGAGTTAGTGAAATAAAATAAGCTATCAAGGTAAAGAAACGTTTATATATGTATTTACATATTTGCATTGTTATGTTCTAATTAACTACCTTCCCGAAATAATTTATATAAGCCTAAAGCAGTATAATTTCTCACAATCTCATATTTTACAGTATTTTCAAAACATATTATGTATTTTACTTGCCTTGGTACCCTATTCAAAAAGCATGCCCTTCACAAACTGATCGGTTTAAAAAGATTTACTTGACTTTAAACATTACTTTTCATAAACGCCAACAAAATAAATGTGACTAATAGCTATTTCGGAAATAATATGAAGTATATCTATCAAAGTAATTTGTTACAATCAATTATTTTCAGTATAAAATATCTTAAATCCTTTACCAGATTTAACAGAAGTTTGTGTATAACAAACGACCCAGTTAGTATCGTTTTTGTTTTGTTAATAGATGTGGCATACAATCCTTGATGAAGCATTGCATTTCTAAACTTAACGTAAGTAATATAACACTTAATTTGTTTCATGAATTTGATTATACTTCCCTTTGGCTCTTGTTTTTGTCCTTTTCCTTCTATTCCGTTACTCCTACCTTCTCCATTTTTTTATCATACTTCTTACTGTTGGTAGCCACCTCTTCCTAAGCGCCATTTTCTTTTCTTACCACCTTCTCGTCCCAATTATATATTTTCTCACATCCTGGCTTTATGTCCCAACCACCTAATTGCTCTTTGTACTCTTACTATTTGGTAACAGAATTTTGTTTCAAATTCCTCTAATTCCTTATTTGTCCTTCTTCTATCTTCTTCATCTACTTTTATTCCTCCATAAATCTTTCTTAAAATTATTCTTTGCCATATAAGTACTTACTTTCGTCCTTTTTGTTAATTGCAAAGATTTTACAGGCATGGATAACAGTGAGCCATTTGGTAAAGTTTTTATATTTTCTTCGCTCTTAAGATTTTGATTAAGTTTCCAGAGACTGATTCCTTTTTTAACTGTTCTTTCTATTTTTTCCATCGTTTTATTTACATGCTAACGTTACACCTTCATATTCGATTTACTCCACTTTTTGCATTGTGCATCTTTATGTAATTTGTGTAATTTATGTCTAAATCTTCCATCTCTTGTTATCGTTTCATTCTCGTTAATTATTAGTTCATATTTTTTTGCTTTCATCCAGTAGTTTAAGCTTATTTATTATTTCTTTCTTTGATCTAGCCATAAGTAGCATCTCATCAGCGGATGTCAGGGATTGATGTTTGTTTCCCTATTGCTTTTATGCCGCTTTCTTTCAAAATCACATGATGACATAAATGACATAAATGACAGCATATCAATTCAAACTTAGGTATATACAACTAGGTATATCTGTAGTTGTCTTGGATAAAATTAAAATGTTCAAAGATACATTCACGTTTAATAATAGTAATTCATGCATCAGAACTTTCGACGACAAGACGTTAATTATGGGGGATTGGCAAGCCGTGAGTTATTATTATGTCTATATATATATATATATATATATATATATATATATATATATATATATATATATATATATATGTATATGTGTATATATATATATATATATATACATATACAGTGTGTCCATAGATTCATTCTCAGCATGGGTATCTTGCTTATTATGAGATAGAGATTTGGTTAAATGGGATCAAATACTCCAGAGGTAAAGTTGTATCAAACCATATACACTAGCTTTTAATTTTTAACGTACTTCGGGCGCTATTGCAAAAATGTGAATTTTTGTTTTTTCGATTTTCTTTAATAACTCATTTATTTTTAAAGTATGACAAATTTAATTTGCACTTCCTTAAGGCACTCTTTTAATGGGAGTCTGGTGGTGTATTTAGATTTTTTATTACTGCTATAGTAGTTGAGCTACAATGGTCAAGCTTCATTTTCCTTATGGGGGTCATAGTTGGCTATGACATCATCGAAAAGAATTTTTCTTTCCCTTTTCAAAAATGTATAATTTGTTATACCTGATACCAAAACTAATTTCAAAAATTTTAAAAAAACAACATATTGTTACATTAACAGGTCAGAGCAGTTGTGACATTTGACAATAGAAGGTTTTGAAAACAAAGGAAGGTAGAAAACATTATCTTGCAACAATTATTTATTAAATTAAAAACATAGGCAACTCAAAGAATACTTAGATATTATTTAAAACAAAATTATAATAAGAAATTATAAAAAATGTTCAAACCATCATTTTCGAAACATAAATAGGATCTACGAATAGTAGATTTAACAACTTTATGTAAAATACGCCTTGTAATAGCTCGACATTCGTGAACCACGCTTTCACGAAGTTCATTTACGTTATTGTAGCTGCGGGCATACACTTTGTCTTTAATGTAATCCCACAAATAGAAGTCGAGTGGCGTTAGATCAGGAGATCTTGGTGACCATGCAACTGGTCCGATCCACCTGTTAACAAACCGCTGACTGAGGAAATTGGTTACAATTCTGGAATTATGTGCTGAAGCACCATCCTGATGAAACCAACAATTATGAGCCTCTTGTAAAGGTAATTCGCCCAGCAAATCTTCAATATTATTTTGCAGTAAATACAAATAAACGTCGGACGTTAGTGTTTCATTAAAAATTATTGGACAACTAATCGCGACCCCAGTATGCCACACCAGCCATTAAATCCAAAACACACTTGATGTCGAGCAGGTCTGATTACATGAGGGTTTTTTGTAGACCAAAATCGTAAATTGTGTCGATTTAATAAATTGTTTATGAATCTAGCTTCATCGGACCATACTATTTGAGAAGAAAAATTATCATTATCATGGCACTGCCTAGTGTACCATTCACAAAATTCTCTTCGTCTTTTATTATCCCCTGGTCTTGAAGATTGACATACATTGTATTTATATGGATGATATTTGTGGAAGGCCAAAATATTATGAGCAGTAGATTTGGGAACGCCGGTTATGTTGAATTTCCCAAACTGATGTGTTTGGATTTTCAACAACTACTTGCAAAATATTAGTTTTAGTTTCATTAACGAAAGATGGGGTTGTCTGCGTTCCGGATATTGGTTTATGTACATTTCAGCAGCTCTCGTCAAATTTTTGTGACACAGAATATAACAGAAAAACATATTAAATTTGTCACTATTACTAAACGGCTCCATGACACAAAAATTATTTAATAATAATCACTAAATTTAGTATTTAAATGGTACTTTATATTTTATTATGCTAGGTATTTATTTTGCTATTCGATTTGTAAATTTCATAGAACATAAACTAAATGTCAACTATAAACAAACACTAACAATGACAGTTGTATCTTAGATTGTTTTATATTTCCAAGTTTTCCTATTGTTAAATGCCACAACCGCTCCAACCTGTTAATGTAACAATATGTTGTTTTTTGTTTAATTTTTGAAATTAGTTTTGGTATCAGGTATAACTAATTATACATTTTTGAAAAGGGAAAGAAAAATTCTTTTCGATTGTGTCATAGCCAACTATGACCCCAATAAGAAAATACAACTTGACCACTGTAGCTTAACTACTATAGCAGAATTCAAAAATCTAAATACACCACCAGATTGCTATTAAAAAAGTGCCTTAAGGAAGTACAAATTAAATTTGTCTTACTTTAAAAATAAATGAGTTATTAAAGAAAATCGAAAAAAGAAAAATTCACTTTTTTGATATAGCGCCCGAAGTACGTTAAATATTCAAAGCTAGTGTATAGGGTTTGGTACAACTTTACCTCTGGAGTATTTGATCCCATTTAACCAAATCTCTATCGCTCATAATAAGAGAGATCCCCATGTTGAGAATTAATCTGTGAACACACTGTATATATATATAATATATATATATATATATATATATATATATATATATATATAATAACTTCGTGACCTTGGTATGATATGGTAAACCTAATCAGTAGGCGATTAAAGGTCTGTATATTACTTCAAAATATATGTATTTAAAAAACTCTACATGTTTCGGCTGTATACGCCTTTTTCAAGAGAATACAAAATATGAAATATGATTCATATTTTGTATTCTCTTGAAAAAGGCGTATACAGCCGAAACATGTAGAGTTTTTAAATACATATATTTTGAAGTAATATACAGACCTTTAATCGCCTACTGATTAGGTTTACTATATATATATATATATATATATATATATATATATATATATATATATATATTAAAATAATAGACATTTTCTTGGTTTAGCGACCTTTAATGAATTTCAGTTTTTTACTACGACGTTTCGACTTTTTTTATATAATTAAGTCTTTTTGAAGTGATTAGAACTAAAAAATTAATACAACGAAAGGTAAGAAATATATTTACAATTTCTATGAATGAATTAAAATTAAAATAATAATTAAAGTAAGGAAAATTAAAGGATACAAAACTCACTAATTTATTTCGTGTTAAAACACATATTTTGGGTAATATATATGGTCAGACATGTCGACCTTTTTAGGGGGCTCGAACTGCCTTTCTCGGAATATTTAGTGTAACTAAATGTCTTGATGCAGAAATGAAATTGTTTATTTCGTTTTAAAATTAGTTTGGTCAGGCCATATGTTTGGGAAAATACAGTATATTTACATTGGGAAAATTTTTTTTTTGTGTGGGTGGGGTTGTCTTCTATGGTTTAATGAGCGGATAATAAAGTTTAGAAAGGCTATCAATCTCGTTACGATCGTTGATTGTTTTGTTGTTTTTGAATATATGAATCATTTCTAAGACCTCCCTAGCCTTTGTATTTTTTTATTTGGTTATTATTTTTGTATTTTCAAAATCAAAATTATGTTTTAATGTTACCTGGTGTTTTTTTAAAGCTGTCTGATTTTTTGCGTATTTGTGTCCTTTTAATCTTTCCTGTAGTAACTGTTTTGTTTGGCCTATGTATACTTTGTCACTGTCTTTGCAGGGTATGTTATATATTGTATGTGATTGTTTAAGTGTTGGTGTTGAGTCTTTTAGTTTTGTGTGTAGGAATTTTAGTTTTTTTCCGCTTTGATGTGCTATTTTAAAATTAAATGGTTTAACTATATTGTTTAGTTTTTCGGATAATCCAGTTATATAGGGTGTAGGGATATATGTTAATTCATTGGTTGTTTTATTTATATTTTGGCATTTAGTTTTGTTATATATTTTATTAAGTCTATGTTTAATAATGTTTTGTATAAATTGTGGTGAATAATTGTTTTCTGTTAAAATTGTTTTTACTTTTTTCAGTACTGTTGGTCTGAAAACTTGATTGGTGAGATTTAAAGCCCTGTCTACTAACGCTGTTACAACATTTTTTTTGTGGGATAGGGGTTGGTTTGAATAAAAGTTTACGTATCTGCCGGATGTGATTGGTTTAGTGTACCATTTTGTTTGAATGTTGTTGTTTGTTTTTATTAGTGTTAAGTCTAAGTAGTTTATGGAGTTGTTTTTTCCTATTTCTATGGTAAAGTTTAAATTTGGATGGAAGTTGTTGAAGCTATTTTGTACATTGCTTATTTCCTTTTCTGGTAACATCATTATGCAGTCATCGACATATCTTTTGAAAAAAGTTGGTTTGATTTTCAGGGATTTAATAACATTTTCTTCGATGTGTTCTAATACTAATTGGGCTACTACGCTCGATATAGGTGCTCCCATTGCTAGTCCTTCGATTTGTTTGAAATATTTAGTGTCGAATTGAAAATATGTGGAAGTTAAAGTAAATTCTATTGCTTCAAGGAAATCTATTAATGGTAAGTCTGTGAAATTTTTGATGGAGTCGCAATAAGAAATAAATTTTAATTCTTATTAACAGTATATATATATATATATATATATATATATATATTGTTGTATAATTAATAGTTGTGAAAAATTGATTAAGTGATTAATTGATTGATATACAAAACCATCTATAGACCCATTCTAACGTATGGAAGCGAAAACTGGATAAAATATAATCAATGATGCGAATTTAATGGTGTATTAAAAATATACGAAGATAAATGATATTTGATAGAATTCTACCTACCTTCGGTTATACTTATTTATTTCTATAAAAGTCAGATGTCACTCTAAGTTGTATTAGAGCGAATCGATTTACGATAAATTGATTTTAATTTATCGTTGTTAATTAGGCGCCAGATTATAGACCAAAGGTGCTATAATCAATTTAGTTAATTACCTGCGGCTAGTGCGGAAGCTAGAGATCTTATATAAGAGAGCCGGTCCGTCTGCATAATAATATGTGTTTTAAATGCGTAAGTAAAGTATGAATATTTAATTAAAGGATTCAAAATTAACAATCACAAACAATATATTAATATGAAGTAATGCATAAATAAAAGTTTATATACGTAATGAATGTCTAACTGGCTTAAAAGTTAACATAAACAGTATTCATCATTATGTCGTAGCCAACCAAAACAGCTGTTCTTACTGTGCGCAGAACACATACCCAAACGTTATATTGAGACCAAATGTAGTACAAAACATACGTAAAATCAAAGTATAAGTGAGTTTTACATTAAATTAAGTGAAAAGTGATAACTATATGCTTGGTTTAAGTACTAAATTATAGGAACGACCAATCAGTAGCAAGGTAAAGTTATATAATTAATCTTTCTAAGCTAAATATAAATTAAATTGTATAAATTGTAAAGTTGGGTTATGTTCGTATTTTTGGATATAAAATATAAATTTTCATTAGGTGTTTACTTGTCTTCCTGTGGTATGGTACGTGATGTTCAACGGTACTCTGGGATTCGTATCGGATAGGGATAGATCAGGGATCGGTTTTTATTCTGATAAATCTTCAATGTTGCTTGTTTTTTTATGATGATCGTTGAATAAACACTTTCTACATTAACTATAGTGTTTTCAGGTGAGTCAATATTGAATATACCATTTAAATTTTAATATTAGTTTTCGGAGAATTTTTTAGCGTGCTTTTCTATATCGTCGTTAATTTTTCTCTTTCAGGGATTCTCTTTTCTCTGTTCGGATGCTTTTATTAATCTCGTCTTCTGTGTGGATTATTTACATAAATAAGTTGTTTTTATATTCGAAATTACGTTAAATAGTAGGAAAAAATTACATTATTAATTATGAATATCTTAAATTATGTTTTTAAATGGTTATTAATGTAATATGGTAGTACATAATGAGTGACTTTTGCGGCAAAACTAATTCAAATTCAAACTGAATACGGGTCGGTAAAATAGGTTTCCATATGTCATTAATTCTTATCAAACAAGTTAATTATCTTCGGTGTTACAAATAATTTAATGAATTTTGAAAGTGAAATGACCTACATAAATATAGTAAAAATTATTACAAATAAATTTTATAATAAAAAACGCGGTATTAACTTATCTAATAATTTACATTGTATGTGCGTGGTCCGGTTCCTTTCATTTGTTTAAAAGCTTATTTCTATGTAATTTATTTTTGTTTCTTCCAGTTCCTGACCTTGGAAACTACCACAATATATACAAGATGTCCCGTATCGTTATGTTTAAATTTTAGGAGTGTAAAATAGACTTCATTTCAAGTAACAAAAACGCAAAACTTGTATATCCATTTTTATTTGTTTCAAAGTTACAAATATATGAATGTGATTACCAGATCATGAAAAAAATGTAATCCTAAAGTCAATACAAACTGATTGCCGTTTGCCGTTGCGCAGGGCCGCCAACCCTGCGCAACGGCTGGTTTTCCGATCTCTCTAAATTTATGCGACCGGTCACTAAACACACATACGAGCGCGCCAACAACAACACAAGCTGCTAGCAGCGAACAACACATACCATGTGGCCGCGTGCGTCTGCACTATAGCGAAACCTGTAGTGTAAGCAAAACACACAGAGGTGTCCGTGTGTTAGAACGGTAAAGAAGTAGACGCAATGTTCCAATGGATTACAAGAGAGCCTAGTATTTCCCATATCCCTATGATGCAGTCGTATTTGTCCAATAAATTCACATTTAGACGGTGTAGTCGCGCAAGCGCATTAGCTGTCGCTCCCGCATATGGGTGTTAGTTGCAATGTTTATATCGTCAGGGGAACTACTCGCTCACAATATTTAATAAACCGCGGTGTTGGTGTACGTAACGGTCATTTAAAAAATGGAGTATTATACACCGGAGCAAAAACTCTTTATGATTAAACAATTTTACGGTGGTAATTCCGCGGAAGTAACTCGAGCTTTATTTGCAGCTAATTACCCTGAAAGTCAAATTCCCAATGCAAGCACCATTCGTAGGACAGTTAATCGATTCGAAACTACATTTTCTTTAGTAACTAATAAAAATAAAGTTGTTCCAGATAAGAATATAAGTGATATAGAAATTCGAGTATGTGCTTTAGTCGAAGTAAATCCCACTATGTCGTCTCGACAAATTGCCCGCGAATTAGGTATCTGTAAAACAACGGCTCAAAAGATTTTACGTACTAATAAATATCGTTCATACAAATTTACAAGTTCACAAGTACTTTTTCCCGATGATTATTATCGCCGTATGCAATTTTGCGAAAGAATGATAAATAAATATCACGAAAATGAATTCTTTCTTAATAACGTATTTTTCACAGATGAAAAAACATTTCGGCTACACGGACATCAATACCGCGCAGTTTGTCGTTACTGGTCGCGTAAAAATCTACATTTGAATATATCAACGCGAACGCAGTATCCAGAGAAGCTAAACGTGTGGGCAGGTATAATTGGGGATCATATAATTGGGCCTTTTTTTATTGACGGTAATTTAAACGGAAATAGATATCTACAGTTACTTGAAAATAGTATTATCCCCGCAGTACGGGAGCGGTTCAATATTAATGAAGTTTGGTTCCAGCAAGATGGTTGCCCAGCGCACAATACCCGTTATGTAACAAACTTTTTAAACGTGTTTTTTGGAAACAGATGGATCGGTAACTCGGGTCCTATTAAATGGCCAGCGCGATCTCCTGATCTAGCCCCTAACGATTTCTTTTTATGGCCCTTTTTACATAATTCGATCTACGGATACGGTGATGAACATCCATCAAATCTAGAGGAACTTCGCGCGAGAATTACCGAAGTCACTAATACTGTCACAGCAGATATGTTAACAAATGTGCGTCGGAATTTTTATAATCGGTTGGGTTACTGTTCGTGTCAAGAAGGAGGTTTATTTGAACACTTAACTAATTAATTTATTTAGAATTTAATTATTGCTTAAGAATGTTGAATTACAATTCTGTTTTAAGAAGTAAATATTTAATTTTTAAGTATTTTATTATTGTTAAGTTTTTAGAGTGTAATACTACTATAATACTAAATATTATTTTCGTTAAGAAGTTTTTTTATGTTAAAGTCTAGTAGTTCTGTTTATGTGTGTTTGCTTTTTTTTTGTTGTTTATGAAGCTGTGATGAGTTACTTCACTGAGATGTTATCAGTGATTATCTGATGCTTCAAACAACTGCAAATATTTACTTCTATCGGGAACACAATACCTCCTACACTGCTTTTCACTTGATTTGCCTACGAATACATTTATACGTATAACTTATAATACGCCCGCTGTCGGTGTGGCAAGTCAAGTTGGCACGCCCATTATAGTCGACCAGTAGTTACTAATACATGCATCGCGCTATCGATGGCGGCCACACTGTATGTTCACACCTTGCTATCTGTTTTTGGAATACTAAGGCATAATTTATTATTATCAATTGGAATGCATCTTTGAATAACTTAAACCATAGCAACTCAATTATTTGACATTTGTATTCTGTCATTTATATTTTATATCCTTGATAAAGGCATCATTGCCGAAACATGTAGGGCTGTTTTAAATATATATACTTTGAAGTAAAGCCAGACCTTTAATCGCCAACTGATTGAATTTACCATATCATACCAGGGTCACGAAAATATTATATGTATATATATATATATATATATATATATATATACATATATATATACAAATATATTTTTCCAAAAGTTTAAAGAGAAATATTTCTAAAATTTGAATGTATTAAGTGGCCTATTCGCATCAAAAGTGTCAAAATAACTAATGATACTAGTCCAGAATTTGACCAAAACTAGGCTGTTACTGAATAATAAATTATCAAGATATTGTATCTACCAACTTATTATTACTTCATTATATTATTAAAAGATCAGAACTACGTAATAAATAACACTATATTCTTATGTTATATTGTTCTTATATGATAATTACATTATTTTATTTTCGCAAATAACGGTAACTAGTATGAAAAGTTTCAATACTTTGTGCGTTCTACACTGTAAATAGAAACACTGCTGCAGCAGCACGTATGTATCTGTTTGACGGGCTATCATCCAAGAGTACGCGGTAACTATCTGACAGCTAGCAAATACACTAAACTATATGTGTTTACAAAGCACTTCAAATCCAATGACAATACAGTAGCCTGTCTAAGCGTTCAATATGGCGGACATGATGGGCAAATACGGACTCTGTGAGTTGCTTATTATACTATTATCAATGTTGTATTCAACTATACAACCACAGCAACGCATTACCTATAATATTTGGGTTGATTATGTTAAACCTCTTTAACTGAAATATGCTTAATGTAAACATTAAAAAAAAGTTTTGAGTACAACCATGAAGGGAATAATAATTTCACTTTTTAGGTAATTTCTGAATTATTTATTTCTGAATACGAAACTATAAAACATTATTAAACGTTCCACTGTAAACAAAAAATATATTAAACTTATTTTAACTTTGTATTGTCTAGTGATCTCGATGGAAATTGAATATAATTTTAATTTGAATATATTCCTTGTTATATAAATGTGCATAGCTATAACGCACGATCAGTTTGTACTATTTCTATTACTAGTCCAGCAGAAATTAAGAAAAAGAAAACGTATTATCAAACAAGAATTATACATAAATATGATTTAAAAAAATGGAGATTTTTTCCATCTGAAATTTGTGATGTTGCTTTCCCTTTCCTGATCGCTGTACCAAAAAAAATACTTTTAGCAATTCGTAAAGGTTGTCGCAAGTATAAACTACTCACATACATAAAATTTTGTTTCTGGAATCAAACATAAGTAAAACATGACTGAATAGTACCTCCACATGACATTTATTAGAGAAAATGTTAAATATTTCAAAAACTATTATGGTTAGGTATACATAATGGTATATAAGAAACATGTCGATTTTATAGCAGACTCTAAAAATGGAATAAAATATTTTGAAAAAATTAAGTTAGGTTCTGTACTGTTATTCTGAGACCACCTGTACAAACGAAAGTATTTTTAGGCAACGCCTTCTTATGAATTAAACAAAGTTATTTTATACCTTCAAACGGTATCGAGATATCGACCGAAACCGCACTATTGGGACACCCGGTATATATAAATTACAAATATCTTTATACCTAATAACACTGGTCAACACAGTTTGGTTTTCTTATGCACCAATACGTGTAGTTTATGTCCCTTCTCATTCTGATTCTGAATCTGATTTAAAATTTGCTGCATCACGTCTTAAGTTATTTTCTTTTTAGTTTTTTCAAAAAACGCATTAAATTTTTCAAAATTTCAAAGTTAATTTTATATAAAAAAATTCTACTAAATTCTACTATTGTTCTGTTGAACATTGAGTGGACATGTTTGAACATGTCCTTGCATGTTTTCTACGTCAGAGCACTTAAACCACTCCCATTCTTGCTCTGGAACCAACCAAATGTGCGTATATCAAATCAAACGTGCGTATATAAAGAGCTACATACGGCTCTTTCAATTCAAAGTAAGTTGGTTTGTGATAGTTGAAGATCTTTTTATTTCAAAATATCGGGTACGTGTATAAACGAAAATTCAAACAGTTTCTGTTATGTACATGGAGAATTCACTAAACACCAGCATAAGCGGAATATTGCACCTTTAATCGAAAAGTTATATTTTCACTATTTTGGCTTAACCCTTGAACATCAAGACAAGCCATGGGCTCCACAATTTTCTAGGAAACAGAAAATCTGACAATTATATAGCACTTCTTAATGAACTTCTTAGAAGTCACCATAAATTGGACTGTAATATGAGCCTTAAAATACATTTTTTTTGCACTCGCATCTGGATGGGTTTCCTCCGAACCTCGACGACGTGACTGATGAACACGGCGAAAGGTTTCATCAAGGCATTTCTGTTATTGAAAAACGTTATCAGGGCAAATGAAACAGTGAAATTCTTGCTGTTTATTGTTGGACATTGATATCAGAAAGTGAGGAAAAACATACCATACAGCTCCATATAATGTACATACCTATTTATTATTATTTCATTTACTTTTCAATATTTTTTTTCCAAAAACCTGACTTTTCAGAATAAATCTGTTATTATTACCATTGCTAAAACTATAAAAGAAACGAAAATTGTACATAGTTTCTAAAGAAAAATAAAAAAAGGAAACTTTGTTGACCAGTGTAACTAAAATTCGCAAATCGCGGTAATAAATGATTATAAACGTCTAACGGAAAAATATGTAACTCTGTTTAAGTAAGAATTTATAAGTTATAATTTACAATTAACATAATACATAGCGAGAAACACTTACCTAGTAAATATTAAAATTTCGAATGTATTCCACTAAACATTTGAATCACATTGAGCCTTGTTCGCAGTACCGAAAAAATATTTTTACATAATGAAAACGACTGTTCGACATCTAATGACGTAGTGTACCTATGCATAATTCTAAATGGTCTTTGAAACAAGTAAACATATCTGTAGGAGCACTGTTATTATAAATCAACTTTAATTTAGCCAAATCTGCATTTTTGTAGTACACTATTAAAGTTTACTCCAACACATATTTTTTTCGTAACATTCTAGCGCTCCTTATACGTTGTCTACTATTTGATGACACGGTAATATAGACTTTTGTAGTGCTGTGATTGTATGCCTTATCAGGTCGTAGTTATTGAAAGTAATTTATAAATCAATTTCAACTTAATAGTCTTGAAATTTCGATTGACTTGCTTTGCTGGCAGCAGCTTCTTTTGTATCAAGTTGTAACATTAAGGACGGCAATGGATAGAAATATTGGAAATAATAAAAGCAACCGCGTTCCCCATCGGGTTAAAACTAACTGTAGGGGTTATTAGGACACTGTTGATGAGAATGTCGAATTCGTTTGGGAGATTTGACAAATACCGCTTTAGTATGTGCTATTAGGTCATTTATATCTGGACAGCAGTAACGAATAGTTTAAGTTACGAGAAGTCTTGGAATATATCCTTAACGTACATTTTGCACACCAAACAACTCACACAAGAACTGTCGTATTTTTAAGCCTGGATATTTTTAAATAAACTTTCGAAGATTAGTCACCAAGCAATTATTTTTACAAATTACTTGTTGACTCATAATTGCTACTAAATCACGATAATGCTGAACGAACCGAAATGATATCAGCAGAGTAATATACTTTACGTTTTTTGCCTTCTTAGTATGTAGGTAATAAACGCTTTTATTCGTTATTTTCGGAATATAATCCGCCTCTGTACACGCCAGTGGTCTGGCACTGACTCTGCGAACTTTACTAATAACTAAAGACCGCCATTCTCAGTCGGCTCTCAGAAACGTGGACGAGTGAAAGGTTCAGGAGACTCACTTTACCGACGCTTCACGTGCTACATGTACATAGTACGTGAAGTTGCTTATAGACGTATGGAAAGTATTTTTCTAAATAACGCGCACTTTTATTTCAGTAAAGACAACGCAGTGACGCCGCTGCTTGCCTACCTAAGTAGCAGTCTTTACTAATAACTTAAAACTACCAATGACGTAATAAACTATTCGGAAAAATATTCATTAGAGAAAAACTTATACTGTAATTAGATGGGTGTTAGCACTCTAGGGTCTATCACCAATTTCGTAAACAGGTCAATTTGATTATTCAGTATCACTTGACTATTATGGACGATTTTCCTTTTTCTATAATAAAATTCTAGGATTTTGAGTTCATAAGCTTTCTTCCTTAAAGTAATATTTCAATTTTTTTGAACGTGCTTGTATGAGCGCTCTATTAGCTGATTAGAGTTTTTTGTTATTTAACCTAAAATATCTGATATGCTCTTCAAATATGACTTTAAAATTTCGGTCTGTCTGACTCATATATCTTCTAACACAATAATTACACCTTATTCTGTATATATCTGAATTGCTGTATTTGTCAAACTCTAATTTATTGTTGACTAAATCATGTTTTAATTAATACTACTTGCTAATGCTTGGTTTGCGTTTCTCCAGATATCTGTTTTACACAACGTTTCATATTTTATTTACTACATTTACAAGTGCTATTTTATTTAATTTACAAAAACTACTATTACTACATAATATATGCCATTTTAGCTTAAAATAATGCCCAAAATTATTTGTTTTAATTTTTTTTTATGTGATACGATGCTATGCAAATGTAGCATATGTTCCTTTCTTTGCACGTGAATGACACTTTCATAAATAAATAACGCAGGTCATCTGTGTCCTATCCCTTAAAGTTATTAAAAGAGGGCGTCTTTTTGTGTATACTAGCTGTAATTGTTTTTCTTTTATGATAAATGCGAGTACTTTGTTCAAATTATTATGTAATATGTAATAATAATTATAAATAAATTAAATATAAAACTAAAAATGCTTGTCCACATTTTATCCATATTTTCCTAAAAAATATGTAAAAAATACAAACTCTTGACCATGTAATAAAAAAACTACGAAACGTTGTGTTAAACAGTTCCTTTATTTTAATTTTGAACAAAGAATTAAAAAAGTCCTAAGCGCCTAAACAAACCAACACCAAGTATTTTTTTTCATGTTAAATATTATGTAGTTTTGCTTACTTTTCCATCATATATGGGGTACGTATAACATGATTGAAGTAAGCGATCATATTATGTGACAAGGAAGGTTTTATATTGCAGCATGAGCCCTTGTTCTGTCATCACCCTATTGTAGCAAAATTAAGCTTAAGACAGGGGAAGCATAAAAGAGGTATTCAGGTATATTTATCACGGGACATTAAGCTCTATTGTTGCCGGTATCGAATATTTATTGTGATTCTCGATTGACCCTTTGTTACGTTATTCTCAAGAAAAATGTAAATATAAAGCTCTAGATTTTATTTAATGTTGTGTATAAAAAGTAAGTAATAACTAACAGGTATTTTCGGTATATTTTCAATGTAGTACAGACACGGAAGTAATATTATTAACTAATGCTGTAATTTTAATATTATAAATTATTGACAAATTGCTTTCAAAATTAATAATACCTCTAGATCTACATTAATTTTGAAAAATAATCATATTTTGATATCAGGCATTACATTTTAAATATATAGAATAAATGTTTATATTTTTTAAATAATGGTGCTAAATCTAATATAAAATTGTATATGTTGTTTATGTTTCCTGCTTTAGGGTTCATATTCATATATGAATGAGAAGCTTAATGGGTCTAAGTTTGAGAGAAATGATGTACTAGAGGAGAAGAGGAGAAGCAGTATACCATAAAAATATTTTTATTTTTATATATATTTTTTCTCAGTGTGTATGTTAATATAGTATAGACGAAGTGAAGAAATAGAGAGAAAGCTCAATATCCACAAATCTAAATTACCTGAAACTTAAAGCTCTATCAATAAAGGATAGAACTCATCATCATGAATAAGTATTTATATTTCACCATCACTTACGTAACTGAATTGTTGGTATTTTCGCAAAAAAACAAAGCAGAAGTGCACAGCGCACAGGTGCATGTATATGCGGAATGTGCCTCAGAAGGCAGATATCGTTAGGTCTGTGGAAACATACAACGGTTTTCCAGACTGAATTGATTGCAGTCGCAGCCTGCGCCGAAGAAATTCGGGAAGCCAGCTGCGAACAAAAAAATCAACATAATGAGTGGTAGTCAGGCAACTATTAAATCCATTATGAATCCATTTACCAGATGTAAACTGGTGAAACACTGTAAACAGGTCCTCGATACACTGGCCCGAGACAATACGAGGTGCATTCAAGTTCTAAGGTCTCCGATTTTTTTTCTCCAGACTGGAAAGAGATAGAAGCATGTGCATTGTTTTAAAATGAGCATGCGTTCGTTGTCAATACGTCACAGAGATGGCAGCACTGTACGGCTGATGGAATTGCAGCGGCAGCGTCGATAATGAGAACTGTTTTAGATACTTAAAATGGCTACGTTTTCCATACTTGAACGGCGTGCAATCATTCGTTTTTTGAATTTGCGTGGTGTGACACCAATTGAAATTCATCTACAGTTGAAGGAGACATGTGGTGAAGGAGTTATGGATGTGTCGAAAGTGCGTTCGTGGGTGCGACAGTTTAATGAAGGCAGAACATCGTGTGACAACAAACCGAAACAACTTCGGGCTCGCACAAGCCGGTCTGACGACATGATCGAGAAAGTGGAGAGACTTGTTTTGGGGGATCGCCGAATGACAGTTGAACAGATCGCCTCCAGTGTTAACATTTCCGTGGGTTCTGTGCACACAATCCTGCATGACGACCTGAAAATGCGAAAAGTGTCCTCCAGGTGGGTGCCATGAATGCTGACGGACGACCACAAGGCTGCTCGTGTGGCAGGTTGCCAATGTTGACGCGCAACCAAGGCATGAATAGGACTTCCTTTTCGTCGATTGTGACAATGGATGAGACGTGGATGCCATTTTTCAATCCAGAAACAAAGCACCAGTCAGCTCAATGGAAGCACACAGATTCACCGCCACTAAAAAAAATTTCGGGTAACCGCCAATGCGGAAAAAATGATGGTGTCCATGTTCTGGGACAGTGAGGGCGTAATCCTTACCCATTGTGTTCCAAAGGGCACTACGGTGACAGGTGCATGCTACGAAAATGTTTTGAAGAACAAGTTCCTTCCTGCACCGCAACAAAAACGTCCGGGAAAGGCTGCGCGTGTGCTGTTTCACCAAGACAACGTACCCGCACATCGGGCTAACGTTACGCAACAGTTTCTTCGTGAAAACAACTTTGAAGTGATTTCTCATGCTCCCTACTCACCTGACCTGGCTCCTAGTGACTTTTGGCTGTTTCCAACAATGTAAGACACTGTCCGTTGGCGCACATTCACCAACCGTGCTGCTATTGCTTCAGCGATTTTCCAGTGGTCGAAACAGACTCCTAAAGAAGCCTTCGCCGCGGCCATGGAATCATGGCGTCGACGTTGTGAAAAATGTGTACGTCTGCAGGGAGATTACGTCGAGAAGTAACACCAGTTCATAGTTTTCCCGTGAGTAGTTAGTTAGAAAAAAAATCGGAGGCCTTAGAACTTGAATGCACCTCGTACTGTGTCACTAACTCACTAATTGGTGTCAGGATGTGAGAGAATTAAAGGCAATGAGTTAGCCGTCGAACTAGCCAAGGAAAGGACTAAAAGGAACTTCATAGGACCGGAACGTGTATGTGAAATCGCTAAGGATTCCGTCATAAGGAATATCTGATTATGGCTAGAAACAAAACATAAAAAGAAATGGAGGCTAAAGAAGATCAACTCCATACTAAAACACTAGGTTTTTAGCCAATCTGATTTATAGTAACAAAAAAAGCATATGTACAGTCTAGACTTGGTCAGCGAGTCCTGGTGTAGGAAATGTGAAAAACAGGAGAAAACTAGTCTTCATATAATAGGCTGATGCGGATAATGGCTTTTAACGAGGACACAAGACTAACAGAGTGGAACTGGGAGATGCAGTAGGGGTGGTACAAAGAGCACTGTGGTCAAGTGCCTAGAAGAAGAAGTGCGCAAAATGAAAGTTTTTGGGGTACACGGGAAAGCAATACGGTAGTTATTTAGAAAAAAGTGTTTTTTAAAGAAATACTTTACAATTGTTAAGAATCAGGAAAGATCGAATCCTTAAACATATACAATGAAAGTGGAAGGAAAAAGGAAATGGGGAGGGCAATAGAAAAAGTAAATTGAGTAGGTTAGTAATAATGTATGTCATACATTAATACTAACCTACTCAATTTACTTTTTCTTGTAATTTCTTGTAATCTTGTAAGTTGGGTAATAATTAGAGACCGGACACGAGAGGTTGATGACTCATCGCCCACGAGCGTACTATTGAACATTTGTATTTTTAAAGTTTTTAATTTTATTTATATAATTATACTTATAATACAAAAACGGGTATATACCCGAGAGAACCTTGAGAAGGTATTGCCAGTAAATATTAATACTCCTTTACTCAACTTGAACTACAACATGAACAAATAAAAATGTATTTCGTATTTTGTAGCCGTATATATATATATATAATATTTTCTCAAGGCGGATTCCGCGGGCATATGCAAGTCACTATATTTCCCGTAAACACAATTTTGTAAAAAGTGAGTAAATTCAGGATGATTCAGCGTATTCCATGGAATGTTACACGTTATCAGCAATTTAAATACATCGGGTTTTCACTCGCCACGCCAGTATGATAATGCACAGTTTGCATCGAAGTTGAATACCGTCGAATTCTAGTGCGGGCAAATCTGTCATCAAAATTTCAAAAAGTATCTCGCGACGAATGTGTACGGGATATATTTGTGGAACAGAACACGAGTAAATAATAAAACTAAACAATAGATCGGCTTGCTATCAACGGCGCTTACGATTTATCTAAAATACTTGCGGCGCAATAGGTGTAATTACTTCCATGCACTTGTAAATATAGTTACTGCGGCAAGGAGAGGGAATCCAGCTGCATCGCCTTAATAAACCCGAGTTGGACAAATTCATATATGTACATTACAACATTAGGTATACAGGGTTTTTCTCTAAACCCGTTCGTTAAAAGTTTTCTATGATAACGCCTTACGTCCACGAAAATATGTGGCATCTTGATACTTGGTGTGTTAAAATAAAATATTTACACACATGAACCACTTTTGGTAGAGAATCTTATATTTTTGTTGCTTTTTTAGATTCATTGTGGAGTACTATAACACTTTATATTAAGTTTTTTTTAAATTAACCGTTTTTGAATTATTTTGATTTTTGTGAAATTTTTTGTTATTTCAATGTACATTTTAAAACTACATATCTATAGCGTATTTGAACTGAACTACGTCATATTTCTATTGGAGACAGTAAACGCTATAAGATTCTGACTAATGTCTAAACATTTAATAAATCTCTTATAGAGTGTTCGAAATTGATTGATTATTTAAGTAATCTTAGTTCAAGAAACATTGTTTTTTTTATGGAATAGCCTATCTCTCATAGTTTTAGAGCTATTAATGATAATTTTCTAAATTGAGCATTATTAGTTGTAGCTTTGGAAAAAAAATATTCTAAATAGTTTTGGAATTATACCAATTGCATCACACTTTTTGCGAAAAAGTCAGTAAGAAAATAAATTGCTAAACTGAGAATAGATTTTATACTAAATGAGGTACCGAATGAAAATAACCATATATTAACAAGCAAAAAAGTGAATAAAATCAACATATTAGAGACAAATAATGCGTTAAGAATTATATTCACAAGTGTCCAAAATGATCTCCGTTCCGATCTAAACAAAGCATAATTCTTATTCTTAACTCTGTTTTAGTTGCTTTTCTTACTTGCTCAGCATTTAAGTTTCGAAAATCGTCTCTTACTCTAGTTATAAGCTGTTCTCTGTTTCACACGGGAGACGCATACGCCTCATTTTTTATTTGGCCCCATGAATAAAAACTAAGGAGAATCAGATCGGGAGATCTAGGTGGCCAGCACCAAGGTCCATTGCGGCCAATCCTCCTATCCTCAAAAATATTGGTTAATTCCCGATGTACCTCGTGTGAAGAGTGCTCCATCCATTTTAAACCAACATTGCCGTATAAGATTGTATGGTAAATTATTTAAAAATGTCAGTGCTAGTTCGCTTAACAATTGTAGATACCTGACGCTTGTTAAATTCTCGTTATAAATTCCGTATTCAACGTGGTTATGTGTAATTATTGCAGAAAATTTGCTTCTCTAATGGCATGTAGATTTTCTTGTGCCCAATGATGACAATTCCTTCTATTAAAAATCCCTTCACGGTTAAATTCCGATTCATCTGTCTAGATAATTTTAGATAAACAATTGGGATCTTCGTGTGTTTTAACTATAATAAACTCGAAAAACTGAATTCATCTATCTTGATCTCCTGGACGAAAAGCCTGAACAAACTGGAAAGAATAAGAACGCATTTTATTTTTCTTTAAAATCCTATGTATTGATGTACTATTGCGGCATTTAAAATCCGGACGATTAGATATTGATTTTCACTATAATTAAGCATTGTGATTCGGTTTTTGTATAATTTAGTTGTTGTGTATATGTCAGCATATTGACATTTATCTGTAACCTCTCACGCAAAATTATGTTACACTTTTTGTTATAAAATTATGTTACTGAGTGAATAAATGAAAGACAAGAATTTATTAATCAGAAAACTACAATTATTTGGTTTTAATTTTTAATACTTTATTTCAGCACCATTTCTGTCGTAACATCTCTTGTAAATGTCTAGGAATAGATGTTATGACATTATGTATAAATTCTGGTGACAGATCATTCAAAATATCCTCGATCTTATTAGATAATTCTTAGACATTTGCTGGCCTAAATATCGTCCTAACAATATAACTCCACACGTTCTTGATGGGGATCATATCTGGACTTCTAGAACACCACGGCAAACACTATATTATTTTCTCTAAACCACTGAGAAACTACTCTTGCCGTGTGGACTGGACAGTTGTCGTGTTGAAAGATGAAATTTCAGGATACTTATGTAATTTCTGCCGAAGGTAGCAAAACATTTTCTAATATTCTAATATAATTGTTACTATTAAATCTTTCCCTTATAATCCAACAAATACCTGGCCCATGTACGCAAATCCAGACCCAGACGTTTACTGAGAATCTTCCTCTCGTTTACTATTGTTTCGAACAGATCGTTTCTTATAAAATTAATAAGATTTTCACCTTGTTCGGGAGTTGACACACGGATACCACCGGAGCCTCGTTTTCTATTAATAACTCCCCGACGCTGCCTTTTAATTTTGATATCTGAAATGATACTCTTCCCCACGCAAAATCTATTCGCTAATCTTCTAACTGACAATCCTTCTTCTAGTAACGTAATTATTTGAGTTTTAGTTTGAATATTCAAATGTGTCATATTAACCCAATATTTTGACAAACCTGAATATGACACTGACGGATCTGTAAACAGAAGCAAAAAGATACCTATTTACTCTTAAAAAGACATATTCAAACCTAAAAAATTTAGTGTCCGATTTTTAAATGCCGCAATAGTACGTAAATTTCCTACATATGCAGACGCCACCGATATAGAACTGGTTGGATGCACATGAAAATATCCCAAGCCAACAATTTCATTACCTGCGTCGCCCGAAAGCAGTTTTGGAACTGTCTTCTTGACTTGAATACCAAAGCGATTGAAATTTGACTTTATTCGCTTGAACTTAGTTTTATTCATTGCTGGTAAGTGTGAGTGTCTTTCATTACAAAGTCATAAGTAAGACATTACTCAGAGTCTTATAACTTTCGCTGTCTCCAGTACAAATATGACGTCGTTCAGTTCAAATACGCCTTAGATATGTGGTTCGAAATTTCACAGAAATCAAAATAATTCAAAAATTACAAAAGAAACCTTAGTATAAAGTGTTATAGCACTTTACAAGGAATCTAATAAAGGAATTAAAAATATAACATTCCATTTAAACTATCAAAGTTGGCTATGACTTTCGGTATAACCGAAAATGCTTCACGAGTCTAAATATTTCTTTAACATCACCTTTTTGAAGATTATGTGCCACAAATTTTTAAAAGTGTCCTAAGGCGTTAAGATAGAAAACTTCTAACGAACAGGTTACGTGAAAAACCCTGTATTATGTACAGCTTGTCACGTATTATTGCATCATTGTATTGTATAATGTTATTTCTACTATATAGAGTAGTTTCATATATGTATATATATGAAAATAATTTATTTGGCGAGGTATTAATAATAGACATGATTTCATTTTCTAAACATATTTGAAAGACTGCATTATAAACAAACAATGAAATATATTTTTAACTTACATATCAAACTTACATATCAAAATAATTTCATGAAACAGATAATCATAATTTAAATACCACGCTTATGTATATGTAACAAATACATTTATAATTTATAATCTTACTATCATTAAAAGCCTTACACTTAAATTTCGCCAAAGTTGTTACAAAAAACGATTTAAGCGGGAAATGTAACTTAATTTCGTTTAAGGTAAATGTGTATCAGTTATCTCGCCTCCCCTAATATGCTCCAACACGTATAAATAATATTACACGGATATCGGTATGCAAACAGGAAGATGATTGATGTGATGGGAGGATGTATCCCGTATAACATCGAGTCAGGATACAGCAGGTCGTATATCCTGCGGGTATTTTAAAGATTTTTTACAAACGGAAAAAGTTTGCTTTACATTTAAAGTAGGTGCATCACAAATAGATTTTTTTATAATATAAACATTTTAATAAAAATGCATCCGTATAAACTATTAACTACGTCTATTATAATTATAAAGTAGCGAAATTGCAAGATTTGTATTGCAAATTATGGTCTGAAGTCGATAATGGACTAAGTGGATAATTAAGTTTAAGTAAATATTCACTTAAATAAATATACAGTACGGAAAGACGTTTATTTTAAATATCGCCTTGACAAATAAAGTAAAACTCACTGAATTAAAAGTGACTGACTTGAATGAGGATACAATCGGCAAAAAGGCAATCCTCTAGCAACGACTTTGAAATGCATTAGCCAAAGAAGGTGAGGATCTAGAAAATTATTTCTTTCAAGTTCCAAGTGGGGACGCTGGCGTGGATTCTCTGTTAGCAAAAATGGAACAGCGACTAATAGAGAATTTGCAAATCCAAATGGAACAGAAAATAATAGATTCGCAAACCCAAATGCAAAACTTGGAAAAACAACTACTTGAAAATTCAAGAATCTTCGAGAGAAAAGTCTAAAACAAATGCAGCAACAGAATCTGGAGAGTGTGAAAACTTTGGAGAAAGGAAGAGGTCTTCATAGCTGTAGAGGGGAAAATTGAAGAACACTCTAGACTTTGGAGGCAATCATCTCTCAGCTGAAATTACCTGGGATTATAGTCATTCTGATCTTAAGCATGCCAACGGAGAAGCTAGGTCACGGCCCATCGAAACAACAGAAGAAGCTGTGACTATTTCAAAGACTAGAAAAACATCATGGACGACTTACCTGACGCAATTCGAAGCAGCAAGTAGAAGCAAACGCATGGTCATCTTTCGTGAAGGCTACTGCTTTAATCATAGCGTTGAAGGGTAATGCTAGTGATATTCTACCAACATTACCTCCTGAAGAACGCAAAGATTATTCCCAGCTTATTAAACGATTGAAGTTGAGATATGGCCATGCACATCTGGAGCAGGTATGTCATCTTCAACTGAAGAACCGGTCGCAGAAAAAAGACGAGAGTCTTTAGGAATTTAAGGCAGATATTGCCCATCTGGTTCGACTTGCATATCCGATGGCGCCAGATAATTTCATGGAACACCTGGAGCTGTTCAGACGTTATAGATGGTGTCCGAGATAGTGATATTTCAAATTAGCAATCGCGAAACAAGCCTTTCGGAACCATGCTCGAGCCTGTACTGTTAACAACCAGGAAAGGAAGGATTTCCTGGAGCAAGTGGTTAGTCGCCTACTAAACGAGATAAAGCAAAATAAAAGCGTACGCCTATGTTGGAGTGGTGAAAAAATCAGTCACGCTCGAAACAAACGTGTAAAGGTCATCAAGAATACATAGACTGAACAGCAGGAAACTCCGCTTGGCCAAAATGGATCCTTACATCAACCACTGTTCATCGAAGAACATTGGTTGATGACCATTGGCAACCTGACAATTTGCGCGCAGAACAAGAAGCTGACCCTGATCTTATAATTCTAAGGGTTTGGAAGAAAGTTGGGGAAAGACCAATCTGGCAGGAAATGGCTCCTCCTTCACAGGAACTGAAATCATACTGGGCACAATGGGATTCTTTGATGATGGAAGATGATCTTCTAAAACACGAAGTGGAAAATCACGATGGAAGTGAACGAAAAATATAACTGGTGATTCCCAGGAAAAGGATAGCAGAGGTATTGCGAGAACTCCACAATGATGCTTTTGGGAGGCATTTTGGTGTTCATAAGACGTTGGAACATGTGCGCCAGAGATTTTACTGGGTAAATTGCTCAAGAGACGTGAAAGAGTGGTGTGGGAAATGTGTTGATTGTGCCGCGAGTAACGGACCACAAATGCAGTATGTCGTTTCCCCTTCAGGGTCATGACAACCTACTATGTCTGCCCCTATACGACAATACAATGTGGGAAGCTACCTCGAGAGAATCATCATTGCTGCCGCCGGGCCATTCCCAGAAAGTGATAAAGGAAATAAATACATTATAGTGGTGATGGAGTATTTTACCAAGTGGGTCGAAGCTTATGTCTTGCCTAATCAAGAAGTTGGAACAGTGGCGGATGTGATCGTAAAAGAATTCATTAGTCGTTTTGGTGTACCCCTGGAGCTCATTCAGATCAAGAGCGAAATTTCGAATCCAGTCTGTTCGAAAAGATGTGTGGACATTTAGGCATTAGAAAGACGAGAATAACTCCCTCGTATCCACAATCGGATGGAATGGTAGAGCGGATGAACAAGACCATGATCAGACACTTAACCAAAGTGGTTTCTGAACCACCAGAGAGATTAGGACAAGGATTTACCATTATTCCTAATGGCGTACCGGGAATTTGTTCAAGAAACCACTGGGCAATCACCAGCAAACGTGCTATTCGGAAGGGAACTCCGACTGCACTGTGATTTTAATTTTGGTTGCAAGCCTAGTGAAGATCTTGCACGACAAAATTATTTCATTACACTTCGACGAAGACTGGACACTATCTATGACCAAGTACGACATAATATTCAGGATGCCAGCGACAGGATGAAGAAGAACTACGACATCAACGCCGAGAAGGATGGTTACCATGAAGACGATCGCGTTTGGCTGTACAATGAACAACGTAGACGGGGCCTGTCTCCAAAACTTCAGAAGAATTGGGAAGGACCATACGAGGTGTTGAAGCGGATTAACGATGTAATATATCGCATAAGTCGAACACTTCATACTAAATCAAGAGTCGCGCACTTTAATCGATTAACCCCATATCCTGGAGATAATAAGGACGAAGTCGCTGACTTGCGTCCATTAGGTAGCCACTATAAGAAACTAACCTTCGAAGGTTTCATGGAATAGTACTCCGGGTATAGAAAAGCTCGATTTGGGGTGACCATCGAGAAACAGCAAGATTTGTTTACTGTATGGTTAGACTACGCGCTCGTTCATTGCATAGCCCTAGGTCTGCGAATGTCTAAAGGAATTTCCAAAGAATTTTAAAGAGAGATTTGGCAGAATCGAAGAATTAAGGCAGGAGAGACTGGCAATTGGGAAGAGTCTCCAAATAATAAATAAAGAACAGTCCATTTTCATTTTCTATTTGGTCACGAAAGAACTGTTAAACCTGAAGCCAACCTACCGTGCCTTATGGGAGGCTCTGGTCCATTTGCGCAAACAAAAGGCATTTTGAAAGTAGCAGTACCAAAATTGGGTGGGTTGTTGTTTGGATCGCCTGGACTGGAGAATTGTAAGAAGCATATTGGAGGTGTGATTCCAACATACTGGTATGGAAATTCTGGTCTGCAGTTATTGGCCAGAATATTTCCCTGAATATCCGCTCAGACAAGAGAAGACTGGACAGTTACTGCAATATTATGTCGCAATGCAACAAAGGCCATACCTATAGATTTTGTCATCGCTTGATGGAGCCAAGGAATAACAACTTTTTTTTTAAGAAGGGGGCAATGTGATGTGAGTCAGGAAATGACGTCACGCGCTCACGCGACATCCGTCTCCCGGACAATCTAGAATTAAAAAGCTTAAAATAAAACGAAAGTACGGAAAGTTCTCGAATATGCGGCGGCCTATATATAAGCCGCCGAGAAAAGGATTAAGACATTCATTCTATGAGTAATCTCTGTCGGGTTGATATTGTGATATACATACCGTTATTATTAGTTATTAACAGTATTTAGTGTGTTTTATTATTAATATAGTTTGTTTTAAATTATCTTTAGTTTTATATAAAAGAACCCAAAAAGACAAATATTTTACAATACAATATGTATAGAAAAATATTACTTTGAAAATACGCGCACAATGATTTTTATAAGAAAAATGGAGTGAGGGAAAGAGAATATAAATTTCATAATCAGTACTATTTCATTCAGATTATAATAAGGAAATAAACAATTAATTAAGATATATAACATGGAAATCACAGTATATATAGCTTACCGCAAAGACATTAGTATACACAGTCTGACATTTAAATAATGACACTGAGTTCATAGTACAAAATGGAAAGAAGCCAATTGAATCGTGCATGTATTTTATTCAAAGTGTATTTTTTTTAATTTGTACAAGTGAAATGATCGAGCAACGACTGAAACGACCTCTGCTACGAGAGAGATACCTGTACGCTAGGCTTTTCGAAAATTATTATCATGACAAATATTTGCATTAAATTGGTTATGTAAAATGTACATAAACATATAAACCCTTAGTTTTGTATAGCGACAAAGATTTTTTCTTTGTCGCTTTTGTCGGGTGAAAGATACATATAACGCCTTCATACAAAAAATCGTCCAATGTTCACGTAGTAACAAAAAAATGATTTTTATTTATTCAAGTCCGGCCCTGTCGCAGTTAATGTAGATTTAATGAGATTTAAATTTAGTATGGACATAGTCTTCGCTGTAGCTAGGCGCATTCGCAATCACATACTATACGAATATCGAATATACTGATATGATTTTAATTTATGGAAAAAGAGGACAAAACAGTCTTGGGGCAAAAAATTTCTACGCACGTTTCCCGAATCGATCACGACAATTGGGAGAACCCTGTTTCGATTTCGGACAAAGATCACGGAGAGTGCAACAAGCAGAAGAGAATATTTTAAATATCGTGGAAACGGATCCCGGCAAGTTAGGATAGTTAGTCAATATTTGGGCATGCATTACCCAAGTATTTGGATGACATACAAAAGGCGATACGGCAAAAATTATAGTTTGTGCACGACAGAGCACCTGCGCATAATAGTAGATTTGTTAAAGAATTTTTAAACCAAACTTTACCACAATGGATTTAACGTGGAAGTCACATTCCGTGGCCAGCTCATAGTCCCGATCTAAATCCCTGGTGTTTGATCATCGCCCTATCACTAAAATGCCACACGTCTGCGAAATCGCATTTTTTGTTGCAACTCAACGCATTCGCGAGGCCATGCCAAATTTAACCTACGTACATGATAACTTTCGTCGCCGAATTAGAGCTCATGGCGGGAATTTCGAATACTTGTAAATTTGTAATTTGTAAATTTTTCTGTCCTGTTTCGCCTGCATCGGTAGTTGTCAATACCGCCACAAATTTAAAGGAAAAAAAATAATATAAATAATTACATACAAATAATTAAAAACCAGGTATTTGAGATTAAACAATGCGTATCCCATGGGCACGCTACGATTAACGGGTTTGGTTTATTATAAACAAAAAATTCATTTTAAAAGAAATTTAACGTTCAAAATATTATTTAAAGCACCATAAGGTTGTCGACATATTCGACATAAATTCAAAAGCATTTATTGGTATCCGCAAAAAAAAAATATCGCTATAAAAAAACAACATTGGCATTACTATTCATAGCAACAATTTTATCGACATTTTTGCAGGTCCATGAACTTGGATTATAACCTGTTTTTACTTAAATATAGGATAAACAAAGATATGGGCCGACTTTAACTACATTTTGGCCCTAAAAATTTGGAAATTTTGAATGAATTACAAATATTTTTTTTTCGATTTTCAGTTAGACATTTATACGTATTCTTCAGATTTGCATAGCTTATGCGCTATTAAACGGTAACTCTGTATAAATACATAGCTTTAACACCACAGAAGTTATTAAACTAGTTACATTACGTGTGTACCTATTGCGATAACTTCGTATCTGCGTATCAGCGTTTCATATTCATGTATTTTTATGTAACTACTAGGTATATGTAGTATTCAATCATCTGATGTTTAAGAATGTATACTTGATACATTTAGTATTTACTATGATGGACTTCTCGCAGTAGTTGTTTTTCATTTAACTAACATATGGTGCTATAGAATCGCTTAATAAAAAGTTTCCCTTTAGAGTTTGTTAAAACGATCGTGCCTTTCTGATAAAATGAACGCTACGATAGAACTTATTTCTTCCATTTTTTTCTGATATCTGTGCCGATCTGTCCAATAAAAAAAAACAATTAGGTTACTAATAAGCGTTGGAAATAGGTTATTCTTGTTAAATATATAAGATCACTTACACATTTATAATACAGGTATACCACTGAAATATATCAAATTCTAGTTTCACACATTAAAGGGTGCTATAAGACACCCCAAGGCATTCTTCGCACGCCTTAAATATCCAGTTACATAGGAAGGATACCGCTATATGTACACTTTGGAAATGCTAAAGATTACGTTACGAAATAGTCCATTTCAAGTCTCAGTACGTATTATTGCATGAATTTTTACAATTTATACACTTGCAACTATAAAGAAATATTTAAATTCATAATTAAAACTGAGTAAAGAATAGAATAATTTTAATTATGTATTTATAGATGTTTAATAAATTAATTGTTTTATAGCGTAAATATCTGTGATTGTTTATTTTTTAGTAAGTAAACTTTTTGACATACAACTTTTTATTTTTTATACCGTTTATTTACTAAGGAAAAACACATGAATAATATCCAACTTTAATAAAAGTCTGTAACATGTTACCTAGCGCTATTTAAATTTTATATTGCATTTGAATTTTATATTTACAAATAGAGTTCAACAAAGAATATACAAGTCTAAATATAATTAAATTCCTTACGAAATACGAGGAAGCGTTCTTAAGTTCGTAGAATAGGGGCGGGTTGGATGGTAGTGGGGAGCTCTTTCATCTCGTAACGTGTTGAGTTACCCATTATTAGTATAAAAATAAAATTTTATCAAAATTACTTCAGTAGTGTTTCAACTATCGTCGACCAAGCAGCTCAATCGGGAAGAAAGTGTGAAATATGGAGAAAATCGAGTATCTTACCGTTATAAAATTCATTACAAAGCAAGGAAAGTCTGTTCAAACCATACTGAAAGACATGTTATCGCAAAAGCTATAGTTAATATGCAGCACAGTCTCTTTAAGCAAAGTAGGGAATCAGTTGAAGATGACCCACGGCCGGGCGACCTATTGAAATGACCACTCCAGAACTTGTTCGTAAAGTCAAAAAAATAATAATGCTCGGCAAAAGAAGGCACAACTTGCAGAAATTATTGGAGATTTCGATACAACCATTTTTAAATTCTTCATCATCATCTTGACATGACTAAAATCAGCGCAAGAATGCTGACACCGTCACAAAAACAACAGCGCATGGAATGCTCCCGTGCATTTTTGGACCTCTTTAATGAAGACAAGGATGGTGTATGGGGAATCTATAACAAACAAATAATTTGCAAGAAGGAAACAACAGCAAATAATACTCTCTAATATTTACGATAATTAAAAAATGCCTAAAAATTAAAATGTAGGGAACGTGAACTAAAACTAGAAATATTACATTCGCTTAACTTTGATATCAATTCAATATTTATAATGTAGTATATTCAATAATTCTTAGATAAATAGGTACTACGATATCAAATAGAAAATAAATTATAAAAGAGCAAGCGAAATCAGCTTAAACATAAGCTTGAAAAATGTATCTTGTATGTAGATTTTGGAGTATACATTATGCTTTCTCAGATATTTATAACAATACTGCTACTATTGTGTAAAATAATATAATGGTTATAGTACGAGTATAATAAATAGAGAGACGTAATGGCATACATCCGTACAGTACTTCATCAAGCGATATGATGCCTTTCTCAAAGATTTATATGGATTTTAAATTCTTTGAGAAAGGAATCATATGCCGAAACATGTAAGATTGTTTTAAATATATACATTTTTAAGTAAAACCAGACCTTAAATCGCCAACTAATTGAATCTACCATATATATATATATATATATATATATATATATAGGTATATATATATATATGAGAAAATGTGTGAAAGTCGTATCCATCCGGGATGTGTAGACGTCGACGTTTCATAGTTATTACTAATTGTCAATACACCTTATCCAGAAATAGATACGACTTTCATTTCTATACTGCGTGTATATATACTAATGATGATAAACGTAATGCCAATGAGAACTCATAATTATTGAATTCTCACATACATGCCATTGCCGCTTTAATTCGTTGCATCAATTTCCACACATGACAAAATCACCTTTGTCTAAGAATGTAGCTGCAACGTGTCACGGGCCAACCGTCCAGGTTGTCCGAGAAAATAAAAAAATGTGTGAAAGCCGTATCCATCCGGGATGTGCAGACGTCGACGTTTCATAGTTATTACTAATTGTCAATACACCTTACCCAGAAATAGATACGACTTTCATTTCTATACTGTGTGTATATATACTAATGATTATAAACGTAATGTCAATGAGAACTCATAATTAGATTGGACCAATCCGGAGCGATATTGATAAATATTTCATATAAAAGCCGAAAAACTCCTATAATTTATCAATTTATATATATATATATATAAATATAATAACTTCGTGACCTTGGTATGATATGGTAAACCTAATCAGTAGGCGATTAAAGGTCTGTATATTACTTCAAAATATATGTATTTAAAAAACTCTACATGTTTCGGCTGTATACGCCTTTTTCAAGAGAATACAAAATATGGATGACAGGATATAAATGTCAAGTAATTAAGTTGCTATGGTTTAAATTATTCAAAGATACATTCTAGTAATAATAATAAATCATGCCTTAGTATTCCAAAAAATAGATAACAAGGTGTGAAAATATGTGTTGTTCGCTGCTAGCAATTTGTGTCTCCTTCTGGGTATGAACTTGTGTGTTGGTTGCTGCTGGCAGCTTGCGTCTCTCTATGGGTGTGTGGTTTTGTGTGAGAGCGTAAGTGTAGGGTTTTGTATGTCGGTGCGTTCGTGCGTGTGTTTAGTGATCGGTCGCAACGGCTGGTTATCCGACCTCTCTAAATTCATGCGACCGATCACTAAACACACGCACGAACGCACCGACATACAAAACCCTACACTTACGCTCTCACACAAAACCACACACCCATAGAGAGACGCAAGCTGCCAGCAGCAACCAACACACAAGTTCATACCCAGAAGGAGACACAAATTGCTAGCAGCGAACAACACATATTTTCACACCTTGTTATCTATTTTTTGGAATACTAAGGCATGATTTATTATTATTACTAGAATGTATCTTTGAATAATTTAAACCATAGCAACTTAATTACTTGACATTTATATCCTGTCATCCATATTTTGTATTCTCTTGAAAAAGGCGTATACAGCCGAAACATGTAGAGTTTTTTAAATACATATATTTTGAAGTAATATACAGACCTTTAATCGCCTACTGATTAGGTTTACCATATATATATATATATATATATATATATATATATATATATATATATATATATATATATATATATATATATATAATAACTTCGTGACCTTGGTATGATATGGTAAACCTAATCAGTAGGCGATTAAAGGTCTGTATATTACTTCAAAATATATGTATTTAAAAAACTCTACATGTTTCGGCTATATACGCCTTTTTCAAGAGAATACAAAATATGAATGACAGGATATAAATGTCAAGTAATTAAGTTGCTATGGTTTAAATTATTCAAAGATACATTCTAGTAATAATAATAAATCATGCCTTAGTATTCCAAAAAATAGATAACAAGGTGTGAAAATATGTGTTGTTATCTATTTTTTGGAATACTAAGGCATGATTTATTATTATTACTAGAATGTATCTTTGAATAATTTAAACCATAGCAACTTAATTACTTGACATTTATATCCTGTCATTCATATTTTGTATTCTCTTGAAAAAGGCGTATATAGCCGAAACATGTAGAGTTTTTTAAATACATATATTTTGAAGTAATATACAGACCTTTAATCGCCTACTGATTAGGTTTACCATATATATATATATATATATAACATAATATAACATTTGATAAATTATTGGAGTTTTTCGGCTTTTTATATGAAATATTTACAAATATTAAATTAGAATGTATGTAATTGCAGAGTAAGTGGGGATGTAAACATTGCTGTCTACAAATTACAAAGCAAATCATATGAAATTTTTTATTTGAAAAATATGGTCTACGTTGGGACTCGAACCCAAGTCTACAGCTATCCGGGCTGTCGCCTTTACCACTAGGCCACAATAGACCCAGCAATTGTAGACAGCAATGTTTACATATACTAATTATGATAAACGTAATGCCAATGAGAACTCATAATTATTGAATTCTCACATACATGCCATTGCCGCTTTAATCTATTTCTGGGTAAGGTGTATTGACAATTAGTAATAACTATGAAACGTCGACGTCTACACATCCCGGATGGATACGACTTTCACACATTTTTTCATTTTCCCGGACAACCTGGACGGTTGACGCCGTGACACGTTGCAGCTACATTCTTAGACAAAGGTGATTTTGTCATGTGTAGAAATTGATGCAAAGAATTAAAGCGGCAATGGCATGTATGTGAGAATTCAATAATTATGAGTTCTCATTGGCATTACGTTTATCATATATATATATA
This sequence comes from Melolontha melolontha, assembly GCA_935421215.2. Lineage (NCBI taxonomy): Eukaryota > Metazoa > Arthropoda > Insecta > Coleoptera > Scarabaeidae > Melolontha > Melolontha melolontha. The sequence goes on along the minus strand of OW285236.1, from coordinate 152,429,779 downwards.
TATATATATATATATATATATATATATATATATATAATAACTTCGTGACCTTGGTATGATATGGTAAACCTAATCAGTAGGCGATTAAAGGTCTGTATATTACTTCAAAATATATGTATTTAAAAAACTCTACATGTTTCGGCTATATACGCCTTTTTCAAGAGAATACAAAATATATATTTTGTATTCTCTTGAAAAAGGCGTATATAGCCGAAACATGTAGAGTTTTTTAAATACATATATTTTGAAGTAATATACAGACCTTTAATCGCCTACTGATTAGGTTTACTATATATATATATATATATATATATATATATATATATCCGACGTTGGAACATCAAGTTAATATGAGATCACACCTTACGTTAATATGAGAATGAAAGACTCCACATGTAAGTTAAGATAATATCGTGTTAAAGGTTCACATTTGGTCGCCAAGTTAATGTATAATTTTAAATGTTTGAATGAATGATAGAATAAATAAATAAATGAAAGCCCTGGTACTAAATCAATCGGTGAGTCACGATACTGTATTATTCTCAAGGTGTGCTTCAACAGAAAGAAGAGATATAACTGTAAGTAGATATTTCTTTTTAACAAAGTTATAAGTGTTTCAGTATTAGATTTGGTAATAATTGAAAGAAGGTATTCTACTAAAACCTTTGTTTATTGTACAAAAACCTATTAATATTTTATAGGTATATATATATACAATTATATTTTATATTATTCAACATTGACAAAGCTCCGTTAATTAATACATAAATATCGGCAAGATGAAACATGCCGATTCTGAGTGAGTACTTAAAAATATTACCAGAATGTATAATATTTTTAAAAATATAACAGGTACACGTATTTATAGAAATTCTCATTCGAATTCTTGGTTAATAACGATAATAAGTTATTTACAACGATTTAAATATTCTTTAATGAGTTGTCAAATGAGATAATCAGTTGTCAAATGTGACAGAATATTTAGATACTAATTTTAAAAATGGTAATTTAATTATTTATATATAGATATGATACCAACTTCTTTAACTATAAATTGAAACCTTTTAAGATTTTCATATCCTCTGGAAGTAGTCTGTCAGGAATTCGAACTGGACCCAAGACACTCTAGAAACTACTCCGGATATTATTAAAACTACCACAGGTTTAGATATTTGTATATTAAATCCAACCACAGAAGAAATAGTCCTTTTTTTGAGATCTTAATGGATAATCTTGATTATGATAATGTGATCCAATTAATTTTCCTGCACGATACCCAATAAGTTGTCTAACCTTCTGGATACCAATTAATACTTCACGTTTCAACTTACTTGAGGTAAATATGAAGGTAATCCAAAAATATTTATTCTTCCGGTACTTCAGTACTATGTCCAGGTAAAGTTGTATATTATATTTTTATAGTTAATATCTTGACAAGGTTGAATATTCCAAATTCACAAGGAATATTTTATCAAATAAGATCACTTATATACCAATAAGATAAGTAATATCCGCTTAAAAAAACCCTTTTTTATAACACACCACAAAACTGTGTCTATTCTTTTTTTATACAAAAAGATTATATCTCCAATTTTTTCAATAGATCTCCCTAGAGATTTGTTATAATTCATATATCTAGGAAGTTAGATATTTTTGTCATTTAAAAAACATATAAAGTGACTTTTGAAATTTCTTTCTAGATTATAATTTGCACATTTACTATTAAAAATTAAAGTAATTGTAGTACTCTCGTTTCAAAGCATTAGTTTCATTTAAAATTTTGTGTGTTACTTTGTTAAATATTAACATTAATTACCTTTTTTTTTAAATAATTATAATCATACTTTTAATCATAATACTTTTAAAAATATATGAAGCTAAAGTTACCCGCCAAGATTCGTCTATATTGTACTCTGACAATATCATAAAATAAGCCTTTAAATCTCAAAATAACTGTTACCAAAAATTGAAGTATCTTATATTCAGAATTAATTAACGTATATTAGAAAATAATGTTACAGGATAACCATTACAATATATATATATATATATATATATATATATATATATATATACATATATATATATATATATATATATATATATATATATATATATGTATATATATATATATATATATATATATATATTGTAATGGTTATCCTGTAACATTATTTTCTAATATACGTTAATTAATTCTGAATATAAGATACTTCAATTTTTGGTAACAGTTATTTTGAGATTTAAAGGCTTATTTTATGATATTGTCAGAGTATTGCCAGAGATATATATATATATATATACATATATATATATATATATATATATATATATATATATATATATATATATATATATATGTATATATATATATATATATATATATATATATATAATATCTTCGTGACCTTGGTATGATAAGGTAAACTTAATAAGTCGGCAATTAAAGGTCTGGTTCATTACTTCAAAGAATATATATTTAAAATAACTCTACATGTTTCGGCAATGATGCCTTTGTCAAGAGAATACAAAACATAAATGACAGAATATAAATGTCAAAATATGCATTAGTGCATTTTCTTAGGAAACCTAATAAAGCAATCGTATATTCTGATAATCTTATGCATATAACGCATTAGTACAACTTGGAGAGGCAATAGAAACTTTTTAACAAACATAATATTATGTAATAGGTAGGTATTTTAAAATGACATTTTGTTGTACATACAACTACGAAAAATAAAATATCATATTCAATATCCATTTAAAAGAGTAGTATTTTTTGACATTTATATTTTGTCATTTATGTTTTGTATTCTCTTGACAAAGGCATCATTGCCGAAACATGTAGAGTTATTTTAAATATATATACTTTGAAGTAATGAACCAGACCTTTAATCGCCGACTTATTAAGTTTACCTTATATATATATATATATATATATATATATATATATATATATATATATATATATGTATATGTATATATATCTACATTACTGTGCCCCATGTTCAACGCTGTAATTATTAGTTTTATCTACTGAAGTTGTCGAAATACGTATTTAGAATACGAGTGCTAACTATGGCAAGGGGGTTTAAATCTTTTTTAAGTTTTTACTTAAAGACAGTCTCCGATGAAAGGCGAATTTAAAATAAGTGTAGGGTAAAAATGAATACTCAAATTGAACTTCCAAAACAGGGTAAATGAAATTAATGTAAGAGAGCAGAAACCGTAATGAAACATATTTGAAACGGGGTATATTTTAAATACACCTTGTATGACATCTATCGATAGAACAAATTGTTCTTACGTATAAAATTTAATTATATCTTTATATTAGGTAAATAATAATAACAGATTGAGATTGTGCTTAGAAAGCATCTTTGTTACATGGCAATTTTAGAAATCAATAATAATGTCAATTAAATGTCAATAGATTATCGTTTATATTATGATTTAGCTTTATGGAATTAAAAACATGCATTACGTACCAGAACAAATTCAAAAAAGTATATAATAGTATATTACGTAACTGGAGTTGTAAATAGCATATTACGCACGAGGAGAAAAAGTTAGGCACGACGCGCGTAGCGGCGAGTGTGTAATTTTACGAGGGCGTAATATTGCTTTACAAGTCGAGTTTTGTACCATACTTTTTCTACGACCGCCATGATCCCAACAAAATTTCTAAACAAATACCTTTTGTTGTGAAAATACAAATTTCAAATGTCAAATGTCAAATATCAAATACCAAATATCTAAAATCAGTGTCACCGATATAAAATCTTTAAGAACCAAAAATGTATCAACAAGTCTTCTCAGAACTAAGAAAATCAGTTGAAAAAATTACAAATGCTAAAATAAATTGCATTAAAAAATTTCATGATTGAGCGTTAACCACACGAAAAGAGAGCTATTTCACTGTTTTAAATTGACAATTGAAAGTTAAATATGTTTGTGGGCGGAGTTAGTTTACACTACACGGGAGTAATGAAGCATTTACTAGAGGGGTTGTTGCGATTTACGGTATTTACACTAGCGATCGTAGAAAAAGACTATTTACAATAGCATAATTTCATGACCATTTTACGTAACCAATAAGTTTCCTTCTGTAAAAATTAAAATAAGTAGTGCAATCGTATATTCTGATAATCTTATGCATATAACGCATTAGTACAACTTGGAGAGGCAATAGAAACTTTTTAACAAACATAATATTATGTAATAGGTAGGTATTTTAAAATGACATTTTGTTGTACATACAACTACGAAAAATCAAATATCATATTCAATATCCATTTAAAACAGTTGTAATTGATTAATAAACGATGAATGATATTGGTAAGACCTCGGGCGACTTTATAATTTTTAAATAAAAGCTTTATATGGTATTTGTTGTTTATTAAAAGTCGTATATCCTGTTATGTGTCAATTTCGACCCTTGTACGTTTTTGGTGTCGGTTATATTTATTTACTAATTATCTACCAGAATTTCTTAAATATAAATTACCTTATTTTGCAGTAAGATTTGTTGGTTACTATTGAACCACAGGGTATATATACTAGGTCTCTGCTATATTTAAGTACTACTCTAAGTACTAATTAAATTCTTAAAATTTAAAATACCTTATCTTGCTTTTGGTTCTTAGTTATTTTTGAATAACTAGGTATACATAAAAGGTTCGCTAATTTTATTCCTACTTCCCAGTTATTAGATCTTTCAGTAACGGTTTCTTAAATTTTTCGATACCTAAAATTATATATTTCTTGTACTGCTTTGATTTCTTTATAATAATTTGTTTATATACGTACTACTGCCAGTTAATTGTTATTATTGTAACTTAAGCCTCTCCTTTAAATAATAAACGGCAGTTGGGTTAGTTTCCATTGACGTTTGATTTAATAAGACATCCTCTAAATTGTTAATTTTCTAGTTAAATTATGGAGTTTGTGTATTCTGTAATTCATGTCGCATTAGAGGGTTAATATAATATCCATTTATAGACACCTTAGGAAATTGGGGCTTTCTTTTGCGTGATTTTTGGTTTATTTAAATTCATTTTACAATGGTTTGTTTACAAACATCAGGTTAAGTCTATTGTTAAATCTGTCAAGTCATTTACGCATGCGATTTAGAGTCACATGGACATATAATTGGCATCTGTGTGCGTCATTTTGTTTCTATAAATTAATAAACGGTGTTTTAATTCAGTATTCCTAATTAAAATGAACCTTAGGTAATTATAGGAATTTCTGAAGATGTCAGTTATGGCTTTTAATTTGTATTTCGTATGAGATTTGAGAATTAGCACGCAATCTATTAGTATTTATTTGTGATATAGTACGAGGTGTTAATTAATCAAATTTGGGGTATTAATTAGTTGAAATTTAAAAGAAAAGAGGTTTTAAATTGGTAGTATGTTTTCTTTGCGGTCGATTTCCTTTTTGAAAATAACTAAATAAGGGATAATTGGAATATTCTTTTAAATATATTTTTTTGCCGTATGACGTTGTATTGTCGTCTATAAAAGACGCGTACAAGACATTCTCGCTCTCATTAATCTTTTGTTCAAGTATTTGTGGTTAAGCCTTCATTTCCAGAGTTGTGAAGTATCTAACTGGTAGAATTTTAATTAAAACATGGTATGTGTTCGCTTATAGCGGGTGTTAAATTCTACTGGGCATTGCAAAGCAACGTTGAAGGTTGGGTTGCATCGTGATGACACGGATTTAAATGGATACATTCTTCGACCACGTGGGAAGTCTTCAACTTTGTAGGAATTAAAAATTCATTTAACGAGGTGAGTCCATAATTAAGAATGTCTTGTAAACGGTATTGTTTCTCTCATTAATTTCGTTTCCGTTACTTATATTTTTTCTTTCTTCCTTAAATTCATTAGAGATTTTGTATGGAGCTATTTCCGAATCAGCTGATTAGAACTTGGACGTTAGCAGCGGTTTGCCGATTTGCATCTATCACGTGAAAATTTCCGTACCAAATGATAGTGAAGATCACCATAAGGTAGCATTATTTTATCATATTCGCAAAGACTTAATTCGTTTAATTCGACCGCTTACACGGAAACACGTGAATATAAACTTGTATATAATTTAAGTATAATTTTGACTAAGTCATATTTTTTTCTGTCCGTATTCAGATACTTGTCTAGTGAGCACAATTTTTTTGTTCTTTTGATTTAAATTTATAATTTTTACGTCCTAATTATCGTTTTGCTTTGTACCATTTTTTTCCTTAGTGCAAAGAATTTAACTGAGGCATCATCTATTTTTTTTTACTTATATAAAGATAATTTTCGATTTAATTTGTGTAATATAATTTTTTATTATAAGATTTGTGAGCAATTTTGTTTCACATCTGATTAATATATTTTCTGTACATACTAATCTTAATAGATTAATTTTGGTATAACTTTTTGTAATTTGAAATTTACGCAATTAAATAATTAATTGTGTGTTATATAAATAATGATTGCATATACAGTGTGTGCCAATATCTATGTAAGGTTTATTAAAGATCTTTGATAAATTATTTATGCAATTCTTAGATTAAGATTCTTAGATAATTTAATTGTTTTCCATATTTGGTCAAATCATTTAAGACATTGACCTTAATTTTTTTATAAAATTTGGTGATCTTATTATTTTTTGTAATTTATCTAAAGCACCTGCTAAACTATTTGCACATAAAGTGCAAATAGTTTAACTTTTCGTCAATTTCTTGTCTGCACTTTAAAATTATTTTCATTCATATATACTGGGTGAGTCTTAATAACGTAAGTCTTAAGTAATTTATTATTAAGATATATATCACTATTTCAATGTCATTATCGTTTTGATCAAATTTAAATATAGTTTTTTTTATTCATTAAACTTTTCTGAATCATTCAAATATTTTATTGTGACGTGGTTAGCCAAGTTGGTGTAACCGTATTATTTTGACATTCGGGGTACAATATCCCTTTGTTGTTGTGTTGTTTGGATTACAATAAATCTTTATTGTTATTGTTTTGAACTTGGGTGTTTTATTTGGTTTAACAACGATACACGTAGTTAACTAGATTTATTCAATTTACTATCGGCATAGTCTTTGTTCTCTGTTGCGGCTAAAGATATAAACATTGTGGCGCCCTTTATGATATAAGAACTTCCCTTCCACTCGCATCTAAACTGAGCTGGTCTTTAGCTGAAAGATCTCCGGAGCAATCATGTATTGAGGTAAATTGGGTAAGTCTCAAGCAGTAGGTATTACGTAAGTAGACGCAAGACTAGTGCTCGTGGAGGCATATAGCAATACATTGCAAGACGATATAAAAATACAAACGTCAAATTCTGTTTTGTATTCGGAGGTTATGTAGTATAAATGCATGATGTCGAATGATAGAAAGCGCAGGATAGTGTATTAGAAAGAGAGGGGTTATTGGATTCAAACATAGGTATTAACCTGGTCGTCTAAATGAATAAGATGATAAACGATATTATAAACAAGATGAATATGGAACATGTACGTTAAAAATATAATATTTTTGTGATTTAAAGAAACCTTACAAAAATACTTGGTATGACGTTTAATGATAGGATGAATTTGATTGGCTTTTAGATGCAATAAAACATTTAAGAAAGGGGGGGGCAAAAAAACTGTTTTACGCCTGGAAAAGTGTCAAGAGGGATATATAAGGACAATCGGATTGAAAAAGAGAACTTATTCTTCGAAGCCTTTGAAAAGCATCGGTCACAATTTATTATTGAAAATCATAGATATATAAAAGTTTCAGATGCGTTTGAATAAGTAATTCTCACACTCGTTGAATTACTCGTCCAGAATCACATTTTCATTTTGTTTGAATTAATCATTAATTTTATTATAACTAATTTTCTTTATTTCTTTTTACGATGAACATGTATCACGCTGAGTTTGACAATATATATAATGTGCATAATGCGGTAAAGTACCGAGTATGATAAAACTTTAAAGTTCATAAATAAAGAGTTAAGATTAAACGTATATTGATTATTTAATAATACTAAATTTTTTAAAACACCCGTTATAAAACAGAACAGATAACACAGTCACTTTAGATTGCAAGTCGAGAGTAGGTATCACGAGCATTTATAGATATCTGGGTTTTTAATTTGTGATTAAAGATTCATTATCTAAGAATTGAAGATAGATATTCATTGGCAAACTTTTCTATAAACACAGAGCATCGGAAGAATTTTAAATCCATAAGCTTCGTCATTTTGTAAAGTTAAATAAAACACGTTGTGTTATATCTTGGTAATTGGAGAGTAGTTACTCCCAGATCTGAGGTAATACTAAATACACAAGCATTATTGCAAGATTTATAAAAATCTGAATAAGAACTTTAAAGTTAATTATATGTATATTTTTATCATACACGAAGATTTATATGTAATGTTTCCTTTTGAAGGTAATAAATAAAAATAATAAATAGTGTTCAAGTATTTATTACAAGATGTGAATAATAAATATTTGAAACTAGATATCTTGGTGTATTATTTCTTCCCCTTTTACACTGGATGCTAGGCCTAGTTGCAAAAGGACCCTTTTATAAAACAAAACTTGAGAACATTACCCAAAAGAGTCTAACATTATACATATATGAATGTGTGACGATTCACGCTTGATAGTTAGAATCCATTTTAGAATCAAACTACACAGCTATGAAAAAGCATTTTGCATAAGGGCAAATACATTTATGAAAGGATTAACCTGCTTTATGCTTTTTGTGGGGTATATTGTAAATGTTTTAAAGTTAGTTATTTTTAAGAATAAATTACAAAATGTAGTTCATATTTTGAGTAAATAAGCTATACTATCACTACTACTTCGATTATAAATATTTTTCATCGAAGAATTTATTATTTGAACCGAAATGCTTTTTTTTAACTTTTTACATTTTTAATCCCATCCGACTATCGAAAAGGTGTTAATTCTATGGTAATTTTTGTATCATCTTAGGAAATAAAAATTTTAATTGCGTAACATTAAATTAATTCAAGGATAATAATTATAGAGGTAAGTCTCTCTTTAGTTGTTTGTGTAGTACAGAACTTGATTGTCTGAACCTAAACGATAAACCGACTATTAAGACATCTCTTCTTGGAGGGCGGCTAGGAATGATTGGGAACTATAAAACGAGATTTTGAAGCCTCATATAATTAAATTGGCGATAGGATCGTTTGAACCATCCAAATCTGCAGGACCAGACGGGATATTTTCCAAGCTCCTACAAGAGAGAATTGTGGAAATTATAGGTCCTTCATCAGAGATTTTCAAGGCTAACCATGCCATAAGATATATCCCAAGCGCATCAAAAGAAACTATGGTAGTGTTTATTCCTAAACCTGGAAAAGAAACATATACCCACCCCAAATCATTTAGGCCAATTAGTCTTACCTCTTCTATGTTAGAGAGACTATGGAAAAATGATATATTTAAATATTAAAGAAGAAGCTCTGGATAGATCTCTTCTATACTTACTGCCTTGGGGACACCAGATGGGGAAATCAGGTGAGGCTATCCTGCATAACCTAGACATAGAGGGAGTTTTTGGTAATATCTCGACGTCTTCCATCATTCAATCTTGAAGAGATAGGAAGTTGAAGGACACCGCATGCATTTGGGTCTATAACAGGCTGCGCAGCAGAGTGGTTCATGACCAAATACAAAACAAAACGATCTCCATGACGACAAGAAGAGGATGTCCTCAAGGAAGAGTACTGTCGTCGCTACTATGAAGTCTAGTAGTGGATAATCTCATCAGGACATTAAATGACCATATGAACGCAGGGGTTTGCCGATGATATTGTCATTGTGTCCCAAGGGAAATTCTTGGGGACAGTGGCGAGCCTCATGTAAAATTCTCTGCGAATTGTGGAGAAATGGTGCATTGAGGAGGGATTGACTGTGAATCCACATAAAACCAAATCGGTAGTTTTTACTAACATGAGAAAACCAAATGATCTGGGCAGCGTAAGACTGTTCAGACAAGAGTTAGAACTAACTAATGAAGTGAAGATCTAGGCATAACATTTGATGCGAAACTGAATTGGAGCAAACACTTAGTCAAAATAACAGACACGGCGACGCAGTTCTTTTGGAGATGGAGAAGAGCTGTTGACAAGACCTGGGCACTAAAACCAAGTGTGGTATACTGGTTGTACACAGTAGGAGTAAGGTCAACCTATGGGGCAGTTGTCCAGTGGAGGAGGACAGAGCTGACATGGGCGGTGACTCTCCAGCGATAGACTCTGTTGGGCATCACAGGAGCTATGAATATCACGGGAACCGCCTTCATGGAGGCCATCGTGAATCTCCCTCCGCTGGAACTATTTTTGAAAGCGGAGGCCATGGCTGCGATACTGAGGCTGAAGGCCATAAGCTTATGGCGTCTTAAATGATTGAAGCGGGTCATACAGATACCACGGGAACTGTACTGAGAGAGCCGATATTACAAATGCCGGCGAACAGTAAGGCATCTGTAATTATGTTAACAGCTAAGATGAATATATACCTGAAGATGTATATGAATATATACCTAAGATGAATATATATCTATACCGACCAGGGAACAGGCAAAAAGTCGCTCGACCGATCGATTAGGCTACCGGCACCTGGTGGAATATGCTCTAGAAAGAAGATATCATTAAGCCTGGAGAAACGTACGACGGTTTTCCAGGCTTAATTGTCTGCAGTTGTAGCTTCCGCCGAGGAAATTCTGGAAGCCGGCTGCGCAACAACAACAATAGAAAATCAACATAATTACTGATAGTCAGGCGGCTATTAAAGCCATTATGAATCCATCTACCAGATCTAAACTGGTGCAATATTGTAAACTGGTCCTCAATAGTTTGGCAGAAGACAATATTGTATCTTTGATATGGATGCCTGGACACGAGGAAATTAAAAGCGATGAGATAGTCAACGAACTGTCCAAAGAAGCTTCTAAGAGGAACTTCATAGGACCAGAATCCGTATGTCAAATCGCCAAGGATTCCGTTAGAAGGGAGATCTACTTATGACTAGATTGGTTGGAAAGAAAATAAAAAGAAATGGATACTAACGGAAGGTCAACTCGATGCTAAATAATACTAGGGGAACTGGACGCTAAACCTTCAGACAACCTATTCGTAATAATAAAAAATAAATTAAAACTATTACTGGCTTGATAACCGGACACTGTCCTTTAAGGAAGCATTTGTACAGAACGAGCTTTTTTAGCGAGCCCTGGTATAGGAGATGTGAAAAACCGGAGGAAACTAGCCTTCGTGTAATATGCATTTGTGATGAATTGAGGAAACTCAGACAGAATCATTTCGCAAGAGATCTGTTGGCTCCTTCGAGACTACTCAAAGTTCTCCTGAAGAGGATAGTGGCTTTTATCGAGGGTACAAGACTAACAGAGTAGAACTGAGAGTGAGAGGTCTATTTGGGATGATGAAAAGAATACCGTGCTGATGTGCCTGGAATGACTGGCGTTTAACCCAAAGAATTAGATAGATACATAGATAAATAGATGAAATCAATTTATAAAATCCAATAAAATGATAATTTAAGAAATTTGCAATATCTAACATAACACGAATTCTATTGGCCAAGAATATTTCCTATTCGCTAATACTAAAAAATTCGAAATTTTTATGGCTAGAAACCAAAAATTATGCTATCCAGCATAATCAGGAATGAGAGTAAAATCACATTTAATGTGGAAGACATTTTAATAGAATGTTTGTCTAATCATTTATTGCCTTGAAATAATTTTATACAAAATTAATTAGTTTTAATATTGTGTACTACACTTTTAGTTTAACCTAAATTTCTAGTAATTTCACACCCACAATCTCTCTGTTCAATTACACGCCCATGTGTATATTTCTAGTATCTCTCCTGATTTCAGCATAATGTGAAAATACTAAAAAATGCTTAAAACTATTAGTATTTAAAATTCCTCCTCCATTACAATTCCAATGCTTAAGCGACTGATTCTGCGCAATTTCTACCTATCGCTTTTATTCCATACATATGGAAAATTAGTACGAAATTTCAATACGATGATACACACATCGGGCGATAGTAAACTCTAACGCTTAACAGAGCATGTGCTAATCCCGCAGGTAAACTGGGCCTGCCAGAAATTTTCTTTCACAATCTTCATAGGTAAACTCGGGCGGTAGATACTTGGGCCGCCCAAATACTTACCTGGTATTTTGACCCTAATTAGAGATTAACATTATTTCATCGTTTCATATTTTTCAAAAACAGCAAGCGCCGCTCGCACCACCAACGCATGCGAATCGTTCTATTCGCATATCAGCAAAACTTTAAATTCTCCTCACCCTTCTGTATTCGTTTTTATTGATTTTCTAATTAATTTTCAAAATGAAATATATGTAAAGTTGCAAAGTATTCACCAGCCATATGTACCTAATTCGGACACTCGGAAAAGGCAAAAATACCTTCAAAACAAAATTAATGATTTCAATAATGGGAAAGTGTCAACGTTAGAATTTCTTAAGTTAACTTCGCTTTATTATAGTTACACTATGTAACTATCTAATATTAAAATATATTTGAATTTGTATATATAAATAAATTTTTATGATGTCATATGCATTTGTGATTTTATTTAACAAAATTAGTATATAGAGTTATTTAGGTAACCTCAGCCGCTTTAGATAAGTGTTCTATTCGGCTCAAATTACTTATAGAGCTTAAAACTTATTTTGACCGCGGAGGATTAAAATATCTAAAGCGGCTGAGTTTACCTCTGCCCGCTTGGGGGCAGCTTGGACTATCAGGCCGGGTTTACCTATACAGCTTAAAACTCATTATGACCGGGGAAGATTGAAATACCTAAAGCGGCCGAGTTTACCTCTGCCCACCACATCGACTGTTTTTAAGATAACGAATCGGCGCAGTTATAGGTATGAATATTGAAATTGTTCAGTATTTTAAACTATTAGAATTTATGTTAAATATTGGGCATTCATTTCGGAATACGTCATTTACAAATGTTGTAGAAAGATATGTCATATCTTGAGTTAATTAAATTGAAACGCTGCTCAATGTTTTCACGGACCATGAATTATTGAGATTGTTAATTACAAAATAAATGTAAAACAGAAAATTTCATACTTTCAAAGCGTTTTAATCGTTCAAGATTAGTAAAAATATTAAAAAAACGGAGCTTTTAAAATAATAAATAACTTTTAAACATTATACAGGTAATGTTAATCGCCAGTAGCTAATTTTGCAATTTTTTTGTTGCAGCACATAATTAATTGATGTAAAGCTTCACCTTCCAAGTAGCAAAGCAATAGTATTAACAAAAGTTAATTTCGATTTTTTTATATCCGTGTAAAACGAAAGTTATTTATCTATAAGTTTTAGGTAACATTTATAATCTCTAACATTAAAACATACGTTCCTTTTTTAAATAAAATTAACAAATAAAAGTTGATGAAGCAGAACTGTTGATTGTTTATATCCATGATAGCATATGGGTTTTTAAAATTAACGCTATAAATTAAAACAAAATCTTTTCGGATGACCTAGGTGGAGAACACAAAAATGAATAATTACGAAACCTAATCTGGCATAAAATGGTTTACAATTATATACTCGATAAGAATTTTTGTTTTAATAGTCTCTAAAAATATTATAACATGTACTCGCTGATGACATTTTAACAGGTTTAACAGTTTAAAATCAATTGACAACACATATAGCAATCTTCAAGAATCTTATTAAAACATTTTTTGATCTAAGTCACATTTTAAAAACGGCATGTGAAATCTCAAACACATAGGTATTCCCAAAAACAAAAACGATAAGAATTGGTATAGGAACGCATGTTCAATATGTGCAGTGTAAAATAACATTTAATAGAAATTTAATAGAACATTTAATAGAAATTCGCATACACAAGGTATAAACATAAGGAATGCGTCTATCAGTATTTAAAAATGAATGATTACTATTAAAATTTTATTTTGTTAAATTTGTATGTTAATTTTTGTGAAATATGTGATGTAAATGTTATTATTAACTAGAGTTGCTAGAGTTTTCAAGAAAGCATTTTCTAAAGTACTCTACTGAAATAAAATTTGGCGTATCAAGATGAGTAAATAGAACACCTAAATGGATTACATCTTCTGTCGCCGTGACGCACACTGTTTCCGTTACGAAAATACAGGGTGTTGAAGTTTTAGGAAAAAAATGGGAATTAATTAATATTTTCGAAACCGTTTAAGATATTTCAGTTAAATTTAATACGTAGCGACTGTTAGTAATGATGTATATTTACCAAAAAAAACAATTTTTAGCTTTAATAGTGGCATGCGTACGGGCACATACTTTTATATTTTTGAAGAAAAAAATGGTACGCCAATGTTTTTAAATTATTTTTGAATTCACCGTTCAATTTGAAACATAAGAGCTCTCTTGAGTTGTTTTCCTGTAATGCGCCGTTTTTGAATTAAAAAAATTAAAATCGTTGAATTGCCTGACAAAATTAATGTAAGTATTGACGAATACAATTTCGCATTAAATTTAGTTGCCCTGGAATATGTCATTTGCTTTTTACAGCTGACATTTATTAGTATGTCTCTATCATTCAAATGGAAAAAAACATAGGCCTACCATTTTCCAACACCCTGTATTTTCGTAACGGAACATTTTTGGAAAAAGTAAGTCAGAACACAATCTAAATTGAATATATTAATATATATTTAATACTTTAACTGAAATAAAGTAAAACAGAAATAAGAAAAAAACACCCTAACCACAATATATATCAATAAATACTATATACGTATTTCGGCAACTAAGTTGCCACCTTCAGTAGAATAACCTTAACAGTAGAATAGCCTTCTACTGAAGATGGCAACTTAGTTGCCGAAATACATATATAGTATTTATTGATATATATTGTGGTTAGGGTGTTTTTCTTATGTATGTTTCAGATTACAAGCCACAGTCTCCACCAATTTCGGATGAAATAAAGTAATAATATTTTGCTGTTTAGCCTTTGTTTGCGATAACGGTCTCACATCTTCATGGCATAAAGTCTACTAGCTAAAGCTTAACAACATTCAGGCGAAATTGAATGCTAAAGCTCTTTCGGCAATTTCCCATAATTATTGTTTCGGTGTCGGTGCTGCAGCAGACATAGCTTTTTTACGTCCGTCCATAGATTTTCAATCGGGTTCAGATCTGGCGACTGTGCTGACCACTACAACCATTCTTTTACCCTGCAGCATGCTATGTTTTGGATCATTATCATGCATATTAAGTAGTATAATTGTTTGAAGAATATCTAAGTACATTTACTGATCCATTGTGCTCTGTATGCAAAATATTGGATTAACACTTTACTACGAGAAACATATCCACATCATAACAGAAGTTCCTCAATCTCTGACGGTTAGTGTAATTTAGATTATATTCTTTCCTGAAGGTCTTCTGACATATTGTCTTAAACCTTTCGATCCAAACAATACCACTTTACTTTCATCCGCCCACAGAATATTTCTCTATTTAGCAGCTGGCCAGTTTAGATGTTCTTCAGGAAATCTTAATCTGTGTTGATCGTGTCATTTCTTTAACAAAGCCATTTTTACGCGGACTTTTAGCAGATAATTTGTCGTCTATTAAACGCTTTTGAATATTAGAAGTATCCAGTGGAAGATCTAATTCAGATTTTATTTGTGTTAAAGTAGCGAAAGGGTGTGATCGAACGAATCTTTTAATGCGACGACCATTCCTAATAGTTGTTTTTCGTTTTATTTCTCTTCTTTCCAATTTTTCTGTATATGTCATCGCCTTTTTAATCATTCTAGCTGAACACATTAGCGTTACTCCCACAAATTTATGAGTTTTTCCTTCTCTTATTAATTTTCGAATTAATTCGTGCTTTTTCTGCTAAAATAATTTTGCTCGGCCCATATTATTGAAAAAAACTAATAAAAATATAATATCAATTTAGGATTTATGGGTTAGTAATACTTTTACTTACCAAACTCAATCGTATGTCTGATATGTGAATAGCACTGCTTTTATTTCTATATATAAATTTGAATTAATGAAAAAAATGAGTGATTTCTCTGACTTTATATTACATTTCATACAGTTTATTGTATTTATAATGATTCTTCTTCTACACAGATGTCTCTAATTTTACATAAAAAGAAATACTTAATTTTAATATTTTCATAGACATTGGCTATTCTTTACACATTGTTGTATATACACTAAAATGTATATAATTATGTAGGGTTATACATAACTGTTACTTACTTGCAAATCGCGGGTCTGCTGCTGAACTCTGGTACCATCCGGGTGAGTAATGTGGTGCTAGGCCAAGATTTTCCGATACAGGGCAATATTGTCCACCCCCGAATTGTCCCATTACAGGATATCCTCCGTTCATAGTGCCACTACAACTACTTGTAGCTATGCCTGATGTTCCACTTGCACCTGGCGAATTTATACTACTTCCAGATGATGTCGACCTGAAACATATTTAATTTCTTCGGTTTTCATTCAAATATTTTTCGTGGAAATATTAAGGTGATTACCTACACCTATCATATTTTGAATACGTACGGAAATTAGATTAGCAACAACAAAGATAAAAGGAATAAAGTAATTACATAGTTATTACTTAACAGTTGCATCGTAGAATATTAAAACAATGACACAAGAAAGGATCGCAAATTAAAATCACAAATATATACTGTGAAAACACGGCGCCGTAGAGAAATATATGGAAGAGTTACAGAAAAATTTTGAAACGTATGAAGATACATAGGCGGATATTGAACAGGGATTGTACTGCAATTTATAGACACAAGCGAAAAATTGTGCTTTTGTTGTTGGCGGCATATAGTAATAATGACATTCAAGAAGTATAAAACTTTATTGGGTGGCAGTCGCTCGTCATAAATATATCTCAATTAATGACTTAATTCAGGAAAGCGAGTGGTTATATTTGACAGTTAGCTAAAATAGTTGATGAAATTTGGAAAAGCATTCGCATCTAAGAAAGCAAAGGGGATAATATGAAATCACCACATCAAACAAATTTAAAACTTTAACAGTAAAAAAACTGGCAACTTCTTTTATGCTTAATACTAAATTGTCTTTATAATAATAATTCGTAAACTTTAGAACATTGAGATAAATGTATACCAAGAAGGTCACGGTACAGAAAAATAAATTTCGATTAATTTTTTTGTTATTATTCGTATGTAAAATACAAAATTTGTACTCTATAATTTTGTGTTTCAAAATTTTAAATGCATTCTTTTAACATAAAATAAAGCCATGTATAGCAAGCGCCAATTAAGTTGGCGCGAGGAGGAGGTGCGCAGAAGCCGTTTTTAAAAACGTCCACCCCCACTACTCAAATAATTGCCAGAATACATTTGTCATTGACGTTTGACGGAACATAATGTCTTTGCTAGGGGATTATAAAGTGATACACGCTCAGAGGTTAGAATTATCTGACATTTGATGTAAAACCAACTACAAATCTCCCCACTACTTTTAATCCTGCGCGAACTTACCCCTCCTCGCGCCAACTTAATTGGCGTTTGCTATACATTAATTGAACATGATTGATATTGATAAATAGTTAATAAGTCAATAATATTTTCAACACGTTTACGATATAACCCTGCTATTACACGATATTGGTTTAAAATAATCATCATATTTACATATAATGACTAGAGACCGGACACACCGGGCTTAAATGACGTCATTACGACGGATGATATAAATAATCTACAATATCTGTAAGTACATCACGCAGTTATTGAATAGCACTATTTATTCGGTTAACGGCACACAAAAAATAGACTAGAAAAAGGAAAATATTCGAGGGCGGATTGATATATAAGGCCTCTAGTCTCAGTAAATTTATTATATTATATGCCAATATACATAATTAGTTTTTCATATAATCACCAGTTAGTGCAACACATTTCTCCAAAAAACTTTCTGGTTTACTGCAAACAGAAGCTCGAACTTCAGTGACTAACGAAAAATGTTGACCTTTCAATACCTCGTTCAACTTTGGTGACAACCAAAAATTTGAAGGTGCCAAATCAGAACTGTATAGAGGGTGTAAATTTCAGGCTTGACACTGTCTTCATAGTTTCGTTGCTGCAATGTCTAGCCTAATCGCGGTGCAATAAAATCGACCATACTCTACGGATACAATACTTCAGTGATCGTAACATTTTCCAATATTTTATTGAATTAATTATTGATCTCTTCGGCAGATATTCGGTATGAACGACTCTCCTTGCATCCCAGAAAAAGATGAGTACGACTTTCTACGGTGATGGAACTCTTTTGAATTTTCGTGTACGCGGAGAATCAGGACGATTATATTTAATTGACTGCCGTTTGTTTTCGAAGTTATAATGATGAGGCAAGATTCGTCCTCGATGGTGATGTTCATAAGAAAATCATCTCCTTAACATCTATATTGGTTAAGAAGTTCTTGACAAATGGTTTTCTTTGTTTTTTCACGACATCCGTCAATTGTCGCGAGACCCGTCGGGCACAATTTTTTCTGTAATTTAACGAGATACTCAAAATTACCGTTTGCAAGTTAGAAACTCGTTTCTATCCCCATTACTCACACAATGGCGTTGTTGGAAGCCTTATACTTATATCAATTTGCCCTCGTAATTTTCATAAAGTGTTGAGTTAAGATTATTGTTAAGACTGGAAGGTCGATTGGGCCTTGAGAGGAATAAAAATAAGTTTCAACACTCTAAATATTTCAAACAGGAGAAATAAATTGTACTTATTTCTCAAGTGAATATTTTGTATTAGTTAGAATATCCGATTTAGCGATTAACTTAAGTTCCTTGTTCGAAATTATGTTTGGTGCTAAGTACAATTCATTGATTTTTCAAGCGCAAATTAATTAACACGTTTAATGGGTAACAGTATATACGTATATATAATGTCGACACATCTTTCACAATTATGAAAGTAGCTTATTATGTCGTAGCTTACGGCATGCAAAACGGCCGAATCTTTCTCGGCTGACTTAACGTTCTCTTTGTATTATTACTAGAGACCGAACACATCGGGCTGAAATGATGTAATTACGACGGACGGTATAAATAGTCTATAACATCTGTAAGTACATCAAGCAGTTATTGAATAGCACTATTCATTCGGTTAACCGCACACAAAAAATAGATGTGCAGTTAACCGAATAAATAGCTATTATCAAGTAGCTAATGGATGAAATTTAGCAAAATTCTATCGACGACATAATATTAATATCTGTTCCTTAATAAGTAACTTAAGGCATTTCTAACAACACTCAAACACAAGGGCCTTGGTGGCGCAGTTCGTTAGAGCGTCAGTCTAGATACTAAAGGTCGTGGGTTTGAGACCCACCCAAGTACGAAATTTTTCAAAAAATTTCGTTAATTATCGTTGTAATTTGTAGATAGCAATATTTACATTTTCACATTACTTCGCGAAATAACATCTTAATTAAATATTTAATGTATAGCTGAATTTCCGAGATTTATCAATTGATATATATATATATATATATATATATATATATATATATGTGTGTGTTTGGATAATTTCTTAACGGTTCATTAAATATATCGATATATATCCAATAATTTATCTATTGATATATTTAATGAACGGCTAAGAAATTATCTAAACACTCATATAGCTTATATATATATATATATATATATATATATAGAGAGAGATAATTATTCCTTGGCCTTTGTATGTTATAGTAGATTAAAGTAGTTGGCGATTTAATGTCTGTTTTACTTTGATATGTATATATTTAAAATACTCTTACATGTTCCGGCACATAGCGCCTTTAAAATTATCAAAGAAATTTAAAGTATTTTTTATTACGTCATTAAACGTCAATATTTTACAATTATTATTTTTGTTCAGTTATTGATTTATTCTTTTTTTTTTTGAGAAGAATAATATAAAATATATTAATATGCAGAGCCTTACAAACAAGAGAAAGCTAATTTTTATTAATTTTATCTCCTATAGTTTTTAAGTTATTACTCTAAGTTTATGGAAGAGTAATGCGAGTAACAATAGAAAGTATTTAATTAAGAAGCGCTACAACAGACAAGATACTAATCTAAATCTCTTCATTCTACATAAAACATTTTGTTATTACAATAGTAGCAAAAGTAGAGGCGATCGCAAGAATTATATAAAATATTATATATGTAAAAGTTACAATTGTAACAGATTTGGGTAGGTACCACATCTAATAAAGTTGTCGTTCAGGCTTACTCTTAGTGTACTTACGAATACATTATCAAAAACTCCCAGCTAAACCCAAGAAAATTAATTACACAATATATACAACTTATGAACAAGTCGAAACTTCAGATGTTATGTATATGAACCCAGTAATATAATTTAACGTTTATTTTTGTTCAGTTTTTTTAAGAAGAATACAAAATTATAATACCTAATATACACAAAATCTTAAAAACAAAAGAAAAATAAATAACAAGTCTACTATTAACGTTTATCTTTTATGTTTCTTAAATAACCTTTCTAAGTTTAAAGAAGCAATAATGGTAACAGTATGAAGTATCTAAGAAGATACACCAGAAAGATAGATAATACTTTAGTATTTTCTTATAGTCACGAATATACAGAGAAACAAGAGCTATAGTTACGAAAAAGTATATCAGATTTGTGGTATATAGAATAGATACCTACTAATTTATAAAAAAAAGTTTTTCCCACTCTTGGTTTTCTTTTTAGTGTATTTACAAATAAATTTTCGAAAATTGCTAGCCAATCCCGGGAAAACTAATCGCAGAATATAGGGTACCTACACAACTTCATTTTCAAGTTGAAATTGCAGAATGGGCTTACATAAATTATATTATTGTTGTGAGTAGCAACAGTCCAGCAAACAATTTAATTGTCCAGTATGAAAGGTTAACATAACATAGGACGAGGATTTGCGTAAAAGAAAATAAAACGTTCGTAGTTATGTCGCTCAAAGCAATAAATACGCTTAAAGAGCGAAAAACAGAACAAATAAAAAAACTAAAATAATGTGCGATAAAATGTTTTTAAGATATGAGTAGGTAGGTACTTACGGCGAAAATTAAAAGCAAAATATGCAGATAAAATGGAATTTTTAAAAGCAGCATAAGAAATAAGAAAACAAATTGAGAAATTCCTTGGAAATAGCACAAAACAGCTTAATTTCAACAGTTTATACGTTTGTTTCAAATACATTTAACGTATTTGAAACAAACGTATAAACGTGTTTTATTATAATTTATAATGGAGTTTCAACATGTATCTGCCAAGTCAATTAATTATTTAATTTCAACAGGTTTTATTTAGTTTTCAACGTTCGCATCATTGAATACAGGCGTAGATGTACTACTAAAAACTTCAGTATAATATATTCTGAATCAGTTAAGTTCTAACAAAGAACAAAACCAATTACACCCTAAAAAGCAGAAGAAAAGGAATATTTTCTGAAAGAATTATTTTAACGTTAAATAATCATAAAACAATATTTACAAAAAACCTACCTTCTGCAGTAAAATTATTTAAGTAAAGTAATTTCAACGTTTCCAGTCCCAGCTTGAAGTCAAAGTAGTGGTATTAAACTTAGTTAGATACACCTAACCGCTAAAAGTCAAACATAAATTGACTCTATAAACAAAGTTCTAAAGAATTTTTAGGAGTAACTATATATACTTAATAGAAAAATTTAGCAAGTCGATTTATAAGAGAAAAGGCAGTGTGAGATTCGTATACGTCACGATACTTTCGGCAAATAATAAAAAAGAACTCACACATGTTTATTATTCTATTTTACTCAGTGTTTCAGAAATATATATGTATGTATATATAATTTTGAACGTATTCCGTACAGGCAGAAAAAAAACCTGATATATTTACATCTTTGTTCAACACAATTAGTAAAGTCTTGTCATATAGTTACATTGAGCCGTTAATTTATTCAAAAATCTATCTACGAATTATTATAAGTTAACAGTTAAAATAAACTTTGGAAAATTTATATCGTAATTTATATAAATTTGACATTAATATACTGTCATTTATATTTTTAATTTCTTGGATAAAGGCGCTATGTGCCGAAAGATGTAAGATTATTTTAAATATATACATATCAAAGTAAAACAGACTTTAAATCGTCGAGTAATTTAATCTACTATATATATATATACGTATTACTTGTTACAATATCTGCATATTCAAGTTTTATTAATAATTTATTATACATTTTATATTACTGTTTTTACTATTAGCTCTTGTAGCAATAATTATTAAAAGATATAATATAATGCCTTCTAACGCCGTTCTATTTAATACATAAATAAAATTTATATTAATGAACATATTCTTATTTCTAAGATATTTCTAAAAAAATGTCTTACCTATATGAATTTTTGACCAACAATCGCAAGGGTTATAGAAAGAATATGGATTAAGAATACATAATGTTCTTTATTGTGTATATCTCAATGTACCTACTTTTATAATTCCAGTATTTCTTTTAGCTTTAGAATTATGCAATATAATATAAAAATCTACCTAAAACGTTTACGTTATACAAAAAAGTTTTTTGTCTGATCATTAGCCGACGGTCTCTTATCATAATATGAAATTTTACAAAATTTTATACAAGAAAAAGTAAATGAAAAATGCTATAAAATAATTGCGTTCGCGAATAATGTAGCATTTATATGATATATACGTATATAGCATGTTATACCAGCACCTAAAAACATGAACATTATATTTTTACACATACCTATGTACATTCAAAGAAACTGGGAAGGATAACAGCTTTAGTAAAAGTGGGAAGATTTAAATAGTTAACTTCAACAGCATATTGTTAGATTGTGGCTAGTAAAACGGTAGTTCGGTAGTATCAGCTTATATATATATATATATATATATATATATATATATATATATATATATGGTAGATTCAATTAGTTGGCGATTTAAGGTCTGGTTTTACTTCAAAATGTATATATTTAAAACAATCTTACATGTTTCGGCATATGATGCCTTTTACAAAGAATTTAAAATATAAATGACAGTATATTAATGTCATAGTTATACATCTCTAGTTGTCATGGATAAAATTATTCAAAGATACATTCCAGTTTAATAATAATAAATCATGTCTTAGCAGTCTAAAAATAGATAGACAACAAAAACGGGAAATGGCAAGCCATGAATTATTATTATGTCTACGCCCGTGCAGCGGCTCAAGATGTTAAGCTGTCGGCATTCGCCTTAAATGAGAAGGAAAACCACGAAAATCTACTCGGACAGCCAGTCAATGATCAAAAAATGGAACTGATAAGCAAATGTACAGATATTTAAATAACATAAGATATATATTTATATAACAGCAACATAGGTATATTATGATGGTAAATTGCAGATCGTTACATAATTAGGTTATAGTATATACTGCTTAAATTTTTTATATCACTGAAGTTGTTAATTGAATTTTTTTCTTGTTTAATACTAATCATTTCTTTAATTTCCCTTTCCATTAGGTATGTGTTGTTCTTCATCAATTATCTGTGTGTTTTCAAAATCGATATGGCGATCGCGTTGTAGTTTATGTGTAAATAAAGCAGTTTTGTCTGTTTTAGAGTAGTTCTAGCCTTGTATTCTTTTGTATAAATATTGTTTAGTTTGCCCTATGTATAACTATCGCAATCGCGACATGGTATTTTATAGATGACCTGTGTTTCTCGATTTTTTTCTATTTTAGGTTTTAGTTTTGAAAATAGATGTTTATTAGTATTACTAAGTTTATATGTTGTAGCTATATCATATTTTTTTAAAGTGTATTTAATTTTTTCTGATAATTGTGGAACATATGGAATTGTGATATATGTTGTTTCACTGTTTAAATTGTTATTGGTGTCTGCAGTGTTGTATATTTGGTGGATTCTTTTTTTAATTGTTTGGTCTATAAGTTGTGGTGGATAGTTATTATCTGTTAAGATCGTTTTAATTTTCTTCATGTTATCTTTTCTGTGTTGAGTACGTGTTAGTTTAACTGCTCGATCAGTGAGATTATTTATAATCATTTCATTGAATACTGTAGGAGCATTTGAGTGGTAATTCATATATCGAAAAGAAGCTGTGGGTTTATTATACCAATTTATATAAATAGTACCCTGTCTATCCTAGCTTAAAGAAATATCAAAAAAATTAATACTCTTATTAATTTCTTCTTCAATAGTAGATATGTAGATGACATCATAACATGTATTCCGACAAATAAAATAAACTATCTTTTAAATAAATTCAACAATTTTCACAACAAATTAAAATTCACTATTGAAGAAGAAATTAATAACAGTATTAATTTTCTTGATATTTCTTTAAGCTATGATGACAGGGTACTATTTATACAAATTGGTATAATAAACCCACAGCTTCCTTTCGATATATGAATTACCACTCAAATGCACCTACAGTATTCAATAAAATGATTATAAATAATCTAATTGATAGTCAGTATTATAGATATTATAGATATATATTATAGATAGACAGTAGTAAAACTATCACATACTCAATACAGAAAAGATAACATCAAGAAATTTGAAATATAAATTTATAATTCAAATTTCTTTTAAAAAGGCATCATAGGCCGAAACATGTAAGATTGTTTTAAATATATACATATTGAAGTAAAACCAGACCTTAAATCGCCAACTAATTGAATCTACCATAACATACTAAGGTCAAGAAATAATCTTCATATATATATATATATATATATATACATATATACATATATATATATATATATAAGGTAAACTTAATTAGTCGGCGATTAAAGGTCTGGTTATTACTTCAAAGTGTATATATTTAAAATAATTCTACATGTTTCGGCAATGATGCCTTTGCCGAAACATGTAGGATTATTTTAAATATATACTACACTTTGAAGTAATAACCAGACCTTTAATCGCCGACTAATTAAGTTTACCTTATCATACCAAGGTCACGAAAATACTATATATATATCTATATATATATATAAGCCGATATGTATAATATTTTTAATGGTTTGATTTCGCCTTTGAAATTATTGTAGGTACATCATAGGTAAGTAAACTAAATAGTAGGTATACTTAAATGAAGAACTAAATCTACCTGTAAGGCGAAGGTGGATTAGTAGCTAACTCAAGTTTTCGATAAGATTCTTCTATTGGACTAAGTATATCGGTTACACTGAAAGGCGTAGAATGATGGAGCTGTTGAAGATGACTCAATACTTGTCCTCCTTGATGATGTTTAGGACTTAAGCTCATCGCAAGTTCAACGCCATTGAGTTCGGGTAGTAACCCGTGTAGGTCACTACGGTCCTGCACCACGGGACCTTCCCCGTAGTTACCTGCAGACATGGACTCCAGATCCCTTCTTAGCGAAAACACCCTCGCACGAATGTATTTATTATCACGTTTAAAATGCCACTTATTTAAAAAGTAAAATGTATATTAAATCACTCAAAATAAAATATAATTTATGAAGGCACTTCAAATTATACAACGGGAATAATTTACGACCATTCGATCCAATAAAACAAATTAGAAAAATAGAAATAAAATCACGTTACACTTAACGCGCAGAAACCATAAACAAATCACAAAACTTGTTATAGAGCTGTCGCGATTCGTTCAGTTAGTAAACCCACTGCTAGTAAAATAAAAAAGTCAAACTTGTTGTTTTTGATACAGAAGTTATTTGGTCGATCCGATATTCGAATTCAATAAACAAACTGACTAACTATATAAATAAATCAGTGATCGAGGTATAGCACTCTTCAGAATACACTTGATGTAAGACTCTTTAGCTACGAAGTACGCTTAACTTGCCTAAGCGTACTCCTAGAGTGTCCTCAAAGTGTACATGGCACTTCTCCCTAGCCCCACTGCATTCTGGGTACTCAATTCCATTTGGAGGCGTGCCCGCCTGACTATTCACCAATCCTGTATTCGGCACAACTGGGTGGGCGTGATAAAGCTTTTGCCGACTTGCATTTATTCACAATATGGAAAAATGAGCTCTAAAAGCTAAAGAGATAAAGCAGATTTAATTTTAATATACAACCTAAATTCACCCTTATATTCATAGAAGGTTAATACGAAGTTAGTAGGCATTTCTTTCTGATTATATGGTAATTTCAGGCACGCCTACATTGACAACCTATTGCAGAAGTGCTCTCGAATAAGAGGGGAGACTACTCACAATGATATTGTGTATTTATATCGTTTTATTGGGCATATTGATTCGAAGTTGGAGAACACTTTTACATGCCGTTTTAATTTTTTTCCTCTTTCTTGGTGCCAGAATGAATGATATTTTTTTCTGTTGTCGTATGGACATATAAAACATTATATTTTATTTTGTCTGTTTCATTACAATTTTATTTCAATACCCTATACTTGGCTCTCAAATGTATATACTTATGTACCTATTATGAAGGATATTAGATATATAACACTTAAAAGTTAACTAAATTTCTCTAATTTTTTCTGTCGATTATGACAAACATGTTTTTAGAGCAAGAAATTATTAATGAATTACTAGTTTACGATAGTATTTTAGGAAACAATTTAGCATTTTGCATTTCGAAAATATTAGAGTTATGTTATAACTTATAACTAGTTTAACAAAATTGTAACTATTAACCAATTGTTATGCCATCACTTAATGTGTAATAAAAATAAATCAGCAGTTTGTAAGATATATTTAATTTAAAGAGATTAGGCTTTGTTCACAGTAGCTGTACGTGTAAAAAGTACGAAACACGAGCATAACATGTAAAGTTCAGTACACTAAGCAGCAGCGTTTATAATGTAGGTATACGTTTTTTTAAGTTTAACGACTCATTATGTGCAAAAGTAACACACATATACGTAAAGTTGAAAAATGTCTACGTTTTGCGGTACATTACAAATCTAGGGTAGGTAAATGATATTTAGCTATAAGTTGATTAAAAGTGTAAGTTAATGTTTGATTTTATTCTTTTTTTTCATTGCGGGCAAAGTATGTATACTGTGGAAGCTAGGGAGACACAGCAGTCCCTACATGATCTAGGTAAGTAAAATACAATGTATAAATGAAAAACTTTAATGCTAAACTTTAAAACTTAATAAAAAGTCTACAGTAATGTTAGGTAAGTATACGCGTAATGAAAGTGACTGGATAAAAAATAGTGGAACATGTAAAGGACCTTAAAGGGAACAAGTTTGAGTATGAATTTAACGGAGAAAGCGTAAGAAAAAAAAATAAAAATCATTTACAAACCTTACATTTCGTCCATTTTCAATACAAGCAAAACAAGTCAAATTTCGGATAATCATGTTCGTCGAATGTCCTAATATATTAATTAAACATTACTCTAATGTATTTTTGCTATATTAATCTTAAATTTGCCTAAATAACCTAGTAAAAGATGTAAAAAATTGCTATTTATATATGGCTTTTTCATATTTAAATTGACATTTCCATTACGGCAGCAATTTCGGGCTGCCAACTCAAACATTTAGATTAAAATATTACTGTCACCATATCAATCTATATCAATTTAATTTTTCTCAATGTTAATCTAACGGCTATTATAATATGAAAGCGGTAACTGTTAAATTTGCAAAAGCTTTGCGAGGACGATCCAATTACTCTCGCAAGCCAATTGACGATATGGGGTTTGATTCCCAATGAGGCTGCATATGTGTGCCCTGTTTGGAGCAAACCCCATGAAATTGATTGTGGATACTGAACGGTAAGTATATATTTAATGTATCTTTTGTGTGTTTATGAGTTTTTCCTTATAGAACGGACGAGCTCCAGTGGTTTTGTGGTAATATAATTCAGAAGCCACACCGGAAGCGGAAAAGATGCTACACACGCGTCGACTTTGGGACTGAATCTCTTCTTGCTCGATCGAAGCTTTCTGTTTTGCAAATATTGAGTTTCATTAATTTTTAGGTTTCCAATATCCCTTTAACATTTATTTCTGAGCAGTTAAAGATCTCTAAACTAACTACGGTAGATGGGCTTCTTTCTGTCATGAGGTGGTTCTAAATGAAGTTATTGTACCTAGATAAACAGAAGTTGGGAGGCTATAGTAAAATCGTAGAGATTGACGAGTCCAAATTCGACAAAAGGAAGTGTCATCGTGGGCATTTTGTGGAAGATCAATGGGTGTTTGGCGGCTATGAGCGAGCCACAGGTAGAGTTTTTATGATTCCAGTTGAAGATAGGTAAGTATCATATAACGTGATATTGTAGTTGAGCGCTTGTTAATATCCACTTATTTGTGAGTATTTATATATTTTCTTTTGTTTCAGTACTGTGATACGTTGGTTCCGGGACTGGATCTATGAGGGAACATTACCGACTACTGGAAATCGTACAACTGCCTGTCAATGGAAAAGTATAAGCACCTACGGGTTAACCTTTCGTTAAATTTTAAGGATTCTGACACAGGCGCACATACTAATGTCATAGAATCCTTCTGGCGTGCCACTAAAAGAAAAATGAATTCTTACAGACAAAAGAAAGCTCACATTCCGGGTAATTTACCTCGGTATATCTTTCACAAAAGGTGTGCTGAGTTTAAATTAGCTCGGACTGTGGAATTTTTACGGTTAGAGGGATCGTTGCAATCTATTATCTTCCATGAGACGAAGACTTTACTGATGACGAGGACGATGACCAATGACTAAATTTGACTTGAGGACAGAGACTTTAATTGACTTACTTACTTATTTACTTAAATAAGGACTTGGACTTCACTGGAGCCCCATATGACTTACTTACGATATAACTTTTTATACAGAATATCAGTATATGTTGGTAATTTAAACAAATACTATATATTTGCTAAACTAAGATCAAAATGAAAACAGTGAAGTATGGGTATTGAAAAGAATATCAAGAGAAATATCTACAAAATCGTAGAAGTGGAAAAGTTTCAGTTTATATAAAAAAATATTGAGAGAATAATCTAGAAAATCATCAAAGTGGCATAGTTTCATTTTACTTTGAAATTTGAACAGTGTGTATATGTTAAACATCTTCTGTGGAAAGATTATATAATATATTACTTGGAAATGGTATTTTGCTGGAAGACAGAAAACTGGAAAGCTACAGAATGTGTATTTTGCAAATAATTTTTCATGTATTAGAGGTGTATCAACAAATTTTGTTTGGGTTTAATATTTTGTAATTTTAGGTATTAGTATTCAATGCAATTAATAAATAACTATATTTTTGTATAAATAGAATTATATTTTATAATTGTATATAGTATATATATATATATATATATATATATATATATATATATATATATATAGTAAACCTAATCAGTAGGCGATTAAAGGTCTGTATATTACTTCAAAATATATGTATTTAAAAAACTCTACATGTTTCGGCGGTACGCCTTTTTCAAGAGTATACAAAATATAAATACACAAAATATACAAAGTATACAAAAAATAAATTTCATATGATTTGCTTTGTAATTTGTAGACAGCAATGTTTAGATCCCCACTTACTCTGCAATTATTTATATTTTGTATACTCTTGATAAAGGCGTACCGCCGAAACATGTGAGTTTTTTAAATACATATATTTTGAAGTAATATACAGACCTATAATCGCCTACTGATTAGGTTTACCATATCATACCAAGGTCACGAAGTTATTATATATATATATATATATAGGTAAACTTAATTAGTATATATATATATATATATATATATATGGTAAATTCAATTTGTTGGCGATTTAAGGTCTGGTTTTACTTCAAAATGTATATATTTAAAATAATTCTACATGTTTCGGCAAATGATGCCTTTTTCAAGAAATATAAAATATAAATGACAGTATGACATGACAGTAGCTTGCCGGGCTGTCGCGACAGCCCGGCAAGCTGTAGACTTGGGTTCGAGTCCCAACGTAGACCATATTTTTCAATTAAAAATTTCGTATGATTTGCTTTGTAATTTGTAGACAGCAATGTTTACATCCCCACTTACTCTGCAATTACATACATTCTAATTTGATATTTGTAAATATTTCATATAAAACCGAAAAACTTCAATAATTTATCAATTGTTATATATATATATATATATATATATATATATAATAACTTCGTGACCTTGGTATGATATGGTAAACCTAATCAGTAGGCGATTAAAGGTCTGTATATTACTTCAAAGTATTCCATATGTTCCACAACTATCGGAAAAAATTAAATACACTTTAAAAAAATATGATATAGCTACAACATATAAACTTAGGAATACTAATAAACATTTATTTTCAAAACTTAAACCTAAAATAGAAAAAAATCGAATGTCGTATATAAAATACCATGTCGCGGTTGCGATAGTTACTACATAGGCCAAACGAAACAATATTTATACAAAAGAATACAAGCCGACAAATACTCTAGAACAGACAAAACTGCATTGTCTACACACAAACTACAACGCGATCACCATTTCGATTTTGAAAACACACAGATAATTGATAAAGAACAACACACAGTGAAAAGACAAATTAAAGAAATGATCAGTATTAAACAGGAAAAAAATTCAATTAACAACAGAAATGATATAAAAAATTTAAGCAGTATATACTATAACTTAATTTTGTAACGATCTACAATTTACCATCATATTATATTTTTTTGTTATATACCTTATGTATTTAAATATCATTTAAATATCATATATGTACTTTTCCTTATCATGCTGACTGTTCCGTGTTCTGATTCCTGTCTAGTTGTCCGAGCAGGTTTTCGTGGTTTTCCTTCTCGTTTTGAGCGAATGTCGACAACTTTGCATCTTAAGTCGCTCCACGGGCGCATACGTAATAATAACTCATGTCTTGCTTTTCCCTGCCTTTCCCTGTTTTCTGTTTTTTGCTGATGTGGTCCTCTACTGGGTTGTAGCCTAGCATATGCGCTACAAAACTCTAGGGGGGGTCTGCCCGTTGGGCAGTCAGGTGCCATTCCGCCTTTCCAGCAAGAGTGAGGAACCATGCTACGCGGCGCTAACACGGCGCCGCGCAATGCACACACCACTAGGACCGGTCCTGGGCGGCAATCTGGCTAGGCTGCCGTTAACAGCACACACACGTTCGACGTGTGTGCTATGCCCCCGCTTCGGCGGAAAACGTTAAGATGGCACAAGTGTGACCATCGTCGACCGAGGTAGCCACTAAGAGTGTTCCCTTGGTTAGCGATGAGCAACCCCGTACAGGGTGCGCTTCGCTGGTCTGCGCCTTACCTCGTTGGGGCGGGGGTCAGGCCGTCGAAGTACTGCACGGAATTGTAAAGAAGTTGCCGGGAAAGGGTTGGCGGCCCTACGCAACGGCTGGTTATCCGACCTCTCTAAATTCACGCGACCGGTCACTAAACACACGCACGAACGCACCGACATACAAAACCCTACACTTACGCTCTCACACAAAACCACACACCCAGAGAGAGACGCAAGCTGCCAGCAGCAACCAACACACAAGTTCATACCCAGAAGGAGACACAAGCTGCTAGCAGCGAACAACACATATGTTCGCACCACGCTATCTATTTTTTGGAATACTAAGGCATGATTTATTATTATTATTGGAATGTATCTTTGAATAATTTAAACCATAGCAACTCAATTATTTCACATTTATATTCTGTCATTTATATTTTTTATATCCTTGACAAAGGCATCATTGCCGAAACATGTAGGGTTGTTTTAAATATATATACTTTGAAGTAATAAACCAGACCTTTAATCGCCGACTTATTAAGCTTACCATATATATATATATATATATATATATATATATATATATATATATATATATATATATATATATATATATATATATGTATATATATATCAGTAGTACAGAGGTAAACTGTCGTATATCCATTTTAAGAAATCTCGAGAAAATTACGAAAGAAGTTTTATTCCACATGTAAAGGGGAATTTAAAAAAACAGAAATTAGTAGAAGATTGTAGTCTTAGTCAAAATATTCTCATATTTTGTATTCTCTTGACAAAGGCGTATTGCCGAAACATGTAGGGTTGTTTTAAATATATATACTCTGAAGTAAACCAGACCTTTAATCGCCGACTTATTAAGTTTACCTTATCATACCAAGGCCACGAAGATATTGTATATATATTGAAGTAGGTCAAGCCTACTCATAAAGGGCCTGGAACATAAATATAGGGCTGAGTTTTTTAAAAAATGTTAATTGTTCTTTTTAAAAAAAAAATCATAAATAGAACTGTATTTTCCACATGTCATATTAATTAAGTTAATACCGCGTTTTTAATTTATCAAATTAGTATCACTCTTTTATTTAATTCCTTGTTATCATTAACTTCAGTCATTTTCTTTTACATTTTTATCTCACCGAGGATATTTAACTTAATTGATAGAGATTATATGTCACCTTTTATGATCATAATCTATTTGTAATGTTAAACGTTTGGGTATAGTGATGTATGTTATTTGAGAAAATTGTTGTTATGAGAAAATGTATATAAACAACATTGAAATTAAGGTGCCTGGAGATTGAATAAAAAAAATGATTATTATTGAAAAAATTGGCATGACACGTCGAATTTTCATTAAAAGTGTGTGAAGGAATAAAATTAAAAAAGTGATTAAAATTTATAATAAGATAGTCAAAACTTACCATAAAGGTAGCCTATAAATTCCTGAACCACTAGTTTTTTTTTTTTTTTTAAATTACGAAGATTACCTTATCTTGAACCTGCTAAGGACGATAAACCAAAACTCCAAATTCTAAAAGACGCTATGTAGAATTTGGAACAAAACCAGACTTTCCCCGGCAGCATCAAATTACCTTATCCTGAACCCACTAAGGACGATATACTAAAAACTTCAATTTCATAAGGACGTCTTCCAGAATTTGGTACAATACCAGCCTTTTCCCGGCACTTGATCCTTTTGGACCTGTACATCAAGACTCAAGTATTCATCATTCACATAGAAGAACGACCAGTATCAAGTTTGTGTTTTTATTTTATAATCTCCTAAAATATTAAATTTTTATTAGTTACATTTCCAAAAATAACGCTCATACTTCACTTAAATTCCTAAATTGTTAACAATAGATCACTATATAGTTAAATACCAGAAAATACAGTTCTTTCTACTTTGAATTTGAGTTACCTAATTTTAAAAATTTATATTATTAATATTTTATTACAATATTTAACCTTACCTTTGTATTATGTAACTTCATGTGACTTTTCATGCGAATATTATAGTATTGTACAGTTAAACTTACCTTGTTGCATAGAGAATCTAATTAAATAGTGTTATTTACAATTCATTCTCGTGTTTTATTCTTGTAATAACATTGGTAGTAAATTTCACTTGATATAACTTAGTTTAAACCGATATTTGTTTTCTATCCAAAACACCGAACCTACTTTTATGATTATCTTGTTCACCATAAACAGAGCTAGTCGGAAGCATAACACGAACAACCTGTAGAACTAAATAATAAGTTAAGCACTGAATAGAGACCTATCAAAGTAGAATATATATATTGGATATTTTATCATTTTTTTATGTGTTATAGAATAACATTTGAGTCAACTGTCAATTTTGACAACTGTTAAATCTAACATTATTTCGCTTTATAGTATAGGTTCCGTATTTATTATACAACTCTTTGTTTTTGGTCTTCATCAATATATATAATATGTTACGATCTCACCACCCAGTTCTATAGTAGATACTTACATTAATATTCTAATAGTTTTATATCGGGTCTTTTATTTAGGATTCAATGAAAAATTATTGAGGCAACACAGTCTTTTAATAAAAAATTCAATACATATCAATTAATAAAAATAATATCAAAGTGACTATCGTTACAAATTTATATATAAATGCTCAACCTTGAAACATATCTTATCTATCATATGTCAGCAATACATACAATATCCACTCCTCAACCTCCAATCCACTGCATATTCCCCAAATAAAATTGACATAAATTTTTATTTTTTAACTTGCTTGAAAAGAAAATGTTTTTTAAATTTTATTTTATCAATTATTCTTCTTGTATTGTCCAATTTTAAATTTTACTTTAATCCCACTTATTCTCTGTTTCATTTTCTTCTTTTTCCTTTTATTATGTAAAATATTATACCATTTCTCTGCCTCTTCTTTTGCA
The DNA here is from genome assembly GCA_935421215.2 of Melolontha melolontha. Lineage (NCBI taxonomy): Eukaryota > Metazoa > Arthropoda > Insecta > Coleoptera > Scarabaeidae > Melolontha > Melolontha melolontha. Next base: position 152,395,418 of record OW285236.1, on the reverse strand, counting down.
GTTAAATTTATACCGTACATAATTTTTAAATTATATTTTGTTCTATTTTCCCCATACATAATGTCCAAATATTTGTGTATGTTATAATTCCATGAAAGAATTCTTTTGTCCCTGTAAGAATTTACATTTATCCCCATACATATTACATTCGATATAGGCAATGCACTGTACATATTAAATTTCTTTTTTTAGTATTTACTTCTTGCAACATACTATTCATTTTTCATGCTGATTTTTATATTTCTCCTCTTTATTTTCTTTAAAGTGTGTCATTTTCTCTGTTTTACAATTATCAGTTTCTTCTTCATTTCTAATTAAAGTATCATCTATTTCTATTTGAAGTGTTTGTACATTAATTCTATCATCTGTACTTTTAATTATTTCATTCTTTTCTTCGATTAATTTTTTTCTACTTGACCATTAGTAATATTTTCTGTTCTTTGCTTTGTCACATTTACTTCTTCATGTATTTTATTCCATAGTAATAAATTATTTTTATTGTTTTCATCAATTTTATCTATCAAATTCTGATACTCTTTTTTTCTGATTTCTTCTTCTGCTCTTTCTTGTTTATGCTCAACCCTTTCATTCTTGCGTCTTTCATCCTCCTCTGCTCTATGTGGTTATAATACATAATTTAATAATGCTCTTGATATCTACATTTTGTCTCTTTTCTCCTACTTTTAAACCTGGATCTCCGGCAACATTTATCTCTCTTTGTTCTTCTTCCCTAACAATATTAGTGTTCTTTTTTTCTGTCTTGACCTAAGATCCATTTTTATAACTTTGAAGGTATTAAATAGTTTAATTCAATTACTTTTTCCTTTTTATTCAAATTGTCAATTATAAACGTCAATATTAATTAATTATCCATGTCCAGATTATATGACAACGGTACAAAATTTGTAAATATAATTAAATAATTATCCACTGTCAGATTATATGACAACGGTACAAAATTTGTAAATATATTCAACGTATTACCTCAATATTGCCCCTCGCGTTCAGTGCGCCAAATATGTTACGAATCGAGGTTACTATCGTTACAAATTTATATATAAATGCTCAACCTTAAAACATACCTTATCTATCATATATCAGCAATACATACAATATCCACTCCTCAACCTTCAATCCACTATATATGGTAAATTCAATTCATTGGCGATTTAAGGTCTGGTTTTACTTCAAAATGTATATATTTAAAACAATCCCACATGTTTCGGCAAATGAGGCCTTTTTCAAGGAATATAAAAGACATCGTTTGCCGAAACATGTAGGATTGTTTTAAATATATAAATTTTAAAGTAAAACCAGACCTTAAATCGCCAACGAATTGAATTTACCATAACATATAAAGGTCACGAAATAATTATCTATATATATATATATATATATATATATATATATATATATATATATATATATATAATCAAAAATTAATACAAATTCGGGTAAGCGGTCAATTAAAGAACTCCTTTATTAAATTACCCTATATTTCGCGACAGACTTTGTCGCTTCTTCTGGGGTAACTACAAGATTAATGAGAAAAATAACAAAAAATAAATAAGAGTATAAAACAGTAGTAAAAATACTTACAAAATGTAGAGTTAAAAAATAATAAAATTGACGTACAAAATATAAAAATGATTAGATATAAAAAATAAAGTAACTATAGAAACAAGCTTTAAGAACTTTTAAAAAACATATATATGAAAAGTTAAAACATGAAAAATAAAAAATATAATGCAATATAAATTAAAACAACATATGGAACAAATAACAAAACGATTTAAGATCGTCAACTAACAGTCAAACCCAGTATATTAAAATAAATTATACTAAGACCATTAGTATCAGATCTATAATTTATGTTATTTGTGTCTCTGTTGATGTGGACCATTTCTAAAAAAGTTCTTTTTTTATGGTTATTTTCAACGTCTAAGATTTTAACGTCAACAAAATTGAAAGTATGGTCACGATCAAGTGCATGGTCCACCAATGCACAAGATCTCTTACCAATACGGACATCACTTTTATGTTGAGTAATGCGCTGTTTTAGCCACTGTGATGTCTGACCTATATAAACGCCACAACAATCCGAACATGCTATCCTGTAGACAACATGACTATTTAAAAAGAAAGGTGTTATGTCTTTTATCTTACTATACAACTTCTTCAAGGTATGGGTGTTGTATTTAGCAATTTTAATATTATTAAATTGTTTAAAATGTGATACAATTGTATGAGTAAGACCGGCAATGTATGGGATTTTTTTGTAAATCACACTGTCTGCAGGAATGTCCTCAGTAGGGCCATCAAAAAAGTTTGAGCTAAATATCAATTTATTTAGTATATGCTTAGGATAGCCATTGTTGACAAAGATGTTGAAAAGTTCTTTAAGATTGTCATTTAAAAAGGTTTCATGACAAATATGTGATATTCGGTTTCTCATACCTATAATGGTGTTATAACACCATTATACAAAAGAATCCCATACATTGGCGGTCTTACTCATACAATTGTATCACATTTTAAACAATTTAATAATATTAAAATTGCTAAATACAACACCCATACCTTGAAGAAGTTGTATAGTAAGATAAAAGACATAACACCTTTCTTTTTAAATAGTCATGTTGTCTACAGGATAGCATGTTCGGATTGTTGTGGCGTTTATATAGGTCAGACATCACAGTGGCTAAAACAGCGCATTACTCAACATAAAAGTGATGTCCGTATTGGTAAGAGATCTTGTGCATTGGTGGACCATGTACTTGATCGTGACCATACTTTCAATTTTGCTGACGTTAAAATCTTAGACGTTGAAAATAACCATAAAAAAAGAACTTTTTTAGAAATGGTCCACATCCACAGAGACACAAATAACATAAATTATAATCTTATACTAATGGTCTTAGTATAATTTATTTTAATATACTGGGTTTGACTGTTAGTTGACGATCTTAAATCGTTTTGTTATTTGTTCCATATGTTGTTTTAATTTATATTGCATTATATTTTTTATTTTTCATGTTTTAACTTTTCATATATATGTTTTTTAAAAGTTCTTAAGGCTTGTTTCTATAGTTACTTTATTTTTTATATCTAATCATTTTTATATTTTGTACGTCAATTTTATTATTTTTTAACTCTACATTTTGTAAGTATTTTTACTACTGTTTTATACTCTTATTTATTTTTTGATATTTTTCTCATTAATCTTGTAGTTACCCCTGAAGAAGCGACAAAGTCTGTCGCGAAATATAGGGTATTTAATAAAGGAGTTCTTTAATTGACCGCTTACCCGAATTTTTATGAATTTTTGATAATATATCACGGTCGATAATTTCTTTTCAATATATATATATATATATATATATATATATGGTAAATTCAATTTGTTGGCGATTTAAGGTCTGATTTTATTTCAAAATGTGTATCAATTAAAACAATCCTACATGTTTCGGCAAATGATGCCTTTTTCAGGGAATATAAAATATAAATGACATTAATATAATGTCATTTATATTTTATATTCCTTGAAAAAGGTATCATTTGCCGAAACATGTGGGATTGTTTTAAATATATACATTTTGAAGTAAAACCAGACCTTAAATAGCCAACAAATTGAATTTACCATAACATACAAAGGTTACGAAATAATTATCTTATATATATATATAGTATCTGTCCACTCGATGTTTTGAGTCACGTCATTAGTTGCGTAGCATTATCACGGACATGGGCACCTGCAATGTATGTATTCTCATTTCATTCAAAGCCCTATGAATAAATAAAGATAAAACTGAAACGAAAATGTGAGATTGTCTTCGACGTAAGACCAATAAGATAGACAGAGATAAATGCGGTCATCCGCCCGTAATGACACCCCTGTACTACGATAGTCGAATAATTAAATTTTGACGTTTGACATCGTACTTTGGTTTATTTTCGTTTTTGCTTTTCTAATTAATTTTCTTTCTATCAAGCAAATAATTGATATTTTCATAACGCAAAGAACTTTTTTAAATACATTTTCAGTAAGTATTCTTATCACTAAGTTATTTAAAACGGCGTTTGTTATGGACGACATAACTTTGTTAAATTTAGAAAAGCTTTGCGAGGGTGATCCAAGTGCCCTCGCAAGGCAATTGATGGCATGGGATTTGATTCCCAATGAGGGTGCCTGTTTGTGGAACAAACCTTGGATACTGAACGGTAAGTGTATGTTCAATGTATATTTTGTGTTTTTATGAGTTATTCTTTTTAGAACGAACAGGCTCCGGTGGTATTGTGGAAAGATGGTTCGAAAGCCACGACGGAAGCCAAAGAGATGCTGCACACGCGTCGGCTTTCGGACAGGAACTTTTCTTGCTCGGTCGAAGCTTTCCATTATGCATATTCTGGGTTTCGTCAATTTTGGGGTTTACAATTGCCCTTTGACTTTTATTTCTGCGCAATTAAAAATCTGTAAATCAACTACGGTAGATTGGGCTTCTTTCTGTCGTGAGGTGGTTTTAGACGCATTTATTGTATATAAACAGAAGTTGGGGGGCTATGGCAAAATCGTAGAGATTGACGAGTCCAAATTCGGCAAAAGGAAGTACCATCGTGGGCATGCTGTGGAAGGTCAATGGGTGTTTGGTTGTTATGTACGAGGCACAGGCAGAGTTTTTATGATTCCAGTTTAGGATCGGTATGTATCATATAATATGATATTGTACTTGAGCGCTTGTTAAGATTCCTACATTTGTGAGTATCAAGTATTTATGTATTTTTTCTTTTGTTTCAGTTCTGCTGATACGTTGCTCCCTATTATCCGGGATTGGATTTACGAGGGAACAACTATCATCAGCGACTACTGGAAATCATACAACTGCCTGTCAATGCATGGGTATGAACACCTGCGAGTTAATCATTCCTTAAATTTTAAGGACGCTGACACAGGTGCACATACCAATGCCATAGAATCCTCGTGGGGAGCCGCTAAACGAACAATGAGTTCTTGCGGACGAAAGAAAGGTCATATTCAGGGTAACTTAGCTAGGTATATCTTTCAGAAAAGGTGTGCTGAGTTTAAATTAGATCGGACTGTGGAATTTCTACGTTTGGCGGGATTGTTGTACGATTCATTATCTCCCAGAGAATTTCCACAGGACGAGGACTTCACTGATGGCGAGGACTATGACCAATGACTAAATTAGATTTGAGGACAAAGACTTTCATTGACTTACTTACTTATATACTTAAATACTTAATTAGACTTGGACACCACTGGAGCCCTAAATGACTTACTTACGATAAGAGTTTTTATACAGCATATCAATAAATGTTGGTAATTTAAACAAATACTATATATTTGTTAATGACAGGCCAAAATGAAAACGATGAAGTATGGCTATTGAAAAGAATATCAACAGAAAAATCTACAAAATCATTGAAGTGAAATAGTTTCATTTTACTTTGAAATTTGAATAGTATGTATATGTTCAACTTATCTTCTGTGGTAATATTATTTAACATATTACCTGGAAATGGTATTTTGCTGGAAGACAGAAAACTCATAGGCTACAGAAGAATATGTGTATATTTTGCAAATAATTTTTCATGTATTGACGTGTATTGATAAATTTTGTTTGGGTTTAATATGTTGTGGTTTATATACATATTAGTATTAATTGCAATTAATAAATAATTATATTTATGTGTATAGCAAACGCCAATTAAGTTGGCGCGAGGAGGGGTAAGTTCACGCAGGATTAGAAGTAGTGGGGAGATTTGTATTTGGTTTTACATTTAATGTTAGATAATTCTAACCTCTGAGCGTGTATCACTTTATGATCCCCTAGCAAAGACATTATATTCCATCAAACGTCAATGACAAATGTATTGTGACAATTACTTGAGACTCAAGTAATTGTCTTGAGTAATGGGGGTGGACACTCTAAAAACGGCTTCTGCGCACCCCCTCCTCGCGCCAACTTAATTGGCGCTTGCTATACATAGAACTATTTTTTATAATTGTGATTTGTATATTTTTAAATTGACAGAATATAATCAATTTTTTATGAAAAATAAACCTATTATATAAATATTGTGTTTTTATGCACACTAATTTTCAATTTTGAATATTTAATAACAAAAGTAAGTGCTTTATTTTTTTAGTTTCCTATTTTGTTTTACAATTTTTTAATTTTTACAAGATAAATATTGTAATTTCCAACAAGTAGAAGATAAATATATTTCGCTGTCATTTTAGGTTGATTTATATCCCTTTTTAATAATTTTTCTCAATGTCTACAAGATATTTAAAATAATATTACATTTTTGAGTAAATTTGACTTTTAACTTTTGCTATAGTATTGGTCATGTTTTTTTTTCTATTTAGGAAAACGATGTGTTAGAAATAAGTATAGTTAATTTACCATTTTTTAAATATGAAATCTAAAGAATAATATAATGTTAAAAAGTTTATGAAATGATTATTGATGTAATAATTCCATTTTATTTTAATTTGAATAGTAAAAATCTTATTTTTGTATTCCGGTTGTGATACACGAGTTAAAGATTAAATTCTTAAAACTTAACTAATTTAGTTTATAAATGAACACAATCGCTTGAGATTTGATGCTTGTCGATAGTAAAGGAATACCAATCCAATTTAGTAGTTTTATATACATATATCCAAAATAGATCTTTTGATGGATGAAAAAATAATTTTCACCATTATTATTGTAGAAAATATGACTTGTACAGTAAATTCAGAATTGTCCTTGGAAAGAAACAGGAGAGATTTTTATATTTGTTACTTTGCAACTTGTATAAATCAAAATAAGATTCTAACATATCATTCACATTGCCATTCAAAAAATGTCCTACTCATTTTTTTATCAATGTCTCAAAAATAGCATATGAATTGTTGCAGGTTATAAAGAAATATTTAAATACATATTTTAGATCCAAATGGCAGACAATACATTCACATTTCGCATCTCAATAACTTAAAAACTTATTCACAAGGTGATAATTTTGTTAAAATGTTGTCAAACGTCAAAATGAGTCAGACAGTTTTTTTGTCGAAGTTTGTCAAGTATCTGCTTGAGATTTTGATTTGGAAAAAAATTATTGAAACCTTTAGAGGACCTAAAAAGGAACAATTTTTATGCACTTTTATACACTTATGAGGACAAACGTACTGCAAAGCTACAAAAAATAAAAACAATAAATAATCTAACTTTTTTGTATACGTTCAACACATGCAGAACTATCCAAATTTCGGTAGCTCCTTTTATTTAAATGCACGCATTTTCATCCTACCCCACCCAACCCCACCCAAACCCAACCTCATTCAACCCAACCTCACCCCACCCAACTCAACCCCACCCCATCCAACCTAACTCAACCCAACCCAACCCAACCCAAACCAACCCCACCCTACCCAAACCAGCCCATCCTAACCCAACCCATTTAGAAAAAAAGTAACAAAGAACAAATTAGATGCACATGCACGGAAGCAAAATCGAGGAATACACAACATAAATATTTTTGTTTGAGAATTATACTAATTATAGTATTTATTAAGTTAACCTTTTTAATTATTACCATTTAATATTTATATTTAATGAGAAAGACAAGTACAAGTTTTGCAAGCAATATTTTGTAATTATTTATGTAAAGAAATGTCACACTGCATATTAAATTTGTAACATGAATGTAGCTATAATGATGTTGTATGATATATGTAAAAAATGCATCAACATGAACACGTATTTACAAGTAACACATATTACTTTCTAAATTCTTTTATTAAAACAATTCAAATATGTATTTATAACCATTTGAAACTATGTTCATGGCGTACACGCGAAGATCTACGAAAAGAAGACGATCGCGATGAAAAGTTTTGCATTCGGGGGTTACACGACAATCGCCAGGGCGAGTGGACACGTTCGTGAACCCTACGTAAAATAAATTTATATTTGTGCGGAAGTAATCGTTGTGCGAGAATTAAAGTAGTGCTAAAAGATAAATATAATATATCTACGAATTTTAAAACGTTCGGTGAGACAATATCTCTTCTAGAAGTCGAGATATTCCGACTTCAAGAAAAATCTTCTACCGACGCCGAACAAAGATACATAAAAACAAATATAATAGTGCATCAAATCTGCGACTTAGAAGAAAAAGGTGCCGAGATAGCAACCAAATATCATTCCGAAGATAAATTCTTTCCGGCAGGGCCGTTTGCAGTTTGGCGGGAAAAAGGTGACCTGTACCCGGCAATTTCTCTCTGTTCCCGCGCGATAGGAAAAACAACCAACTAGGAAGCGGAACCTAAACCAATAGAATTGCGGTGTGGGAATAAAAAGCACCAATCAATTACAGAAGAACTTTTGTAAAGTATTTGAAAAAAAAAGAAAATATCACATTGAATGTTAAACTCAGCTATTAAAGCAGGTAGAAAACAATTTCAAAATAGAATATCCTTTAATTCACCAAACACGTCAGAAAATAATAAAGTTACCATTATTAAATTATTATATTGTAAACAAAGATTGCGTACTCAATATTGGTATAACCACAAAAACGGTTACATATATAACATGTTGACATAATTTACTTGCTCTTTTGTTTATGCATTTGTCATTTATCTAAAAGATATTGTAGTATAATTTGGCTTCCTATAGATGTTATTTCTACTGCTTAATTTTTATGTAAGGGCATTTAATTGTTGTTGTTGTGAATTCTGATAGGTAGTTTTTTATTAAACCATAATTTAATTTAAAAGCTTCGTTTTTGATTTCTCTCTGAACCACACTCTGTTTGCCAATAACTAAGCATATTAAATGCCTTGTTCCGTACACCTGACGCGTCAGTAAGAAAGACCGGTAAGTACCAAGTAAGAATATAATAGATACTGTATGTGACATAAGACACGAGAACCCCCCCTGTAGAAGATAGAGTACATTCATGCTAGACCGGAGCACAAAAATAATATACACAAACCCTGAATAGTTCAGGGTTTGATGCGAAATATTGGGATAAAAAAAAATAAAGAACTGACTTAAATAATAGAGTTTAATTTTGCTGGATTCCCCAAAAAACAATTATCTTTTACATACATGTTCTAACGGCAAAGACTCCTGGTCTAATTATACATTACAGAATGGAGTACTTCGAAACCATCACGAATAATTATGAATTTAATCACACCCTCACTCTTAAGAAATGGATGTCAACATCGGAGAAAATTACCAAGTTGCAAAATAGAAGAATTTTCTGCCTCAAGTGCAGAAAATACATCATCCCTAAACACATCACACAGGGATCCGTCAACATGAGTAGTATACCAGTAACGACAAATAAGAAACTTTAAAGGAAGGCTACACATCTTAATAACAGGTTAGGACATAGTGTGTTAAATTTGGAAATTTTAATAACGTTGTCAAATTTGGATTTTTATAATAAACAATTACAATACCTTAAACATGCCGCCAAAAGCTCTTTACCAAACATATTTAGTAAATGATTTTTAAAATACATTAAATAAAAAAATGATAGACTTTTTAAACAGATTAAATTAAAAAAATATTAATAAATTTGAAAACTTAGTAAATAATATAAAAACGTCAAAATTTTATAAAAATAATACAGGCTGGTTTGTGGATAGGACGGGGGGAGAGTTTCTTCTGATATTGCAGATTTCCTTTCATTTGGACCTAAATTCGGCATCCCTGTTACTACTAACGACATTCGGGTTAGTGGGGTTCTGGCTGAGTGTGAAGTCATACTCATCGGTACATGTGGCGAGAATAAAAATATACGTAAAGCAAAGATCACTAATATTTTAACTAACTTTATGACATCCTCAATGAGTAAATATGCATTTTGGGGGGAGATCAGCAACAAATATCGATATTTTCTTAAAAACAACCCGGACATCCTGATCCTTGGAGCTGACAAAGGTTCAGTAACAGTAGCTGTTCATAAATCAGAATATATAAATAAAACGGAGGATATATTATCAGGCATCTTCACTTACAAAATCATGAACTCTGACTCCACGTCTGGAGTACAACAAAGATTGAACAAACTGCTACGCAATCTAAAGAACAGCAAAGAACTAGATGAACAACTTTACAACAGGCTCACAAAATTCAATTCCATCAGTCCAAAATTGTATACTTTACCTAAAATCCATAAAGTCGAAGTCCATATAGGCCCATTGTATCTTACACGGGCTCCCCTTGCTACAACATATCTAGACATGTTGCTGATATCCTCTCTCAATGCTTGAAGAATAACAGTCCATATGATATCCATGATTCTTTTACTTTCGCTGGCAAATATCAAGATTTTCAATTACCAAATGACTTTCAAATAATATCATTAGACGTGATATCTTTGTTCACTAATACTCACACTTACATGTACTAAGAAACAGATGGAGTAAAATATCAGAGGTGACGCATTTAACTTATAACTCCTTTTTTACATTATTAAACTTCATCTTTAATAATAATTATTTTACTTTTAATAATAAGCCATACACTCAGATATCCGGTTTACCCATGGGTTCACCGCTCAGCCCGATCATTGCTAACTTAGTAATGGATTTTTGCTTAGATAACACACTTAAAGTACTACCATTTGAATTTGCATTCATACATAAATATGTGGATGACTTAATTTGCGCACTACCTGCTCTAGCAATAGATGACGTTTTGGAAATATTTAACTCATTCCACCCTAACAATTCACTATCGAACGCGAAAATGACACGAAGGTAATCAGAAACAACAACCACTGAATGATTGACTGGTATAGAAAACCCAGTAATTCAGATAGAATGTTAAATTACCACTCTAATCACTCGAATAGCAAGAAAATAAATCTCATCCTAGGCATGAAACATAGGGCTTCTAGGATAAGCCACTCTTTCTTCAAAGAACGAAATCTCAACATATTGGGTAGGATTTTCTCAAATAACGGTTATCCACGCAGTTTGATTAACAAAGTAATTTTCACCACACCTTCTTCCTACAATCAAATTCCGAGCAATACCATTGCTGAACAACCCAAAACATTCAAATATAACAGACTTCCCTACATTGTTGGAGTATCTCGTGTGCTCTCTACAGAGGAAATTAGATTAGGTTTTTACAATTACAACCCAGTACGAAACTTTTTTAGTAAAACTAAAGACTTGACGCCTTTGCCCTTCCGATCCAATGTTGTGTATTGTATTCCTTGCAATGGATGCAGTCAGGTGTACATAGGTCATACCTCCACTTGGCTGAAAACTAGACTCGCCACGCACAAGAGTGACATTCGGACTGGTAAGAGCAGATGCGCCTTGTCTTCACATATGATTAACAATGATCACACACCTAATTTTAATAATGTTAAAGTCCTTCAATCTGTAAACAACTTAAAGTATAGAGAGTGTTTGGAAATGGTAGAGATTAATAACAACGCTAATTCGATGAATTTCAGATCTGATACGAACAACCTAAGTGCAATATATGCTTACTTGCTAACCATCTCAATAAACATAAATTCTAAACAACAAACCACACAAAATAACTTATCTGTTACCGTTTAACACACTGGTCCTTCTCAGTTTTTGTTCATTTATTAATTATATAACACGTTTTTTTTCTTTTCTAATGTAAAATTCTGTGAGACGACACATTTTAAAGAATAGCCACCTTGACTTTCGCACACCAGTGTATAAAATTTGTGACCTTGATTATGAATAGTAACTTTTACAATTCGATGTTACACACCTGGAATCCAAAAAAAAAACTTTACCGGATCTTTTACACTATCATCCTCTAACATTATATGTATTAACTTTAACTTTGTGACAATAACATGTGTTTGTGCGAGTAGTGCTTTTGTTCGTCAATATTGCACATGTGGCTTTCTTTTAAATGTGTTTGTCCTGCTTTTAAAGTGTAATTTCGGATTAAACTATGTGTACGTCCGTTGATATTAGTTGTACTAATTTAGAATATTACAAACATATGAATATTAAGACGAGTAATTTCTCAAAAAAAAAACATTTCACATTTGTAAGTATTAACGACATTCTTTTGTTAATAAGTACTTAATTTATGTCTATCTACTCTTAAAGCGACCCCCTGAGGAAGCATACGAATTTGATGCGAAATATTGGGATAAAAAAAATAAAGAACTGACTTAAGTAATAGAGATTAATTTTGCTGGATTCCCCAAAAAACAATTATCCTCTCCATATATATATATATATATATATATATATATATATATATATATATATATATATATATTGGTAAATCGAGGAGAGATGACGAATTAGGTGAGATGGCGCAGTGACTGTTTTTCTGTAGTTGGTGTTTATACGGTAAACCTGGCGTCACTGTTTCGCATAATTTGAACTACCGACACGTTGTATATGTTAGTAGTTTACTGTGAATTGGTGAAGTTGTCGTATTTTTACAAATTTGTTATAATTATCTTGAAAAAAATTTGCATCATACAAAACCGAACAGAATACAGGTATACTAGAACATATTATTAATACTTTCTAACCTCATTTCGCAGCGTTATTGCATTTAGGTTTACAAATATCTGCTCTGCCGCCTCTTCTTATAGGGTAAGGTGAGATGACACATTCATATATAATGAGAGTTGACGTACTGATGTCCATTATATCATAAAATTGTATTGCGTCTAGGTAATGTTAGATATTAAATAATGTATCTTCTTTAGGCATGCCTACAGAATATAAAAGAAAGGGAAACAAGAGGTGAATGGACAATAGAATAGTTGTCTGCAGCAATTGCTGCTGTGGATAGGGGCTACATGAGAATCCGCGAAGCCGGTCGAGTATTTGGTGTTCCCGAAGGCACTTTGTGACGTCGAAAAAAAAGCAGGAACCTTCAAACTAAAAAGCTTGGGCCCTCATCAACATTAGGAATTGAAAACGAGGTTAGCTTCGTTTTAGAGGAAATTTTAGAATTGTGGTTCACATGAAAAATTACAAAAGCACGGATTTGCACCGACACGATCCTGTGTAAAATCAATGGATTTTGAACTAGCAGCGACTTTGAAATTACCAAAAAAGTTCAATAGAGACTCTCGTAAGGCTGGCTATTCGTGGCTCGATTCTTCTTTGAGGAGAAATAAAGAACTTACCAGACGAAAATCAGAAGGAGTTGCTGCCATACGATCTTTAGCGACGACAAAAGAAAATGTTGCTTCTTATTTATCACTCCTAGAACATACGTTGATAAAAATGATTCAATGAATCATTTTTATTTTTTATTGTACGTCAATTTTATTATTTTTCAACTCTAAATTTTTATCCCCAGAAGAAGTAACAAATTTGTTGCGAAATATAGGGTTATTTAATAAAGAAGTTTTTTAATTGACAGACCGCTTACCCGATTTTAATTTATTTTATCTGTATATATATATATATATATATATATATATATATATACATATATATAGGATAAAATAAATTAAAAACGGGTTAGCGGTGTGTGAATTAAAATCTCATTTATTAATTATCTCTATATTTCGCAACAACTTTGTTGCTTCTTCAGAAGATAAAAATGTAGAGTTCCAAAAATAATAAAACTGAGGTACATGGACAATTTTATTGTCCGTGTACGTCACCTACCATCTAAGGCACACTCATTTATATATGTAAATTCTAAAATTAATTTTATAAATCTATTTGAACTATTTCAACATTCAAAATTCTATTTAAATAATAATTTATGTCTAGGTAAAAATCAAGATAATTTGCATAAAATAAGGCTTTGAAATAAACAAAGGACTACAAAGCGTCGGTTTTTAGAATTTGATATTGTTGCATCAAAAATATATTTGTCCCTTTAAAAAATTATACAAATTTAGTTTAAAATAGTAATTTGGATATAATAACTGGTTAGAAAAGTGCATAAACCTTTAAATCACCATTTATTTTTATGTGCATGAAACAATTTTTCTACGACATTTTCATCATAGCATCATTTGGTGAAGGTCAACTAGTGTCCAAGTTTTTATAACGTAATAAAGTTTTAAACATACCTGGAAACACATCCGAAGTACCTAATATAATATACACAGTACCAGACATAAAAGAAAATCACGCGATTTCTCCAAGCATGTCCATTATTCCTCCTGGCTGTATATCGAGACGTAAGTCGTAGAAGCCACTTTTCCTTGTGCCCTGCTGCCATCCCTACAAATACAGGTCCTTAATTATATTTAAAAGTAACTAGCTTCATTCGATATTGTCACATTTAAAAATAATTAAAAGTGTCTTGATTTAACCAAAAGATAATAATCATTTAAATATACTAAAGTAAGGAATCAAATTCATTTAAAATACACATAAATTTACTTACCAGTTGTTACTGCTTATTTTAAACAATAATATTAGTTTATGTGGTATTTAATTGATGAACACAACCACACTATTATTAGTTATTAATTCAACTTCATCACAAAGTAATAATTTACAAATCGACCGAAAGAGTACAAGTTTTTCACCATTTGTGTATACTTTTTTTTAATGCAATAAATGTTCATGCTCAGCGAAATCAATATTATTAATGTTTATGTAATTTTTACAGTAATATTTGAGTGTCACTATCCACGATGATCCTGGGACAAGAAAAGTTAAATATTCTGTATCAATTTCATGCTCTCCGCGACCTCTATATTTAACTGTGGATACTGCTACTAATCAGCTGCTAGGACAAGAGATATTTTTATATTTAAAATTTGTAAAAGTCGCCCAATTTATTATACTATCTGCATTTAACTATTTTTATCTCTTACATTTAACTTTATCAGCGTCAGTACAATATATATATATATATATATATATATATATATATATAATAACTTCGTGACCTTGGTATGATATGGTAAACCTAATCAGTAGGCGATTAAAGGTCTGTATATTACTTCAAAATATATGTATTTAAAAAACTCTACATGTTTCGGCTGTATACGCCTTTTTCAAGAGAATACAAAATATGAATGACAGGATATAAATGTCAAGTAATTAAGTTGCTATGGTTTAAATTATTCAAAGATACATTCTAGTAATAATAATAAATCATGCCTTAGTATTCCAAAAAATAGATAACAAGGTGTGAAAATATGTGTTGTTCGCTGCTAGCAATTTGTGTCTCCTTCTGGGTATGAACTTGTGTGTTGGTTGCTGCTGGCAGCTTGCGTCTCTCTATGGGTGTGTGGTTTTGTGTGAGAGCGTAAGTGTAGGGTTTTGTATGTCGGTGCGTTCGTGCGTGTGTTTAGTGATCGGTCGCATGAATTTAGAGAGGTCGGATAACCAGCCGTTGCGTAGGGCCGCCAACCCTTTCCCGACAACTTCTTTACAATTCCGTGCAGTACTTCGACGGTCTGACCCCCGCCCCAACGAGGCAAGGCGCAGACAGGCGAAGCGCACCCTGTACGGGGTTGCTCATCGCAACTAAGGGAACACTCTTAGTGGCTACCTCGGTCGACGATGGTCACACTTATGCCATCTTAACGTTTTCCGCCGAAGCGGGGGCATAGCACACACGTCGAACGTGTGTGTGCTGTTAACGGCAACCTAGCCAGGTTGTCGCCCAGGACCGGTCCTAGTGGTGTGTGCATTGCGCGGCGACGAGATAGCGCCGCGTAGCATGGTTCCTCACTCTTGCTGGAAAGGCGGAATGGCACCTGACTGCCCAACGGGCAGACCCCCCTAGAGTTTTGTAGCGCATATGCTAGGCTGCAACCCAGTAGAGGACCACATCAGCAAAAAACAGAAAACAGGGATAGGCAGGGAAAAGCAAGACATGAGTTATTATTACGTATGCGCCCGTGGAGCAACTTAAGATACAAAGTTGTCGGCATTCGCTCAAAACGAGAAGGAAAACCACGAAAACCTGCTCGGACAACTAGACAGGAATCAAAACACGGAACAGTCATCATGATAAGCAAAAGTATATGATATTTAAATGATATTTAAATAACATAAGGTATATAACAAAAAAAAATATAATATGATGGTAAATTGTAGATCGTTACAAAATTAAATTATAGTATATACTGCTTAGATTTTTTATATCATTTCTGTTGTTAATTGAATTTTTTTCCTGTTTAATACTGATCATTTCTTTAATTTGTCTTTTCACTGTGTGTTGTTCTTTATCAATTATCTGTGTGTTTTCAAAATCGAAATGGTGATCGCGTTGTAGTTTGTGTGTAGACAATGCAGTTTTGTCTGTTCTAGAGTATTTGTGGGCTTGTATTCTTTTGTATAAATATTGTTTCGTTTGGCCTATGTAGTAACTATCGCAATCGCGACATGGTATTTTATATACGACATGTGTTTCTCGATTTTTTTCTATTTTAGGTTTAAGTTTTGAAAATAAATGTTTATTAGTATTACTAAGTTTATATGTTGTAGCTATATCATATTTTTTTAAAGTGTGTTTAATTTTTTCCGATAGTTGTGGAACATATGGAATTGTGATATATGTTGTGTCATTGTTCAAATTTTTATTGGTGTCTGCAGTGTTGTATATTTGGTGTACTCTTTTTTTAATAGTTTGGTCTATAAGTTGTGGTGGATAATTATTATCAGTTAGGATTGTTTTAATTTTTTTGATGTTATCTTTTCTGTATTTAGTATGTGATAGTTTTACTGCCCTATCAGTCAGATTATTTATAAACATTTTATTGAATACGATATATGAATTACCACTCAAATGCTCCTACAGTCTACGATCTACAATTTACCATCATATTATATTTTTTTTTGTTATATACCTTATGTTATTTAAATATCATTTAAATATCATATACTTTTGCTTATCATGATGACTGTTCCGTGTTTTGATTCCTGTCTAGTTGTCCGAGCAGGTTTTCGTGGTTTTCCTTCTCGTTTTGAGCGAATGCCGACAACTTTGTATCTTAAGTCGCTCCACGGGCGCATACGTAATAATAACTCATGTCTTGCTTTTCCCTGCCTATCCCTGTTTTCTGTTTTTTGCTGATGTGGTCCTCTACTGGGTTGCAGCCTAACATATGCGCTACAAAACTCTAGGGGGGTCTGCCCGTTGGGCAGTCAGGTGCTATTCCGCCTTTCCAGCAAGAGTGAGGAACCATGCTACGCGGCGCTATCTCGTCGCCGCGCAATGCACACACCACTAGGACCGGTCCTGGGCGACAACCTGGCTAGGTTGCCGTTAACAGCACACACACGTTCGACGTGTGTGCTATGCCCCCGCTTCGGCGGAAAACGTTAAGATGGCATAAGTGTGACCATCGTCGACCGAGGTAGCCACTAAGAGTGTTCCCTTTGTTGCGATGAGCAACCCCGTACAGGGTGCGCTTCGCCTGTCTGCGCCTTGCCTCGTTGGGGCGGGGGTCAGACCGTCGAAGTACTGCACGGAATTGTAAAGAAGTTGTCGGGAAAGGGTTGGCGGCCCTACGCAACGGCTGGTTATCCGACCTCTCTAAATTCATGCGACCGATCACTAAACACACGCACGAACGCACCGACATACAAAACCCTACACTTACGCTCTCACACAAAACCACACACCCATAGAGAGACGCAAGCTGCCAGCAGCAACCAACACACAAGTTCATACCCAGAAGGAGACACAAATTGCTAGCAGCGAACAACACATATTTTCACACCTTGTTATCTATTTTTTGGAATACTAAGGCATGATTTATTATTATTACTAGAATGTATCTTTGAATAATTTAAACCATAGCAACTTAATTACTTGACATTTATATCCTGTCATTCATATTTTGTATTCTCTTGAAAAAGGCGTATACAGCCGAAACATGTAGAGTTTTTTAAATACATATATTTTGAAGTAATATACAGACCTTTAATCGCCTACTGATTAGGTTTACTATATATATATATATATATATGTATTGTTATATTACCAATAGTGATTGATAGATTCTAATTTAAATTGAGTAGAATAATAATAATATATGCTTCTATTAGATATTTGCTCCGGTTTAGCTTATAAGTTTTAAAATGAACAACAGATCTCTTAATCTCATGGTTGAAGTAGGTACCAGACCACAGACAATTATTATTCTCATACACTTCAAATAAAAGTATCTTTGTTTCTAATAAATATTTTTAATTAAAGCTTTGGACTATCTTTTCACATACAATAAAGAAACAGTAATACAACCCTCTATATATTAAAAGGTATGTAAATAAGTGGTTGCTTACTTATTCAAAAATATCTAAATCAATGTGTGATTATTAGAGACCGGACACATCGGGTCGAAATGACGTCATTACAACGGACTATATAAATAGTCTACATCTGTAAGTACATCACGTAGTTATTGAATAGTACTATTCATTCGGTTAACCGCACACAAAAAATAGATGTGCAGTTAACCGTATTCAACAACTGCGTGATGAACTTACAGATGTTGTGGACTATTTATATCGTCCGTCGTTATAACGTCCATTTCAGCCCCCGATGTGTCCGGTCTCTAGTGATTATCCAGCTGGATATGAAGTTGCCTATTTTTATTATAATTATTTACGTACTTAATAATGATTAAATTGACATTTATTTCATTT
Organism: Melolontha melolontha; assembly: GCA_935421215.2. NCBI lineage: Eukaryota > Metazoa > Arthropoda > Insecta > Coleoptera > Scarabaeidae > Melolontha > Melolontha melolontha. The sequence goes on along the minus strand of OW285236.1, from coordinate 152,376,784 downwards.
ACATATAAAAATATACAGCCTTATGCATAGTCGTTTTAGTGGCTACTAACACGCTACTAAGACCATTTTAACATCCTACTAAGAATTTCCGTATTCATAGTCGCGTTTCATGCGTACTAACAAGGTTTTAACGTTAGTAGGCTACTAAATCCTTAATAGCGTTTGAGACCGTGTTTAAAGTGTCTATTAAAGCTAACCTACAAAAAGAAAAAGCGCAAACTGTCAAAACATAACGAAATGATACAAAATTGAGAGTAAAAATCATAACAATGAATTCATTAACTGTAAGTATACGGATAATCGGCATACAGCAATTTTAATAATAATGGAAGTGCATGGTGTCTCATTATAATTTCATTATCAACAAAATTTTAATTATTATTTTTTGAATGCTGTTTCCAAGTACCCATGAGATGCAATGAAGCAAACTGATGAGAAAAAGTCTGTTTAATATGTATTTATGGTATGATGTGGGCTTTATTTGCAAATATTAGTTCTGTAGCAGGTGGATGGTGTGATATAAATGTATTTATGTAATATATTTAATATATATATATGTCACTTTGTTGGCTATAAATGAATCATTTATCTTAAGGGAAGTAATATGATATATTTATTACAGGATTTGTTAAACATTCAAAACGTCTTCGAGAACATTGGCAACAGATGAAGATGCAAGCACCGAAAAATATCAGTCAGTATTGGAAAAAGTTTACTTGAAACTGGAGCTGAAGTTATTGAGTGAAAATGATAATTGAATATGTTTATAGGACGATGTAATTTAAAATATAGAATAAAGTAGGTATAATTATATCTAAGTTACGTGTAAATACTGCATCATGTATAAAGTAGGTATGAATATTTGTTACATGTGGATACTTATCAGGCGCGGTTCGTGATGACGTATTTTGGTTTGCAGTACAATGATACGAGTGCCTCGTGTGTTTTCGGTGTTTACTAAGCAAACATTACAGTTAGTACACGAGAATACACGAAGCATTCGGATCATTGTACTGCAAACCAAAATACGTCATCACGAGCCGCGCCTGATACTTATAAATGTATATATTATATTTAATACTAATAAAAATTATATCAAAATATCCCTAAAGTATTTCAATAAATAATAAATTATGTATTAACATTGTTAAAGTCTACTAATTAAAATATCTTCATATATAATTGTTGTCGGAATAAATTGCTGTGGATATTGTCATGTGAATCCATGTTGTTCCGCTAAAATAAATTCAGTAATAAATATGTTACAAAGCCAGTTAAATATGTATATACCTATATCATCACCATAAGCTTTGGGATTTCGTATGATATCTACCTGTGCTTCCTCAACTTCTTGCAACTCAGCTTGTATATCAACTAGATCTTCCATACTTTCAAAATTATATAATTTCAGTAATACAAATTTTAAGTAAGATTATATATTACACTTACATTTTTCTTATATCAAATTTAAAAGCAAAAAATCATAAAATTTATTAAAACAAATAAGATTATTTAAAACGTATTTAAAATAACCTACAATTCCAATAGGTAAACTATTTTAAATGTCTCCTTCATGCAAAATGCGCATGCCTGCGAACTCCGTTTTCACGGTTGCCACATATTTTTTTCTACTAAGATCCTATTAGTTAGTAGCCACTAAGTATGATGAAATACGCGACTATGAATACGAAAAGATAAAAGCATCTTAGTACGCTCTTAGTAGCTACTAACTAATAGCGTACTAACACCCTATTAACTTCGCGACTATGCATAAGGCGGATAGTTGATTAAATGTTACTGAAGACTATTATTAACTTTCTATACAAATTACGTGACGGTAGGTTTTTATTATTATGTTATTCATTTACAATTTGTATACTTTAAATTACGTGAATGTTTTAGAATGGTTTATAACCCCAACGAAATACTGTTTACTGGTAATAAAAATAATCAGGAACATTGGATCTGGATCGGGGATCGGTTTTATTTTAGGACTGGAATGCTTTCGTTATTCGTGACGTTCAGCATAAAAGTAAACAGGTAAAATATATCAATTTATTTGTTTTAACATTTTCTGGTATTATTTTCTTTCCAAACATTAGAAACATGTAGAAAGCCCTACATGTAATTATCATCGAGCTAAAGTATTAACTTTAATTCCTTTTAGCTCGATGATAATTACATGTACGGCTTTCTACAATATATTTTCTAATGATTATAATTGAACACTTATCTGGATCGGAAACTTATTTAAATGCTGGTTATGTACCTTTTCTTTGAATATTTACTATTTTAAATAAAATTGATATTATTTTTATAGTTTTAATAAATTTCTAAATTGCTAATTCGACATTGCGTGCTTTTTGTGACCGCCGTGAAAAATATATTTTTCTAACAAATTTTTTTTCTCCATGACAATGGTAAGAATTTTGCAAAAATTTATTTTTCTGTTACATTTTCTAAATATATTAGCTAAAATTTAAATAATATTTTTCAATCTTAATTTTCTTCAAATTACCATATCATTTGTGTCTGGATTGAATGAGAAATATTATGTCAGTTCACATAATTTTCAATGCATACATGTCACGTGATTCGGTGTTATTTTTAAAATTAACAATGATTATTTAAAAGTCAATAAACACTAGTGTACAAAATATTTGTAGATTAAGTTTTTAATCGTAGTTCGCCTTCGAATTCTTGATTTAACGCGATATATAAATATAATGAATGCTTTAATGACTGAATAAAATAAATATGTAAATTAGAATTCAATTAATCTTGACATCATAATTAAGAAACTAATTTGGATCTTACGATTTGTTTACATTAGTTTGCCTCGTGTTCTATTATTATTTCCTTGTTATATATTACTACTATGTGTCACATATTTACTCTTTTTGTGTTTCTTTCAGGGTCAATTCTGCCCTACTATATTATGCCCGTTGTTAAGTGTAAAAATTGGATGAAGAAGCAATTTTTCGATTCTATAAATATTTGTGTATATTGATTGTTGAGTAATTAATTTGCTTGTTTTATAATTGTATGAAACTAATTGTTAATCTCATTGCTTTTTTAACTTAAAAAAACTTATTAACATCTACTTAAAAATTGTAACGTTTATTAACTTTAAACATTTTAAAAATTGTAACTCTTTCTGACAGAACTTTTTTTTGTATTTATTTGTGGTATTTTTCTTGAATACATTATTTTTGTGAAATTTATTTTTTAAGTCTCTTTGCCCTTGTTTGATATTTTTAATTCAATATTTATTTTTTCTTTTCATGTTTATGTATGCTTTTAATTTTTTTTTTTTCTCTTTGTAAGTTACTAATTTATTCTTTTTATTATGTAGTTTAAGGCTTAATAGGGTAATTCGAGGAGAGATTGCCATAGTTTTTTTAAATTCATTTAACACCCCTTAAAAATTAAAAGTTCTAGTTTTTATTATGCCTATTTAATAATAAAAGATATGTTTTATAAAATTAAAAGGCATGTTACACTATAATAAAATTAAGTTAATTATGATTTTAAAAAAAGTGATAACGTAGAAGTTAGGAGAAATTGCCAACACTGAGGTGAGATAGCCATACGCATTTAGGATAGATTGCCATGACTATACTCCAAGCTAATTAGACAATAAAAACTATAAAATCATATGAAAACTCCGTAATAACTATTTTATTAAAAAATATAAATGATTTTTAGTATCTAACCACACAGTTCACAAATATATGTTTGAACTTTGGGGCCTATGCCAGCACACAGAATGTGGCACCACTTTTTACACTTGGTGCACTGAACCCAGCGCTCTCCTCCCTTCGATTTGTTGAAGGGTTCTGTGCAGAAAATGCAGTATGCATCATCATCTCCATCAGACAAGAAATCTTCTTGACACTCTGGGCTAGGATCACAGAGCGGAATCCTTTTTTTCACATGCCGTTGAAGAGGTTTCCTTTTGTTTTTTAAAACGCCAATGTTTTTGGGGGACGTTAATTCTACAGCATGTAGCTTTCTTTAAGTTCTTACAGGCGAAACTCTAGGGATGGGTGAAATCTCATGAATTAACTTGGTGGGAGTTTCCTTAATGTTAAACGACTGTGCCTCAGTTTCGAACAAAGCTGATGTTGAGAGATCTGAAGTCAATTTTGTTGGATATCTTTTGACACTGTCTGACCGCACTTCAGTTTCGGCCATAGCTGATGTTGAGGGTCTGGAAATCAGCTTTGTTGAAGCTTCTTCCACACTGTCTAACTTAACATTAGTGCTGGAGGTTGATGATGTTGAGGGACATGGCTCTTCTGATGTTAGGTCTGGTGGACTTTGAGCTACTCTTGTCTCAGGTATTGTGAGATTTTCAGCAGGAAGGCTTAGATAGGCATATTCTGGGATAGCGCGTGGGTTTAGGGGATAAATGCCACAAGCCCTAAATGCATTTGACGCATTGTCTTGTGTAGCTTTCTTGCCCCAGGCTGTATTTAGTAAGCCTCCGAACGTTAGGCGATTTATCTTACGCCCTGGATTATTTTTAATGTACAAGTTTGCAGCTGAATAAAAATAGCTTTTAAGTGCTTTGAACACTCCTCTATCGAGAGGTTGGAGATAATGTGTCGTATGGCTAGGTAGACACAACAATATTATGCCATTAGTGGAACAAAAATCCAACATTTCTACAGAAGAAGTGTGGGAGGAGTGGCCATCCAAGAGTAGTACTACCTTTCCACTCGGTTTCCTCGGAAAGAAAATATTTTTAAGCCAATAAAAGAATATTTCTGTAGTAACATAAGCTGACTTCTCCGACATCATAATAGACGAACCAGGTGGCATTCCATTGTTCCATTCTTTCCTCAAGTTTTTCCCCTTCATTATACAAAATGGTGGAATAAACGTACCTTCGGCATTGCAGCAAGTTAGAACTGTTACAGTCTCTCCTTTTTCCCCAGAGGTTACTGATGACACAACTTTTGACCCTTTTTCCACAATTACTTTACCGGGTTTATTATTAAGCTGCGATCCAGTTTCATCAATATTAAATAAGGCTGATGGCTTATCTAGGAGGCCATTTTTTTTCAAGTATAGACTGGAGCAGATTAAAATAGTTGGAAACCTCCTCCTTATTCATACCCTGAACCCGAGCTAGGCTTACACCCTCTGAAGTTCTAACAGAAAGATCAGGATGGTCCCTAATAAATCGAAGTAGCCATGGATATCCTGCCTTTTCTTTTTCTCTGTTAAAAGAATGTTTTAATCCCAATTTTTCTGCGAAATTGTAAGCAAGCTTTCGCACATCATCCCTGTTCATGGGAAATCCATTTGCTTGCATAGCTTTGATATGTTTAACTAATCTTGCTTCGTTCGCCTGTCCCAAATGACATGATGGTCCCATGTGACTAGGTCCCTGCATATCTCCTTTCTTCATTCTATATTCCAAGGTTTTCCGGGGATTGGAAAATATGATAGCAGCTTGTCTTACGGAGTTGTTGTCTTTTACATATTGTATTGCTTTTTCCAGATCTTCTTTAGCCCATGTTCCACGTTGAGAACCAGGCTTTTTTTATAAAAGTTCGTCATCTGAAAGAAACATATTAGATATAAGTTGAATATTTAAATATAATATAATATTTAAATTAATATTTATTGTTAAGTCTATAAGGACAGATTGCCATATGGCAAACTCTCCTTCATGAGGCTATGGCAATCTACCACAATAAATATAGCATATATAACCAAAAAGTTAGGTTAGAATGAACGACCACAGACTTATTCCTTCAATTTTTGAAGAAAACATGTGCATTTATAATAAAACAAGAGTAAATTTTTTATTTTAATTACTCATAAAATAATTTTTAGCATATATAAAAAAATCATGCTGCCTTACCTTTGTCAAATTAATTATTTTTCAGTACAACCTCGAAGCAACCTGTTGCTTACCACTAACACCATTGACTCGACTAACTATTAACCGCTACAACGGCGGGAAAGTCAAAATTTCATCGTAGGCAATCTCTCCTGTATGCCAATCTCTCCTCGAATTACCCTATGTAAGTTTTCGAGCTGTAACATACCATTCTTTTTATTTCATATAATAAATATCCCATCTGTATTCAATTATCTACTTTTTAATATATCTGTGACTTGTTCTCTTGTATGTAAATATTGTATATTATACTTAAGGTTTTTGATATAGTGAACTTTATTTTTTTTTTAACAAAACTACTTATTCATTTGCTAAGTGATCTTGGAGCATAGAAATATGATATCTACCTTTGATAAAATTTGTTTCTGTTTCTATCAACTGATATGTGTTATTACCTATAACTTTATTTATTTTATATGGACCTTGATATGTCTGAGAAGTTTTCCCATAATCTTCTTATTTCTATTTGTCACGTGTAGACTTTTTACTATCAAATAGTCCCCAATTTGACATGTTTTATATCTCTTTTGATTGATCATTTTTTTTCTTTCCCATTTTTCTTTCCGGGTCTTAGGTTTATCTCTAACTTCTTGGAGTCTTTCAGTTAAATATGTCAGTTCTACATTTTCCCAAGGTCTTTCTGGTTTTTGTCCAGTAAATATTGTTATAGGTTCATAATAAATTCTATTTGTTGTAGATGATTTATGTTTGTCGTTTAGTAAAATTCGTAGATATTTTAAAGTTTCACGGATATATCTCCCTGTAGAATTTTCCTGTGGATAACTGATAGAAGTGTAGTATGTTTTTCTATTTCGGATGTGAAGAAATTCCTTGAATCTATCATTGGTGAAATATGTAGCGTATTCTGATAAAATTGCTGTTGGAGTGCCATATTGAGTGAAGTAGTCTTGTAAAGTTGTAATACAGATTCGGTATTGCATCTTTGTGTTGGTATTAATTTGGTAAATTGGAAAAAATATCACATATGACAAGTACGTGTTTGTATCCTTTTGTGTTGGGAATAAGATTCGAAAGAATGTCTATTGAAATCAGTTCTAAATTGTTATAAGTTATTATATTATGACTTATGTTTTTATTAGTAAAGTTCTTGTCTTCGCTGATTCACATGTTTGGCAATTCTTTATTACACTCTTTATAATGCGTTCATCATTTACACAGTAAAATGCTTCTCGGAAAAGTAACCAACATTTTCTGGCTCCTATGGTTGTATACGGGTTATGTAAAAAATGTGCAATTTTCCTAGTATGATTTTCATTAATGATAAATACCTCTGTCTTCCCTATCAGTTTTGTTATAAAACCATTCTTTATTTTCATACCTTTATTAGTGTTAACTTCATTCAGTAAATTTTTTATTTCGATGAATTCATCTGTTGTCTGCAAACCTTGTTTTTATAACTTGATAAGATTTATACAAATATTTTGCTTTTTGAGTCACTATCCACTCTTGTTAAAGCATCTGCTGTAATAATTTCTCTGCCTGGTCTATATCTTATATCTATATCATAAGCTTGAATTAATAGTGTCCATGTGTATATACGATTATTGTTTAGTTTAGTACTCATGATATTTATGAGAGCTTTGTGATCTGTTTCGAAAGTAAATCTTTTTTCAATCAGATAATATTTTAATTTTGTGAGGGCAAATACTATCGCTAACATGTTCTTTTCTGAAATCGTATATCTGATTTCTCATGGTTTTAATGATCTAGAGATAAAATATGTTGGCGTTTCTTGTTCATCTTTCATTTGCACAAGTTCTGTGGCTATAATTTGATGTGACACATTTGCACGAACTATAAACGGTAAATTAAAGTCAGAGTGATGTAATTTAAGGTTTTCTACGAAGTTTTCTTTTAATTTTAAGGAACAGGTTTCACATTCCGTTGTCCAGTTCCATTTGCTACATTTTTTTTAATAAGTTAAGCAAGGGTAAAGTTTGTGGCTATAGTTAGAAACAAATTTTCTATAATAGTTCAAAATTCCTAAAAATCCTCTGAGAGTTCTTAAATTTTTAGGCAGGGGAAAATTTCTAATTTCGTCCAAACGTTGAGGATCTAATAAAATATTTTTCTCATTAACTACGTACCCTAAATAGTTGACTTGCTATTTGAAAAATTGGCATTTCGTGAAATTTAATTTCATCCCTTCGTTTTTTTAAAGTACTTAATATTATTGTTAAATGTTGTAAATGTTGCTGGAGGCTGTCTGAAAATATTGTATGTCTTCGAGATAATGTAGCGCGAAGTCTTCGTATTTATCTAGTATCTTGTGTAAAAATCTTATTAAGGCGGCAGCTGATGTTTTCATCCAAAAGGACATACTCCATTCACTATAAAACCACAATATTTCCTTGAGTTGCTTTCCAAATTAATAAGCCAAAAAGCGTTTTTCAAGTCTAATTTACTACATACTTTCTTATTACCACATTTTGTAAGAAGTACGTCTATGTTTTGCAGCGTTTCGAATTCGGATTTAATTCGTTTATTTAATGAGCGTGCATTTAGGCAAATTCCTAGTGAATCATCTTCCTTTTTCACTATCACTATAGGATTTATAAAATACGTATTTGATCTTTCAATAATTCCAGTTCTTTCTAGACGAATTAATTCATTATTAATTCTTTCTTGATAATAGTAAGGTATTGGGTAGTTTTTACTGGTTAAAGAATCATCTTTATCTATCCTTATACTAAGTTCATAGTCCTTCTGTCCTATTTTCTATTTCATAATACATTCCACTATTATTTCTATAATTATTATTTATCGATACTTTCCTATTATCCCATTCGGTTTTATTTTTCTCATCATTTTCTATTATTTTTATTACGTTATATATATTTCTACATTTAAATTATTTTCCTTATATTCTCTAGATTAATTTCATTTTTATTGGAGTATAGTGCGAGATGTCGTACCGAGAAAACGTATCGATTGATTCTCTCTCATTCGAATTAAACAAAATAATGAAAACGAACTTATACACAAATGTTTTAAATATGTCTATACGTTATATGCACGTATAAAGCTTTTGTTTCATTATGAAACAGATATGTAAATAAATTTACATATCTGTAACTGTATACTTGGACAGTACCTCGTATTTCGGCATTTACTTCTGCTTAATACATATGTTTCTGCCATTTTATAGGCGTCATCAGCTAAGCTACTGAAGCAAATTATACAAATGATACAAATCTTAATAAATAAAATCTGTATCTGTATATAACATTAAGCCGAACCGCCCATCAGATATAGCAAGTTTCACTCTATAAGGTGGCACTTATTTACGAGTGACATCTTACGGACGAAACAGACTATACCAAAGAAAGCGATCTTTCGATTGACAAGCTAAGCTCATACGAACCGAAAGGAATACGGGTAGTCCTAAAACGCGCCAGGTGGCGGTAGATATACACAAATGTTTTAAATATGTCTATACGTTATATGCACGTATAAAGCTTTTGTTTCATTATGAAACAGATATGTAAATAAATTTACATATCTGTAACTGTATACTTGGACAGTACCTCGTATTTCGGCATTTACTTCTGCTTAATACATATGTTTCTGCCATTTTATAGGCGTCATCAGCTAAGCTACTGAAGCAAATTATACAAATGATACAAATCTTAATAAATAAAATCTGTATCTGTATATAACATTAAGCCGAACCGCCCATCAGATATAGCAAGTTTCACTCTATAAGGTGGCACTTATTTACGAGTGACATCTTACGGACGAAACAGACTATACCAAAGAAAGCGATCTTTCGATTGACAAGCTAAGCTCATACGAACCGAAAGGAATACGGGTAGTCCTAAAACGCGCCAGGTGGCGGTAGATATACACAAATGTTTTAAATATGTCTATACGTTATATGCACGTATAAAGCTTTTGTTTCATTATGAAACAGATATGTAAATAAATTTACATATCTGTAACTGTATACTTGGACAGTACCTCGTATTTCGGCATTTACTTCTGCTTAATACATATGTTTCTGCCATTTTATAGGCGTCATCAGCTAAGCTACTGAAGCAAATTATACAAATGATACAAATCTTAATAAATAAAATCTGTATCTGTATATAACATTAAGCCGAACCGCCCATCAGATATAGCAAGTTTCACTCTATAAGGTGGCACTTATTTACGAGTGACATCTTACGGACGAAACAGACTATACCAAAGAAAGCGATCTTTCGATTGACAAGCTAAGCTCATACGAACCGAAAGGAATACGGGTAGTCCTAAAACGCGCCAGGTGGCGGTAGATATACACAAATGTTTTAAATATGTCTATACGTTATATGCACGTATAAAGCTTTTGTTTCATTATGAAACAGATATGTAAATAAATTTACATATCTGTAACTGTATACTTGGACAGTACCTCGTATTTCGGCATTTACTTCTGCTTAATACATATGTTTCTGCCATTTTATAGGCGTCATCAGCTAAGCTACTGAAGCAAATTATACAAATGATACAAATCTTAATAAATAAAATCTGTATCTGTATATAACATTAAGCCGAACCGCCCATCAGATATAGCAAGTTTCACTCTATAAGGTGGCACTTATTTACGAGTGACATCTTACGGACGAAACAGACTATACCAAAGAAAGCGATCTTTCGATTGACAAGCTAAGCTCATAGTAAATAAGTAAATGCCGAAATACGAGGTACTGTCCAAGTATACAGTTACAGATATGTAAATTTATTTACATATCTGTTTCATAATGAAACAAAAGCTTTATACGTGCATATAACGTATAGACATATTTAAAACATTTGTGTATATCTACCGCCACCTGGCGCGTTTTAGGACTACCCGTATTCCTTTCGGTTCGTATGAGCTTAGCTTGTCAATCGAAAGATCGCTTTCTTTGGTATAGTCTGTTTCGTCCGTAAGATGTCACTCGTAAATAAGTGCCACCTTATAGAGTGAAACTTGCTATATCTGATGGGCGGTTCGGCTTAATGTTATATACAGATACAGATTTTATTTATTAAGATTTGTATCATTTGTATAATTTGCTTCAGTAGCTTAGCTGATGACGCCTATAAAATGGCAGAAACATATGTATTAAGCAGAAGTAAATGCCGAAATACGAGGTACTGTCCAAGTATACAGTTACAGATATGTAAATTTATTTACATATCTGTTTCATAATGAAACAAAAGCTTTATACGTGCATATAACGTATAGACATATTTAAAACATTTGTGTATATCTACCGCCACCTGGCGCGTTTTAGGACTACCCGTATTCCTTTCGGTTCGTATGAGCTTAGCTTGTCAATCGAAAGATCGCTTTCTTTGGTATAGTCTGTTTCGTCCGTAAGATGTCACTCGTAAATAAGTGCCACCTTATAGAGTGAAACTTGCTATATCTGATGGGCGGTTCGGCTTAATGTTATATACAGATACAGATTTTATTTATTAAGATTTGTATCATTTGTATAATTTGCTTCAGTAGCTTAGCTGATGACGCCTATAAAATGGCAGAAACATATGTATTAAGCAGAAGTAAATGCCGAAATACGAGGTACTGTCCAAGTATACAGTTACAGATATGTAAATTTATTTACATATCTGTTTCATAATGAAACAAAAGCTTTATACGTGCATATAACGTATAGACATATTTAAAACATTTGTGTATATCTACCGCCACCTGGCGCGTTTTAGGACTACCCGTATTCCTTTCGGTTCGTATGAGCTTAGCTTGTCAATCGAAAGATCGCTTTCTTTGGTATAGTCTGTTTCGTCCGTAAGATGTCACTCGTAAATAAGTGCCACCTTATAGAGTGAAACTTGCTATATCTGATGGGCGGTTCGGCTTAATGTTATATACAGATACAGATTTTATTTATTAAGATTTGTATCATTTGTATAATTTGCTTCAGTAGCTTAGCTGATGACGCCTATAAAATGGCAGAAACATATGTATTAAGCAGAAGTAAATGCCGAAATACGAGGTACTGTCCAAGTATACAGTTACAGATATGTAAATTTATTTACATATCTGTTTCATAATGAAACAAAAGCTTTATACGTGCATATAACGTATAGACATATTTAAAACATTTGTGTATATCTACCGCCACCTGGCGCGTTTTAGGACTACCCGTATTCCTTTCGGTTCGTATGAGCTTAGCTTGTCAATCGAAAGATCGCTTTCTTTGGTATAGTCTGTTTCGTCCGTAAGATGTCACTCGTAAATAAGTGCCACCTTATAGAGTGAAACTTGCTATATCTGATGGGCGGTTCGGCTTAATGTTATATACAGATACAGATTTTATTTATTAAGATTTGTATCATTTGTATAATTTGCTTCAGTAGCTTAGCTGATGACGCCTATAAAATGGCAGAAACATATGTATTAAGCAGAAGTAAATGCCGAAATACGAGGTACTGTCCAAGTATACAGTTACAGATATGTAAATTTATTTACATATCTGTTTCATAATGAAACAAAAGCTTTATACGTGCATATAACGTATAGACATATTTAAAACATTTGTGTATATCTACCGCCACCTGGCGCGTTTTAGGACTACCCGTATTCCTTTCGGTTCGTATGAGCTTAGCTTGTCAATCGAAAGATCGCTTTCTTTGGTATAGTCTGTTTCGTCCGTAAGATGTCACTCGTAAATAAGTGCCACCTTATAGAGTGAAACTTGCTATATCTGATGGGCGGTTCGGCTTAATGTTATATACAGATACAGATTTTATTTATTAAGATTTGTATCATTTGTATAATTTGCTTCAGTAGCTTAGCTGATGACGCCTATAAAATGGCAGAAACATATGTATTAAGCAGAAGTAAATGCCGAAATACGAGGTACTGTCCAAGTATACAGTTACAGATATGTAAATTTATTTACATATCTGTTTCATAGGGAAAAAAACGAACTTAATCGACATTTTATTAAATAAAAAATATGGTACGAGTGGTGGATATAGTGAAATGGTTAGCAATTTCTTTAACGATTTGTTTCAACAACAGGATTTAGAAGTTTTTCACGGACCGGTTAGTGATATGAAAAAGATTAGTGAAAAAAGCGAAGTTAAGCATCTAAAGAGAGAAATACAGCAACATGAAAACATCATAAAGCAATTAGAAAATAGAATAAGTGAACAATCTAAAGTAATAAGTGTTATGTGTGAAAATATGAGAAATTCAACGGTGAACTGTCCTAAGGAAGCAAATGGTAGTTCACCGAAAGTCCCAGACACAATTAATACAAGGTCACGTATGAATACCGACAAGAGGAGCTGCACATCATCGGATATTGATACGCAGAATACGAACACTACGTGGAGTGTAAAAAGTGTTGCAAATACTATGGATAAAAACAGGAATTAAAAACAAAACAATGACGATACAGCGAATAAAAACAAATCGTTTAAAAATAAATCAAAACCAATAATAGGTACAAATAGCAATTCCACATTGAAAGCAATAGAAAAGAAGAATTGGCTTTTCGTTTCAAAATTACAGAAACAACAGAAGAATGTATCATAAAGATGCTAAGACAAAATTCTATAGAAATTAATGAGTGTTCTAAACTAAATATAAGATCTAAAAATATTGCAGCTTTTAAATTTGAAGTAACAAGTAGGGACACAGAGAAAGTTTTCTCTCCAAACTTGTGGCCGGAACATGCAATACTAAATTACTATTGAAACTACAGAAGCAATGATAAAGCAAATTAGAACAAGGATTTTTTATAGAAAATAGTAATACAAACAACGACAAAATTGTTGAAAACAATTGCGTCATTTCGTGTTCACATGACAGGAACATGACTAAAATGAAAAATGTATTTACATTGGTACTTATATCAAAATATACGGAGTGCAAGAAACAAAATTGACGATTTGCTAATATTTATTTAGAGCTTAAATACAAATATAAAAGTTAATACTCTGACTGAGCACTGATTAGAACCCAATGAAAATATCAACATTACTGGTTATGAACTTGCGTCTTGTTACCGCAGACACTTGATGCAACGCGGTGGATCATGTGTACTGATCTAGAGTCGCAACGAATATGTTGAACTGATATCTCTAAAAAATAAAAGCCTAGAACATGTATCCGAGTGTAGCGCTGTCAAACTAACTAATATGAATAGAATTATTATAAATATATACAGGCCCCCGACAGGAAACGTCTATGATTTCTTTGTTCTCCTGCAAACTGTATTGAAAGAGGTAAATCCGAAGTATCAAATCTTGTTTTGTGGAGGAGATTTTAATTTCGACCTTCTCGAGAAAGACAAAAAATCTGATAGACTAATGAATATATTAAGAACTCACAATCTATTTACAAACCTACTAGAATCACAAACACTAGTCGGACTTTTATTGATAATATATTTACAAACGTTGCACGAAGTACTAACGTCGGGTTTGTCAGATCATCAAGCACAGACAATATCATTGACGAATTCGAAACCATTGCAAATGTATACCAATAAAATCGAAAAAAAGTTTTTTAATCGAACTATCTTAGGTGATATTGCTGATGAATTAAACAATGTTGATTGGAGTGAAGTTACAGTAACTGAGGAGATTGACAATTGCTATAATAAATTCCTAGAAATTCTAATGAATATTATAGAAAAATATTCAAAGAGAAAGGTTATCGAAGTTTCAGGAAATACAGGAAAATGCTGCTTGGCAGAAAATATTAAAATTATGTCAAAAATTAAGAGACAACTTTACGAAGCTATGATAAGTAATAGAATACAAAAAACAGTGTACACCGACTACTGTAAGCTATTGCGGTGGGAAATTCAAGCCTCGAAGAAGAAAATATATTCAGAATACATAATAAATCAGAATAATTGAAACATACATGAGTAGGTAAACCCCACCAGTTTTGTATAATACAAAGGTATTTTTAATAATATTTTATATTATTAAAAATACCTTTGTATTATACACAATAAATTCAAACAATAAAGCAAAAGCAACGTGGGATGTAGTACAGAATATAAATGGTATAAAAAAAGGAAATTAGTTTTAATATACAAACATTCTGTAATGGTAATAAAAGTACAGATGAAGTATTAACAGGTCTAAATGAATATTTTATGAACGTTTGTGCAAATATAAACAATAATAATTGTGGACCTATGTATGAAAACATCAAACACATTTCCGAGACACGTTCGCTTCATTTTACAGATCTCGACGAAATAAAACAAACAATTTACAGTTTGAATGATACAAAATCTGTAGGAGATGACGAAGTACCTACTACTCTTATAAAATACTGTGCAGAGAGTCTAGCAGTACCGCTGCAACATATAGCAAATTATGCCTACGTATTATGCCTACGTGCATTCTAGACTTGCATATGGTGTTATCTTTTGGGGAAATTCAGTTGATGTGGGACGAATTTTCGTAATTCAAAAGGCATGTATTAGATCTATATTTAACATCAACCCACGGTATACTTGTTGGAACACTTTTAGGCTTAAAAAAATACTTACCCTACCCGCAGTATACATTTTGCAGTGCGCATTGTTTGTCAAAATGCATTATTCTGATTTTTTTGTTAAATTTGAACTCAAGCATAGTTATAGTACAAGAGGGACTTCTGAGTTATAGTTGTGTCCTCCACGTTCTCATTTAACAAAAATACAAGGAAATGTACTCCACCAATGTATCAAAATACACAACTACTTGCCAGAGACTTTAAAATCATTGTCAACAAAACAATTCAAATACCGACTCAAGGAACTATTAATGAACATAGTGTTGTATAAAGTTGAAGATTTTTTTTAGAAAGAATTATGTAATAGGTGCTATGAACTTGAAAGTCATTTTAATTATATGTTTATTATTTTATATATGTATAGAGATTTTGTATTTTATTTATGCATTTGTGACGTTTCGTATACATTTTGTGTGTCTTAACGAATAAAGGAATATTATGTTATTATTATTATTATATTATATTAATAATTATTTAACCCTCTTCAAAATTCAATATCATTCCCAATACTTTGATATTATCTATTCCAATTATGCAATCATAGTGCAGTTTTACAATTATATAAAATTGCATTAAATATTTTTTTGTGGATGGTACCTATGCATTTTTGATTAGCTGCAATGTCCGTGCCTTTTATGTTGATGATCTTATCTTCATAATCATTTATTAATTTTGTCTTTTACTCTAGGAATAATGTTATTTCCGCTCCTGTATCTATTAGACAATTTAAAATTATATCGCCTATCTTTATTTGAATAATAATGGATAATGTATGAGTATCTAATATTTACTTTCTGTATCTTCTATGGAATAAATTCTTTTTGATCAAACTTAATGCCGTTAGTTTTGAATGGTATGTTACAGTCGTAATTGTTTAATTGCTTGTAGATGTACTTGGTGTGGGGTTGTCGTAAAGGTTTGTTTTTTTTCATTGGCGTTTTTTTTATCAAATTCTGGTTCTTGAGTTCTTGGTGATAATGATCGGGACCGTCGTTGATAGTGTTTCAAATGACCACGACCTCTTGAATTATAATTGTTGTTGTTAGTATGTCGTGAGTAATGATTATTAATGTAATTGTTTGGTGGATTATTAAAATTGTTATTCCGGTGATGGTAGACTATTCGGAGTTTATTGTAAACTAGAATTTAGATGAATATTGCAAAAGTTCGATGCAGGTGAATTAATATTTCTATTACTAAAATTAATAGGAGGATTATTAGCCTGATTATTGTAGTTATTCGAGGGGTTGTTGGTGTGATTATTCAAATTGTTTTGGGAATTTTTGCCGGATTATTATAGTTATTTGTAGAATTATATGCCCGGTTTGAATTGGCAAGATTGTTAGTATTGTTATAATTTCTATTCGGGTAGTTCCTGATATAATTGTATCAACTATATCTTTGATTGTTTACGGAATAATCGACAAATCTTCTAAGAATGTCATTTAACGTATCCATGTCATTAACTTGTTGGCAAATAATAGCATGAGTATCCGTGTGTATATAATGGTTTAGAAGTTGGCGCGCTATTGTAGCTTCATCTAAGTCCGCAACGTATTTACAATTATTATTAGAGCAGACCAATTTCCGTGCGCGCAATGTGCGCCGATGTGAGGATAATTGTATTGATCAGAACCAATAAAAAGCATTCAGTATGTGTTTGGTACTGGCTTAGATTGCATGTAAGTGTAAGCATACGTAATAAAATGTCGTCGACACATAAATCGAGAAAACGACCGTTGTCAGACAGTGAATAAGTTTATTATGGATTTCCCGGACTTAATATACGATGGCTCAAAAATTAAATGTTTAGTGTGTAATACGTATCTAATGTGTTGGTCAAAAACGCATTGTAAAAAACACGTAAGCAGTTCGAAGGACAATAATAACAAAATTAATCGACAACAGTTTATACATAAACTATGTGTAACTATGATTGTGTGTACACTGCCGTTTACCTTGTTAAGTAATTATTAATTTATTTCATTTAGGAATAAATACGCGAATCAAACATTACCAAGCACGATAACGTTAAGAAGGAATTTACCATCGGTGCGTAAACAGGTTGAAAATAAAATCAAAGCCAAACTGAAAAATAAAAAACTGTGGTTATGTGTGGACGAAACAACTGACAGCAAAAAACAATCTGTAGTTAATGTGATGGCGCGTAATATGAAACCACATCAACCAACGTGTTCAATTTTATTAGCATCCAGACGACTAGAACAATGTAATGCCGAAAAAATTTCAGAGGTGCTATTAGATACTTTGGAAATATTTAAACTTTCGAAAGACCAAGTATTAATGTTTATGACCGATGGTGCCGCAACCATGTGTTCTGTAGGCCGGTCTCTTAGAAAATATTGTCCTAACTTGTTACATATTACTTGTAAACTCCATGTTCTACACCTTGAGGCAGAACAGGTTCGTAGATGTTATCCAGTGGTAGATGCTTTAATATCGAGTACAAAGGCAGTATTTCTGAAATCTCCAAAACGTATTCGGAAATTTCACGAATTGTGTCCCCATATCCCTGAGCCACCACAGCCGATTCGGACACGTTGGGGTACATGGTTACTGGCGGGGTTTTACTATCATGAACATTTTGAAAAAATTAAGGACGTGGTTTTATCATTCGATCCGAAAGAAAGTGCAGCTATCAATACAAACCAGAAAAAATTTTAAGATGCCCAGATTAAAATGGATTTACAAAGTATTCGTGAGAGTTACTTGGGACTAGAAGAAGCAATAACAAAATTAGAAAATTCGTCGTTGTCGTTAGAGGAATCACTGCAAAGCGTTAAAGATGTTCACGCACAACTGTATGCTGTAGAAGACGCTAAAAGTAAGAGTGTTCTAATTAAATTTGAAAGTGTTTTAAACAGAAATGCAGATTTTGACACCTTTACACGTATTTGTGAGGGCATGTCTACAGATGCGTTAAGTTGCTTAAAAAAGTATTTTGATTGTGCGAATATAACGTCACTAGATGTAGAACGCTCGTTTTCCGAATATAAACATATTTTTTCCTCACGGCGGACATGTTTTTCAGAAATAACCTTAGAAACGCACCTGATGTTGAAAATATACAATCGAGTTTGTCAATCCTTGGAAGACGCTTAAAACGGTAAGTGTTTTTTAAAATCCACTGTCACACAATCACTGATTTCATACATTTTCCAATTTATTTATAGGTACATACAACGCTGCTATAATATGTACTATTCTTATTTTTCATGTGTTTATGCATATTACTTTAATAGCAGAAAACCAAATGTATATTTAATTATTTCTGATAGAATAAATGTCTCTACTTCTATACTTACCTATATCGGTAACAAGCTCATGTTGCGTCCCTATTTTATCGCATATTCTATATATTACGAATTACACTCCCATACCGGCGCTCATGGCGTGCACGGAAATTGATCTGCTCTAATTATTATACATTCTAGATGCATAAGCTTCTCTAAAAGTAAGCCCCATACGATATTTTCCTGTTAGAAGACGTATTTTGGCGTGATTTTGTTGAGTTTCGTCCCAAAAGTTTTTCTTAAACAGTTGTCGATTCGCTGTGCACTGTTTTTCAGGGTGGTTCTAATAATTTCCATCTGATGCTTATGGTCTGGCATCTCTTCTAAAAATGTAATTATATTTGTCAAGTAGGTCATCGGATGTACTGTATTATTGTCTCCATTGTACGATGTTAAGCTGTCTACTCTTACCTGTTGATGTCCACATTGGTTGTAATTAATCGTAGCTAATTTATGTTTCATTGAATCTTTGATATTATTTATTTTTAAATCGATTCTGTCTTTGTTGTTATTTTGATTATTTAATATATCTTGAATATTTATTTTGACATTATGAATTTCTTTATTATAATTGTTTTCATGCAGTACAGGATGAACAAAGATTAGGCGAACAGAAGAAAGATAAGATAAGTCGGCAATTAAATATACAAGAATAAGATTAATATGTATATTTTTGTTATAAAAAAGCTTAAAAATGAAATAATTATAAATTTATTATTTATTTATTAAACCTCGGGGTATTTATACAAAAAGTAAATATAAACTCTGATAATATAATATTGTAATACTACATAATTGACAATTTTCTCTATTTTTGATCTTGTTTCTGAAGATATGCTGGAAACCATTTGAACATATTTTCTTTCTGCTTAAGTTTCTCGTGGTGACTTCGTTCTTTAGCTGCTTCTTTGTCTTCTTTTCGTTTTAAGTTGTCCATCACCTGTGAAAATATTTTTAACGTCTTATTAATATAATATGCACACATTACCACATCATCACTAGCAACAGATGAACAAGAGCTACTTAGTGCTGGGGATAAATCTTCGCGTATTTTTTCCAAACCTAAGCTCGATAAGGTGGCTGGAGGATTTATACTTGGATTCTTATGTAAGATATCATATAATGCCTACAAAAATGAATGTATAAGTTATTACTATGTTGCGATAATTTTATCAAAATTCTTATTACATCAAAAAATACTCAGCGCTGTTTATTTGCTCCAGTTTGTATTATGTTTCACAACTTTTTCATATGACTTCTTCAAATTCCTCCACTTTTCATCACACTTCTTTGGTGTTCTTTCTATACCATAGTTTTCTTTTAATTCGGTACTAATCTTTGCCCAAACTTGTTTATTATTATATAAAGATGAGGTAAATTTATCTTGATGTTCAGAATAAACATTTATTAATATAAACACTTCATTTTCTGTCCATTTATTTGTACCTAAAATAAATATTTTATTCTTCCCACCAAAAACTACATTACACTGTACGTAGTAGATTTACTATGTATCTGCAGATTCAGCATCCATCCAGTTCTTCTTCAACACCTTGAACTTGTATCTTCATTAATTGCTATATGTTTACAATTATTAAAGCAAATATGGGTATTGACTGTAAGTTTTCAAAATTCCTCAATTTTATTGAACAGTGTTGACATGAAAATAATTAACCTTCCTATGAATCAAAATAGCATAATATAACCATTAGGATAAACTTAAAATAAATCTTACCATCTATTCCAACTCCTTTCTCGACCAAAGAAATCAAATTGATACGAATATTGTATCCTCCTCGGGGTTCTCTTGGACCTAGCCTAAATACAACTGCAAACTACCGGTGAAACCAACGTTCGATCACGGTTCATTCGATTACATTTACAAATACGTTTTTCAGGAAACCGCGTTTCCGTAATAGGTACTATTTTTTCAGGATCGCTTTCCTTCGCGGAACGCATAACCACGATTTTGGTAAAAATTGTTGATTCACGGAACACGCCCTTAATGAATGAGATGTAGCGACAACCCACACTCGGATAAAAACGCAAACGTAACAAGTAGTTATTACTTGCATTTAAGTTCTCTCTTCTTATTTTAATTACTTACTTATGTATTTAAGAGAAAAGAAGTATGTCATACATTTAGCCGGCGAAACAAAATGCATATGTCTTTTACTTGCTAACAAATGGTAACAAAAAATAGATTGCATGTCGATGCGATAATTCACATCAAGCTTTGATACAAAATAATACAAATCTGTATAAAAACAAATTTGTATCTGTATATGCATGGACACACAGTACGTATTTACCAGCTTTTGCTTCAACTACCAGACGCATGCGTTTCTGTGTAACCACTTTGTCAATGATAGATTTACGAAGCAAATGACTGTAGTACACTTGCGGTCATGTAGTAAGTTTTGTCCTATCCGAAGACAACAGATAACCTCTTGCCATCTGACGGACAAAACCGACCACGCCGGTGCAAAGTGTTCTTCTCGAATAGCGAAGCTATTACTGATAAAGAAGAAAATACGCATATTACTGTGAGTCCATTAACTCGTCGCCAGGTGGCGTAGTATAGCAAAAAATAGATTGCATGTCGATGCGATAATTCACATCAAGCTTTGATACAAAATAATACAAATCTGTATAAAAACAAATTTGTATCTGTATATACATGGACACACAGTACGTATTTACCAGCTTTTGCTTCAACTACCAGACGCATGCGTTTCTGTGTAACCACTTTGTCAATGATAGATTTACGAAGCAAAAGACTGTAGTACACTTGCGGTCATGTAGTAAGTTTTGTCCTATCCGAAGACAACAGATAACCTCTTGCCATGAGATACAAATTTGTTTTTATACAGATTTGTATTATTTTGTATCAAAGCTTGATGTGAATTATCGCATCGACATGCAATCTATTTTTTGCTATACTACGCCACCTGGCGACGAGTTAATGGACTCACAGTAATATGCGTATTTTCTTTTTTATCAGTAATAGCTTCGCTATTCGAGAAGAACACTTTGCACCGGCGTGGTCGGTTTTGTCTGTCAGATGGCAAGAGGTTATCTGTTGTCTTCGGATAGGACAAAACTTACTACATGACCGCAAGTGTACTACAGTCTTTTGCTTCGTAAATCTATCATTGACAAAGTGGTTACACGGAAACGCATGCGTCTGGTAGTTGAAGCAAAAGCTGGTAAATACGTACTGTGTGTCCATGCATATACAGATACAAATTTGTTTTTATACAGATTTGTATTATTTTGTATCAAAGCTTGATGTGAATTATCGCATCGACATGCAATCTATTTTTTGCTATACTACGCCACCTGGCGACGAGTTAATGGACTCACAGTAATATGCGTATTTTCTTCTTTATCAGTAATAGCTTCACTATTCGAGAAGAACACTTTGCACCGGCGTGGTCGGTTTTGTCCGTCAGATGGCAAGAGGTTATCTGTTGTCTTCGGATAGGACAAAACTTACTACATGACCGCAAGTGTACTACAGTCTTTTGCGACATTCTCACTGCGTCGTCTGTGCGAGCAGTACACCAGCTGAGAGAACATACGATTTTATACCGTAAATACGAAGCCGGAAGCAATGGCCGGCCGAATTGTTACTTTAACAAAGTTAATTCTTAATCCGAACACCACGATCCTCTGGTCACAGGAATTAAAAGAAGAGACACTCGAGATAATCGACCGAACATTTAATGAACGAGATATCCAGCACATACTACGGACATCGCCAAACATATTTATAGTAGATCCAAACCAGCCAAAAATACAAGTCAGGATTCCAGAAAAAAACACCGAACCGCTCAAAGAAGAAAAAAAACACCGAACACAGAACAAGATGCAAACTGAAATCATATCCGCAGAAGACTTCATCTACCCGAAATTCACGAAGAAACCAAAAATAGACGAAACAATCACCCCGATCGAAACTAAAAACTCTTACGACGCCCTCGCCAACAAAACCGACGAAAAGATGGAAGAAGAAACTGCCGAATCCACTCCACAGCCTTCAACATCAGCCAGCTCGCCCAGGGTAAGTGACAAAACCACCACACATAACACAAAAACACAAAAAACACACAAAATCGCACCAATTATCATAATCGAAAAAGACAAATGGACATACATACGACAATTACTTAAATCAAACAGCATTAACACAGTAGAAAACAAAATGGTAAAACCAGGAATACACATCGAACCGACAACCGACGAAGACTATCGAAAACTAAAACACACACTAGACAACGAACAAATTCAATATTACACATTTCAATTGAGAAGTGAAAAGACACTAAAGGTGGTGATGCGTGGCATTCCCACCTTTATAACAGACACTGACATCACAGATGACTTGACGGACCAAGGATACCCGACTTTAAAAATTAAACGCATGAACGGCAAACACGGAATACCAGCACCACTTGTACTAATCGAACTGACGAGACAATACAAGTCAATCTTCAACTTACGCGACTGCTGCGGACAATCAAAATAGAACAACTCAACAAACGGACTGACATTATACAATGCCACAAGTGCCAGACTTTCGGACATCACCAACGGAATTGCAACATAAACTACAAATGTATGAAATGCGGAGACGGACATTCGACACATCTATGTACTAAGACAAAAACAACCCCGCCAAAGTGTGCAAACTGCGGTGGTCCTCATCTATCCACTTTCATAAACTGTCCCAACAATCCAAACAATCCTACAAACAAAACCACACCTCAACCTAAATACATACCAGCACCACCCCCAACAACAAATCCATGGACACAAAGACAAAAAGACACGACACTTAACACAAATGACGAACTAGCACTTGCCTTAGGCAATATGATAATAACACTACACTCGAAAAACGCCACAAAAGAACAAATACAATACTTCGTAACACAAACACAGACAATAATAACACTCTACAATAACAAACATTAAACGCACACTCAACTGAAACGCAAAAAAAAAAAAAAAAAAAAAAACGCATTTGACTTAAACGCAAAAAAAAAAGCGACTGACACACAGACTTTACACAAACACAACACACACAGGACCACACAAAAAAAAACACAACATCCAACGATTACATCAGACTCAAACACGTCACAACCCTGGGAAATACGAAACAACGGAGTGGAAGTGGAGGCAACTTCGACCACAGAACAAAACTCAAAGACCCATGAAACAGTCTTTTGCTTCGTAAATCTATCATTGACAAAGTGGTTACACAGAAACGCATGCGTCTGGTAGTTGAAGCAAAAGCTGGTAAATACGTACTGTGTGTCCATGCATATACAGATACAAATTTGTTTTTATACGGATTTGTATTATTTTGTAACAAATGGTAACTTAGCACTTGCTAAGCGCTCAACACTTGGCTCAACAAATGGCCATATAATTTTGTAACGGGCCTCGCCCGCAAACTTAAGATTATTAGGAATATTTGCACTTCTTTAATTCCATAAGAACCAAAAGCACAAAATATTCTTAAGTTTTGCGGAGCGGTGTATATATTTGTAGAAAATGTTATGTAACCGAAATTTGCTCGTACACTCGCTTCGTGTGCTACACGAAAAAAAATATGTGCTATTATGGTAATAGTGGAATAGTGGAACATATTGAACACTAGTATAAAATGAACGCCACTGAACTCCGAAATATCTACTACTTTAAAAGTGCACTCTAAACAGGAGCACTCTTCACCCGAGTTCTTTTATAACCTACTCGGGAACGGAGCTGATTGCTGCTGACCGACAGATTATATAACCCATTAGAGACCTCTTCATACCTATTCTGATATGCTCTATGACTTACTTTTCTTTACTTTCAAAGAGATGATATTTAAACTAATTTAATAGTGTTAAATATGTAAATATCTCATTCAATTTTCCTACTTAGAATTCTGCAAGATTTTTAGTAGATATTCCTTGTAGATATTATAATTTACTTTTTCTGTTTGTAATATATAACGTATGAAAATGACAAACATGGAAGTAGAATTTATGTATTGGATAGTGTGAAAAATATTCGTTATTTCATTTAAATAAATTAAGTGTGAGATTTGAAAAACTGGGGTATATCAATATACTTAAATTTGAACATTCTGCATTCAATTCGACAGAAGAAGCCTTAAACTACAATATATAAGCATTTTATAATCTTGCTAAAAAAAATGTAATAAATTTGTAAGAGGGCATTAAAATTTACATTTTATTAGAACGCAAGTATCACATACATTATGCAGTGGAATTTTCTAGCACCACGTTGGGTTAGCCAATTGTGCTGTGGAATTTGCTTTGAAATTGCTTTATTTAATTTTAATTCACACTACAGCTTATTTTTTTCATCGGCTATTCAGTCTAGTAGAATCCTTGAGCTTACGTCTCTGGGTCGATCCTCGCGGATGTTGGTAATATCAAAAATAAAACACAAGGTATCAGATAAATTATACACGCATTTTCCCTTTACATTGATATATTAAAAATAAAAAAAAAGAAAAATCCCTCTACAAAGTGTATAGGGTGCTAAAGCATCATTAAACAGTAGCAATGAGGAAACACTCTTTGTGAACATTGACTCGCACACAGAGAAAAACCTCTTGTGAATCACGATCAAATATAAAACTAATAAATATTAGTGAAATCTGTCAAGTTTAACCTTTACTGTGACCCCTACAATCAAATATCAAAAACAAATTAGTTTTCAAAACTCACGCTAGTTGAAAATTTATTCATGCAACAAATAACATGATAAGATCCATCCCCACTACAATCTCTCCAACCTTAAATTCCAAAAAAAATGTTCTCGAAGTATAATATTAAGAAAAACAACTTCCCTTAACAAAAAACATGACAAGCTTTCGCTAATATCCATATACTACTTTCAAACACATTATTATTACAATAAATACAAAATTTATAGCACTGAAAATAATCTTAATATCTAATAAATAAATAATATAATTTTATCAACTTACATTAAGTTTTTTGTGTGATTTCGAAATACACGAGAGGCATCTTTTTACACAAGATTTCAAATAACTATGAAAAACTTCGCAAAAATCGAATTAAGGTTTACTTGCACCTTATACTAAATGCAAAACAAAGTACAGACCGACTTTATAAAACAAAGAATAAAATTTATTATTTTATCCTTTTTTAACTAAACACATTAACAGTCAAGATACCTCTGAATCAAAAATGAAAAATTCTTCATATCCGCCTCGCTATCCCTTCCATCTATCAAATCAAAATATACAGACAATACATCTTATCAAATACAATATCCGAAAAAGCGGCAAATTCAATTCCTTTGGTCCACCTAAATATACGAGGGCTAATCACAATTTTATACATTAAATATTTTATTTATACAACATTAGATATATCGATCCCCATCTGAAATAAATAAATATACAAGTGAAATAGCTAATTTTTTTATAAATTGTCCCTAGTAAAGAGTTCACTAATAGTTCAATCTTTTTCCTTGCTTGTCCATGGAAAATCCATGACATAATTCCCCGAAATTATCCGAGAACAAAGTCAGAACATCACTGAGCTTTTTTCAAGGATAATCTTCAGCACAGCACTCGAGACAGTACCGCACCCTGTCTTGGTTCTCGGCACTCACTTGTTGTATTAGTGTTGAACAGGATCCACGTCGTTCTGATGCTGTAGTGTGATAAACGGTTTCAACATCTCCATATAAAAACAACATCTCCAACATCTTCAACATTTCCATATAAAATTTTTGAATATTTAAATGTCTTATTTGACTTAAAACATTTTATCTTTTATGTCGTTTTACTTGACATAATTCATCTTAATGTCATATTGCTTGACATTTTCGAATGAGCTTCGTTACAAACATCACAGACGAAGGAACACGCCGAAGCAGCAGTCATCCCCGTCGAATCTTCGAGCACACTCTCGATCACATGGACATGAATGTTTCCAACGAATTTTCATAAATAAAAGAAAAACATAGCATCAAAATCTCATATATCAAATCATCATCATAAACAAATTCATAACACCATTAGTTCCCAAGCAATTTCAATAATAATAATAATAATCATAATAATCAACAATAATATCATGAGCTCAATTTCTTCCTATATTTATATAGTTTTAATTTTTTTCAACGCAATTCCCATTATTAATAATTTTTTTATACGCAGATAAATTTTAATTATTTAATTATGTCAACAATAAATTTTATTTTAACTCATCCTGTATATATATCCGTTTGCTTAATCCAATTCATTACCAGTTCAGTTAAGTCAGCACATCGTAAACCATCCTATTCAAATATTTTTATACATTAACCTTTTTTTCACATGCCAATAATTCTTTTTCTATATATTCATAAATACCATAATTTTATTTCAATAATATATATATATATATATATATCTATCTCTATTATCATAATAATTTTTTTATATATCGACGAAAATTCTATTTAAATATACCGACGAAAATTTTTTTTATAAATACATTTTCATTTTCATATAAATATTTCATATATTTATTTCATATATTACCGACGAAAAATTTTTTTTATATATTCAATATCGTATACTTTTTATCCCGACGAAATTCAGTAAACATCTTTTTATTTTACTGCTGCATCCTCTTCTTATATTAATAATCTTATCCTAATTATCTATTACGTTAAATCCATTTCAGTATCATTTATCAAATCCTATTTACTTTTCCAAATTTTTTTATTTATATATCCTTTTGTTACAACACATTCCATTTAGTTATTTCAAAAGCAAAAATCCTTATATCTCGCATATACATCTAAATAGTTTACAACAAAATTTATTATTAAGTTGGGCCTATTTGAAAATATCCGACAGTAAATCATTTGTAGTTTCATTTTTACTTTTACCTTACTATAAAATGTGGGTCTATTTAATTTAAATTTAGTACCCCTATACTTCCTAATTTTCAGAGTATCATATTTTAAAATTTTATTATTGACATGGGTCTGATTTATGTTATTTGAAAAACAGTTGATTTTAAAATTAGCATTACGGAAATTTTTTCGTTTACTTTCAAGATAATTATTCAAATTATATTTATACATGATATTTCTAGAAATCAATTTCTTTTTACTTTTATTTCGTCTATCGTTAATTTTATTAACGCCAACTGCTTGTTTAATTAATTTATTGCTCATTTTCTCGTGAATACTTTTTTCCATCCTACATTCTAATTTAGCATTTGTTTTTATTATATTGAATTCTGTTTTCTCATTAGTTTCAAACTTAATTTTATTTAATATAATTTCTTCGCTTACCCTGATTTGATTTTTTCTTCTTCCTATTTCTGTAACCATATCATTTCCTTCTTCCTGTGGCATAGATTCCTCCCCATGCACGTCCTCTAAACTTTCTTTTGTAATTGTTGATTCGTTTTCTTCTTGTTGCATTATTATTGATTCCTTTTCTTCTTGTTCCAATATTATTGATTCCTGTTCTGTTATTGCTTGTTTTTCCTCGGTGTGTATTATTTTACTTTCACTTATTGTGTTTTCCTTGTTTATACGAATGTTACTGTTTCTTGATACCCTTTTTTCCATTATCTCTTCTATTTTACTATCCATATCTACTTGTCGTTGTTCCATCCTATTCATTTGTTGTTTCGTTTCATTATGATTTTGTTGTATCATATTCATTTGTTGTTTCGTTTCATTATGATTTTGTTGTATCATATTCATTTGTTGTTTCATTTCCCATATCGTTTTCATCATAACATGCATCATATCCATCATCTGTTGACTGCTTTCTTCATTGTGTCCTCCTTCATGTATGTAACCAGCGTTACCCATTCTTTGTTTCAAATTTTCCATTATATTTTCCATATTTGAATTATATCGTTTTATTTCTTCCAATTATACGTTGGACTCGCCAAAATTGTAATATCGGTCCCACGTTGGATTGCGCCAATTATGCAATCCAATTATTAAATTATTTACTTATCTTCAAATCGCCGACACGTTGGGCTCCAATTGTAATATCGGTCCCACGTTGGATTGCGCCAATTATGCAATCCAATTATTAAATTATTTACTTATCTTCAAATCGCCGACACGTTGGGCTCCAATTGTAATATCGGTCCCACGTTGGATTGCGCCAATTATGCAGTGGAATTTTCTAGCACCACGTTGGGTTAGCCAATTGTGCTGTGGAATTTGCTTTGAAATTGCTTTATTTAATTTTAATTCACACTACAGCTTATTTTTTTCATCGGCTATTCAGTCTAGTAGAATCCTTGAGCTTACGTCTCTGGGTCGATCCTCGCGGATGTTGGTAATATCAAAAATAAAACACAAGGTATCAGATAAATTATACACGCATTTTCCCTTTACATTGATATATTAAAAATAAAAAAAAAGAAAAATCCCTCTACAAAGTGTATAGGGTGCTAAAGCATCATTAAACAGTAGCAATGAGGAAACACTCTTTGTGAACATTGACTCGCACACAGAGAAAAACCTCTTGTGAATCACGATCAAATATAAAACTAATAAATATTAGTGAAATCTGTCAAGTTTAACCTTTACTGTGACCCCTACAATCAAATATCAAAAACAAATTAGTTTTCAAAACTCACGCTAGTTGAAAATTTATTCATGCAACAAATAACATGATAAGATCCATCCCCACTACAATCTCTCCAACCTTAAATTCCAAAAAAAATGTTCTCGAAGTATAATATTAAGAAAAACAACTTCCCTTAACAAAAAACATGACAAGCTTTCGCTAATATCCATATACTACTTTCAAACACATTATTATTACAATAAATACAAAATTTATAGCACTGAAAATAATCTTAATATCTAATAAATAAATAATATAATTTTATCAACTTACATTAAGTTTTTTGTGTGATTTCGAAATACACGAGAGGCATCTTTTTACACAAGATTTCAAATAACTATGAAAAACTTCGCAAAAATCGAATTAAGGTTTACTTGCACCTTATACTAAATGCAAAACAAAGTACAGACCGACTTTATAAAACAAAGAATAAAATTTATTATTTTATCCTTTTTTAACTAAACACATTAACAGTCAAGATACCTCTGAATCAAAAATGAAAAATTCTTCATATCCGCCTCGCTATCCCTTCCATCTATCAAATCAAAATATACAGACAATACATCTTATCAAATACAATATCCGAAAAAGCGGCAAATTCAATTCCTTTGGTCCACCTAAATATACGAGGGCTAATCACAATTTTATACATTAAATATTTTATTTATACAACATTAGATATATCGATCCCCATCTGAAATAAATAAATATACAAGTGAAATAGCTAATTTTTTTATAAATTGTCCCTAGTAAAGAGTTCACTAATAGTTCAATCTTTTTCCTTGCTTGTCCATGGAAAATCCATGACAATATGTGTTAGAGATATAAAAACTTGTTAACTTAACGTATTTTGCGTTTAAGTATATTCTGTAAAATGTTGAAAATATATAAAAAAGGAAAGCAGTAGAATGAAAAATATAATAGGGACAAGTAGTCCTAAGTGCGCAATATACGACGTCTTAATATAATGGTGATATAGTAATGTACTTTGCTTGTGTAAAGTATATACAAGAAGTCTGAGCATACTTTTTCTACTGCTCAGAATGATAACTGAGTTGCCGAAATACGTATTCAGAATTTAAGGTTATATTGTGGTAAGGGTTATTTATATTAACTTTTCAGAAAGCCACAGTCTCCGATTCATACAGAGGCACAAGTTCATATAATTGATTTTTTTTTGCTTTCCCATATTGAAATATACGATACAATATGAGAGCTAAAGCGTATGTATTTTTATTAGTATTTCAAGTTGCAGTTTTTAAAGCTCTATTCTAAAAAACTCCTTATTAATATTTAAAATAATGTTAAATTCAATATTACCTTAGGAAGAGTTGACAAATTTTATCATATGTATCAGAAAATAGATTATTATTAAACTACAAAACTACTAACGATGTCATTATATTTTTCTAAGTTCACATATTAGAGTGACAAATTATCTAAATTTTATATATATATATATATATATATATATATATATCTCGTGATTGGTCCGTCGGTTGTTCTGTCGCTTTCGACTATTGGTCGATCGGTTTGCGTTCGGTCCGAGTTAGTATGACTGGGCTGTGGCAAGTTGTTCTCATTACGTAGCTTGTGTGTAATCTGCCTGTTGAGCAAGGCCGACTTCCATGTGTCAGGCAAACGCTGTCCGTCGTCACGTTTGTTCATACAGTTTTGCCGTTTCTCAATTTCTATTGCTTCTCTTATAATCCTGTACGTTAACCTCGTACTGCGTGCTATAGTTTTTGTACCGTCAAAGTCGATAGTGTGTCCTGTATGTAGCACATGCTTAGCTAGGGATGATGTTGATTCTTTTTTAGCTACCGCATTTCTGTGTTCTTCCCTCCGTACGCTGGTTTTACGGTTAGTATGCCCTATGTATGTCTGTTCGCATTCATAGCACGGTATTTCGTAGACCCCTTGGTTTTCTAGTTCTATCTTGTCCTTTGTATTAGGCAAAATGTCTTTTATTTTCCTGTCTGTCGTATAAATGGTGTTTATGTCGTGTCGGCGTAATATTCTACCTATTTTCTCAGTCGTACCTTTCACGTAAGGGAGAAATGCTGTCCGTGTAGATCTTTCTTTCTTTTTTGGTTGATTCTTGTTAATTCGTGTCGCTCTGTTAATGGTATGTTGTGAATATCCGTTCGCTTGTAATATGTTTTTTATTGTTCCCATTTCTTCGTTTCGATGTTCTGCGTCTGACAAAGTTTGTAAACTCTGTAGTAAAAACATTAATCCACAGATCTCAAACTTTGTCAGACGCAGAACATCGAAACGAAGAAATGGGAACAATAAAAAACATATTACAAGCGAACGGATATTCACAACATACCATTAACAGAGCGACACGAATTAACAAGAATCAACCAAAAAAGAAAGAAAGATCTACACGGACAGCATTTCTCCCTTACGTGAAAGGTACGACTGAGAAAATAGGTAGAATATTACGCCGACACGACATAGACACCATTTATACGACAGACAGGAAAATAAAAGACATTTTGCCTAATACAAAGGACAAGATAGAACTAGAAAACCAAGGGGTCTACGAAATACCGTGCTATGAATGCGAACAGACATACATAGGGCATACTAACCGTAAAACCAGCGTACGGAGGGAAGAACACAGAAATGCGGTAGCTAAAAAAGAATCAACATCATCCCTAGCTAAGCATGTGCTACATACAGGACACACTATCGACTTTGACGGTACAAAAACTATAGCACGCAGTACGAGGTTAACGTACAGGATTATAAGAGAAGCAATAGAAATTGAGAAACGGCAAAACTGTATGAACAAACGTGACGACGGACAGCGTTTGCCTGACACATGGAAGTCGGCCTTGCTCAACAGGCAGATTACACACAAGCTACGTAATGAGAACAACTTGCCACAGCCCAGTCATACTAACTCGGACCGAACGCAAACCGATCGACCAATAGTCGAAAGCGACAGAACAACCGACGGACCAATCACGAGGAGTCAGACACGCGTCCCCACTACGACGGGACCATATAATACGAGCGGCACAGGAAATCAACGCACTCTTGAAGTTACCATTGCAACGAGAAGATCCTCTAGAAAAAGGTGAAAGTGATGTCACCGAAACGTCAGGAAGAAAGTTGTCCTTCTCAGGACGAAATCATCCAAACGCGGCGAAATATCCCGAAGAACAACGCTTCAACAAACGACCGCGAAAACATTCGACGAAATATATATATATATATACATATATATTGAAATATGCTGGTCGCTCCCTCTGTAATGTAATGAAATGCCACCACGTAAGGGTGACTAAAATGAAGAAGTACGTTGATCTCAATGTGAATAAAAGAATGATTAATGTTGATTAAAGTAAAAGATTATATAAGTTAAAGTTAATAGAATTGAATTTATAAATTGGGCGCCTTTAATACAAAAATGTAAACTTAGATCAACGCTATCTATATTCTTACTTAATAATCCAACTAGCAGTCGTGAGTATGAAATAAGTAAAATTTGACTCCTCAGGATCTTCGTTGATAATATATGTGTATGTTTATCCTATGTATGGTGTTTGAATAGATAAATTTAATATAAAATAACTGTACAACTAAACACTAGCAAATAAAAGAGTAAGTTATGAAATAAAAATAAATAATTTATTGAAGTAAATAAGCAATCTGTAACTTTGAACAAATTAATGTGCCTAGCGACAAATAAAATAGTTTACAAATAGAGCACGTGTGTATAATACAAAGAGGTTATGTTTAGTAATAAAATATGGTCTAATATTGAATACAAACAGTTAACACAACAATTCAGGTAAGTACCACAATGTTTAAATCATTTATATAGTTTTACTATTATGAGAAACTCAAAGATGTGTATAAAAGTAAAATTCTGGAATTTATTGTATTAAGAAGTTTGTTTTGAATAAATAATATTAACTTTTAGGACTTTATTGTGTGAACCTGTTTTCCATCGAGTTCTTCAATTATCCAGAATGAAAGCGATGTTATCGGGAAAATACAAAGTACGGGTCCTCCCATCTCTGATGACGGCGTTTGCGGCGTATAACGGCTTCGGTTCTGCCTCTTCGTCGGAACTCCAATATGGAAGATGCTCGGATCGAATCCTATTAGTTTTCAAGCGATTGTCTTCAGGTTTGTTTTCAAAAGATGGGCCAAGTATTAACGTTTCGATTCAGCATAAATTTTGAATTATATCACAGGTATTTTAATTTTTATTTAAGTTTACTTTGGAGTTGAACTATATTACGGCCATTCGTTATAAGATTTTAGAAAATGACGCCGATAGCGATTATTTATTTTCAAAGCCTAGTTAATATCGTCAAATAGCCTCGAAGTTTTACTTTTACTACATCCGTAAACATAAAGAATATAAATAATATAATATTTTTGACATTATAATTAAATTTATAAAATATTTTTCAAACTGTCAGAACATGCTTTCCAATACTAGGTTATGTTATATTCGTGTGTAGAAAATAATATATTGAAAATTAAAATATAAAAGTAAGTTTTGAAATAAGTTAATTTGAATTATACAAAGTTATCGTCATATTAATTTATTTACATTTCGATACTAATTTTACAAATTAAGTCCGCCAATTTAACCCTTCTTCTGTGAGTTATATATTGTTAAATACTGTTTTTCCCATTACAGTTGCTGGAATTAGGGTGCAGTTTGCCCCATTACAATATATATATATATATATATATATATATATATATATATATAATATTTTCGTGACCTTGGTATGATATGGTAAATTCAATCAGTTGGCGATTTAAGGTCTGGCTTACTTCAAAGTATATATATTTAAAACAACCCTACATGTTTCGGCAATGATGCCTTTATCAAGGATATAAAATATAAAATATTAAATATATGTATATACTTTGAAGTAAGCCAGACCTTAAATCGCCAATTGATTGAATTTACTATATATATATATATATATATATATATATATATATATATATATATACCGGGTGTATTATGAAAAACCTTTCGTGCTGTAACTTTTTTATTTTTTATCCGAATGTAATAAATTATACGTCGAACTAAATCGTTTTAAAAACACTGTAACGTGATCCGCTTTGAATTTTTTTTTACACTTTGTTTTTGACAGACAGCTGCAAACTGTGTTTTTTTAAATTGCACTATACTTTTTTTTTTCCCTTATTCAAATATATTACTTTTTCTGAATATGAAACTGTAAACAACGATATCCTTGTATGAAAAAAAAATCGAGAAATTGGAGGTTTTTTTTTAGTGCGATTTATTCTAGTTTTTCCGAACACAGAGATTTCTTAAATGCATTTTAAATACTCTATTTCATTTTATTACCAGCAAATGTGTGTACCTTTTAAAATCACTTACATTCAATACTATATAGCCCATAAAGGATTACAAACCAATGTTATCAGTGAGCGGTGGGTCAACAACAACATTTACAGTGCTTATTTTAAAAATTTAAACATCAAGCAGTCATATTGAACAATAAAAGTGCATTCCTAATTTTCGAAGAGAGCTGTGACATCTGTCAGTCACACATTCATTATAACATTTTCAACGATTTATTTCTAAATTTTGTTATTGAAATGGATAATGGCGAATGTGTGGATGCGATTCAAGCATATTTTGAATGCGGAAGAAATTCCACAGCTGCTTTGCGACTTTATGGAAATCGTTTTCCTGATAGACTGCGTCCAAGTGCCGATAAGTTTGGAAGGCTCGTGCGAAATTTACGAAATTTTTATCATTCAAAAACCCGAAAATAAACGCACGTGTAATTCAAGATCAAAATTTAGAATTAAGTGTCTTGCTCTATGTGGAAGAAAACCCTAATACGTCTACGCGAGAAATTGCTCACTACATGCAGGTATCACATTCTACAGTTCAGTACATTCTGAAGAAGCACAAGTTCTTTCCTTATAAACCACGGAAGGTGCATGCTTTCGGTGAAAACGACCCTCAAAGAAGGGTTCAATTCTGCACGGTTTTCATGAATAAACTAAGGGAAGATCCAATTTTTTATCGTCGTGTGTTGTGGTCAGATGAATGCACTTTTGGGAAAAATGGTGTATTCAACAGAAATAATCATCGCCATTGGAGCACTGAAAATAACCATGTTGTGATGCAACACAATTTTCAAAATCGGTTCAGTGTAAATGTATGGCATGGCATTTTAGGCGATAGAGTAGTAGGGCCTTTTTTTGTGGCAAGAAAAGTATAATAATTTGTTACGCAATGAATTAGGCGATTATTTAGATGAGTTGCCACTTGCTGAGTTAAACAGGTTGGTGTTCCAACAGGACGGTGCCACACCCCATAATGCACGAATGAATACTGATTTTCTAAATAATTATTTTGGCGTCAGATGGATGGGCACTTACGGACCTATTCGATGGCCTGCTAGATCGCCAGATCTGAGTCCACTGGATTTCTTTCTGTGGTCTTACATTCAAGATCATGTCTATTTGACTCCACCTGATACCAGAGATGATTTAGTAAGAAGGATAGTACAAGTATGTCATGAAATACCACCAAATCTTATATTAAACGCAGCAGTTGGAGTTAATAGAAGGTGTCAAATGTGTCTGGAACAAAGTGGGGCCAATTTCGAACATTTGATTCATTAAAATATATAATAGCTTGATTTCTGTAAATTTCGTAGTTTTTTTTAACAATAAAAAATTTGTCACTCAATTTAATGGAGGTGTCTTCAGGAAATAAATGTTTATTAGAATATCTAAAAAAAAATATGTAGTACAATTTAAAAAAAAAATTTACTACTGTCTGTCAAAAACGAAATGTCAAATTTTTTTTTTTTTTTTAAACAGGTTACATTGCTTTAAAAACGATTTAGTTTGACATATCATTCATTAGAATCAGATAAAATATAAGGAAGCTACAGCCCCAAAGATTTTTCATAATAAGGGAATAAAAAATATAAATCTGTATTTATATTTTTTATTCCCTTGACAAAGGCATCATTGGCGAAACATGTAGGGTTGTTTTAAATATATATACTTTGAAGTAATGAACCAGACCTTTAATCGCCGACTTATTAAGTTTACCTTATCATACCAAGGTCACGAAAATATTATATTTATATATATATATATATATATATAAGTGTTTAGATAATTTCTTAGCCGTTTATTAAATATAACAATTGATAAATTATTGGAGTTTTTCGGCGTTTATATGAAATATTTACAAATATCAAATTAGTATGTTGGGACTCGAACCCAAGTCTACAGTTTGCCGGACTGTCGCTTTTACCACTTAGCCACAATAGACCTAGGTTCAAGCTATTTAGAAATGCATTATAAAGTAACAGTGTTAATGAATCAGATGTCAGCTATTGAATATAGATGTCAAGTTGAAAGCAGAGGTCAGTTTTGAAAGCTGATGTCAGCTTTGATAGCAGATGTCAGTTAGTGAAAGCAAATGTCAGTTATTGAAAGCAGATGTCTGTTTTGAAAGCAGGTGTCAGTTATGAAAGCAAACGTCAGATTTGAAAGCAGATGCCTATTTTGAAAGTAGATGTCAGTTCTTGAAAGCAGATGTCAGTATTTTGAGAGCAGATGTCAGATTTGAATGTTTGAAAATGCTAATTATTGCTCCTTAGCTATATGAGTGTAGACAGCAATGTTTACATCCCCACTTACTCTGCAATTACATACATTTGAATTTGATATTTGTAAATATTTCATATAAAAGCCGAAAAACTCCAATAATTTATCAATTGTTATATTTAATAAACGGCCAAGAAATTATTTAAACACTCATATAGCTATGGAGTAATAATTAGCATTTTCAAACATTCAAATCTGACATCTGCTCTCAAAATACTGACATATGCTTTCAAGAGCTGACATCTACTTTCAAAATAGGCATCTGCTTTCAAATCTGACGTTTGCTTGCCTGCTAAATACGCTGAACTAAAAGAATATTTCCAGCATGCACCTATAATCAGTCGCAATGTAGAAAGCACGTTTTCAATCTACAAGGATGTATTTCATTCAAAGAGAACCAATAAGAGGACCTTGAGAAAGTATTGCTAATATTAATACTCCTTTACTCAACCCCAACCACAAAATGAACAAATGAAAATGTATTTCGTATTTTATAGATCACCACTCGTTTGTTTTTCAATTATAGAAATAAAATTAAAAACTCTTTAAAATAAATTTTCAATAGTACGCCTGTGGGCGATGAGTCATTAGCCTCTCGTATCCGGTCCCAACTTATTATTATCTGTCCATAACTATTATGAATAGGAGTAGGGTTAGTTCATCTCCTTGTTTCAATCCTCTGTGTATGCAAAGTCCACTATCATTTAGTAGTACGTTTACCCTTATTGTTTGACATACATTTCTTATAAATTTTGAAAACCGTTCCAATTTCTGTATTTTTATAGTTCTTTTCTCGCATATTAGTTGTCTACTCTCGATTGCTCTTTCTACCATGTTTTTCTCTTTCTCTACATATACATAAGCTTATATACGAATATAATCGACTGAAAGCATTTTAATATTAAAATCACATAATAGATAAATAGTACGAGGACGATATGAAAAATACGCAGGTTAGGGATGAAAATGTAGTTTTTTTAATACTCTACTATTTATTTCTACACATAGTCACCTAGCTCAATGCACTTACTCCAGCATTTTTTCAAATTTTCAAACCAATCAAGAAATATTATTTGTTCAAAGATGACCTCGTTTGACACTAACTGCCTTCTGCTAAGCCATTTTTTCATGTCTGAAAATAAAGAGGGATCGCATGGCGATAACGGACGAGGGACCTGGTTCTGTACTTCAGCAATATGGTTTCTATATCTTTATATATTCTTTTCTTTATCTATTTTTTTATCTATATAATGGTATCGTTTCTATAGTTTCTGTTCCGAAGATTAGGACTCCTTGTCGTCGTCGTTTTCTTCCACGGTACAA
Source organism: Melolontha melolontha (assembly GCA_935421215.2). Lineage (NCBI taxonomy): Eukaryota > Metazoa > Arthropoda > Insecta > Coleoptera > Scarabaeidae > Melolontha > Melolontha melolontha. The sequence goes on along the minus strand of OW285236.1, from coordinate 152,338,379 downwards.
TCTAGGTATCAAATACCTATTACGAATGAAGGAGCATTATTTTAGGAAGTGGAAGAAGAGTTGATAGTCCCATCACGGGAATGAATTTAATAGATCAAAAGAGCTTACGTTAAGTATGAATCCCACGTAGAAGCACAAATAACTCAAGATCCTGCTTCATTATGGAAATCTATAAACAACAGGAGGGGCAGTGCTAGGATACCTGGTTGCATGGTGTTTAACGATGAATTAATTAATACACTTCAGAGTATAGTAGACGCATTTCGTGAATTTTTCTCGTCAGTCTTTCAATCGCGATTTGCAACTTCGTCTTCTACGAGTACTTGCACTAATGTGATCATTATATGTCCTGTGACTCCTTATACAGTCTTGAACTGCAACAGCAAGCTCAAACTTAATCAAGCATCTGGTAACCACGGTCTTACAAGTTTTATGTTTACCCTTAGCAAGTATTTTCAATTTAATTATTTCTACTGGTTCCTTTCCTGAATTTTGGAAGGATTCTGCCAGTCCATAAAAGTGGCAATCAGAGTGACATTTGCAATACAGACCAGTTAACTTATTAAATAAATTTTTGAATCTTTAATAGATGAACAAATAGTTTCTGAAGTATGTTGTCTGCTGTCCTCTTGCCTACATGTATTTGTTGTCATCACTAACTTGATAGAAATGATGCAATTTATTAGCAAAGCTACCGATGATCGCCTTCAGGTCGATGTAATATATACATATTTCGCCAAAGCTTTCGATTCCATCGATCACTCAATACTATTAGGTAAATTGGATGTCTGTGGTTTCTTTCCCTTGTTATTTAATCTCGTTTCTTCTTACTTTGGTTCTCGCTCATGTTATTAGGTAAATTGGATGTCTGTGGTTTCTTTCCCTTGTTATTTAATTTCGTTTCTTCTTACTTTGGTTCTCGCTCATGTTATGTCTGCTTTAATGGTTTCCACTCTCGACATTTCCATTCAATATCTGGTGTGCGACAAGGATCTATTTTGGGCCTTTAGTTTTTAATATATTTCTTAACGATCTACTTTGTTCACTGGATTGCGGAGTTTTAGCTAATGCGGATGACTTGAAAATCTATGTGAAAGCTACGAATATTGAAGATTGTAACGCGCTGGATAACAATTTGAAGCTAGTGTACAATTTGTGTAATGAAAACATGTGACACATTCTAGGATTGCGAATCCATATCACTTTACATATAGTGTTGATCAAATGATGATACCTGAAACTAAAGAATTGTGAATTTTGTTTGATGTATCGTTTCAATTTACCGCATATATTTTTTCTGTTTGTAATGTTGCCTTAAAGTCTTTGGGCTTCTCGACTCGAAATTGTCGCGACTTCGGCAACCCGTCGACTTTAAAATGTCTGTTTGATTCTTATGTGTGGAGGGTCCTATAAAATGGTGCAGTTGTGCGGTATCCATAATACATCTATAAACAAATAACTTTAAAGAGAATTCAGAAGCGTTTTATTAAATATCTCACCTTCGAGTGCGATGTAATTTATCTAATACGTGGGACGGATTATAACTCTTTGCTCAACAGACATTATTTTCGCTCTCTCGCTAGTAAAAAAGAAGTGAGTGCTACCTTTCTTTTGAAACTAGTCACCAACTCCATTGATGCATCTAGTCTACTATTTCAGGTTGATTTTCTTGTGCCGGCTTACTGTACGCGTTCGTGTGCCACGTTTCTGTTACTAACGGCCAAATTTGACGTTTTAAAGAAGGCACCTCTGATGCACATATGATGTGGAATTGCAACTGTTTTTTGGATAGATATAAAACATAAACTTTTTTACAAGTGGAAGCAAAAAAAAAATCAGTAGGGCCAGTTCTTTTTAACTATACAGGTATAACTACACTTACTATAATTGTCAATCCTTTCTCCGATTCCCACAGTCCGACGTTGACATATTTTTCAATAAATTATACTTAGATTTATAGGAATGAATTATTAATTTGTTTTTATTTACAGAATATGTTTTCAGTTTGTAACGGAAGTAAGTTCGTAGTTCGATAGCTCACTTGCGTGCATGTGTATTTTATTTTAAGTATATTCTGCTCTCAAATCTATTTGCATACGATGCCAACAAGCACCCGCATTACACTATGTATGTATATTTATATTCCTATGATTAGCGTAAAGGAATACGTATAAGTAGTCGAGAAGTGGTGGGATATAGCGAATGTGTCATTCATTAAAATACCGATCGTTTTGACAAATAGGATAAATAAAGCCGGGAAGAGGTAAGGGGTATGAAAATTCGCAAAGAAGTGGGGACGCGTACCTATGAGTCTAGATACCACGGTCTAGTAGCGCAAGTAGGCGATACAATACGCAGTTAGTTGCAGTCAGTAGTTCACAGCAATCGGATTGAAGTGTGTATAACAAGGACAGGCCGCTACGTCCATAATGGATTTATTTTTAGTAAATGAGAAAATTGAAATTATAAGTTGGAATTTTCAAGGGAACACGTATGAAGAGATTAGAAACTTATTCCCTTTGTCTTTTCCTAACAGACCTGTGCCATCGATATCAACTATATCCCGCGTTATTAACAAATTTAAAACCTACGGATGTGTCGTTAACTGCTATCGATGCAGACGTAATAACCCGCCACGCGATGAGGATACGGAGGTAGCAATTTGTGCTTCTGTGGAAGAAAATAAAAATAAATCTCTTCGTGATATTGCCGAAGAATTAGATATTAGTAAATCAACTGCGTACGCGGTTTTGAAAAAAAACAAATATCGGTCATATAAATATCAAAACCACCAAGAGATTTTTGAGGATGATTATTTTCGTAGAATGGAGTTCTGTCAAACTATAATCGATAAAAATATTGAGATAAATAATTTTATTGAAAACATATGTTTTACGGACGAGTCCTCGTTTACTATTCATGGCGCACAAAATCCAAGTATTTGCCAATATTGGTCTCGAGACTATGAGCACAGAGTACTTCAAACTCGTACGCAATATCCACAGAAATTAAACATCTGGGTGGGTATTTACAATAATGACATTATAGGACCATTTTTTATTAACGGCAATTTGAATGGACAACGGTATTTGAATCTGCTACAAGAACATGTTATACCAGGTCTTGAAGAAGTCTCAGACAATATCAATAATGTATGGTTCCAACATGACGGGTGTCCTGCACATGAGCATAGGGATGTTCGGCAATATCTCCAAAATGTATTCCCAAATAAATTAATTTCGAAAGTGGGCACCATTCGATGGCCTGCAAGATCCCCTGATTTGGCTCCTCTTGACTTTTTCCTTTGGGGTTATATTAAAAATAAAATTTATAGTCATAACCGAGCTACAACTTTGCCAGAATTACGACAAAAAATTATTGAGGTTTGCCAAAATATTACTCCCGGTTTGTTGTCTAACGTTCGAAGAGAATTTTACGATAGAATGGGTTACTGTTTAATGCAAGAAGGGAAAGCATTCGAACACTTAATTTAATAAATTATAATTTATAAAATTAATTATTATTATAGTTTTAATTTGTTTAGATATTTTCAGAATGAGTTTAATTTATATTTTAAAGAGTACGCCCTGTTATTTAATTTTTAGAAGTCTTATTTAAGTTTTTCGTATAATAATATTCAGCTCGAAATAAATTTTATGTTTTAAATGGTACGTAGTTTTATTTCATTTTAATTTAGAGAAGTTTTTCCACTTAATTTGATGTTTTAAAAAATAAGTTGCCTTATGTTAATCTACTGTTAAAATTAAACGTTTTTACATTGCATATTATCACAGTTTGTGAAATGTCTTCAAGCACAACACGACGCACGATGATATGCACACAGCATTCGTCGTTATCTGAATAAGCGGTGTGCTCTACAATATTGGTGGGGACGTACTTCCCTTGACCTCCTCTCCGCTTTTAATATCTTACAACTCAAAACGATCGGTATACAATCGTTCGAGCTGGAGCGCGAGTTGGAGCATTATTGTGATGCAAGATCATCTCGGACGATTTTCGGGGACACTGAAGAGTGAAGAATGAGTACAACGGTCTTCTAGCGGTACAGTTGAAACACGCAACAACCATCTTTTTGTTTCAGATTTTTCTCGAATCAATTTTGTTGGAGCTTAGTCATTTTCCAGGAACCAAACTCTCAATTCTTGTTTTTTTTTAAAGATTGCTATAGTATACTAAAATTTAATCATTTAGAGTGATATTGTACAGAAGATGAGACTATCAATTGACAAAGTGATTCAGCACTATCTCGTGCGGTTTTCTTTTTGTAAGGAATCCAACGAGAACAAGTTTAAGTACCTTCAAATGATTTTGTATAATAGTTTTAGTAGCCTTCGCACCGATCTTCAATGTTGCTTGAATACTACTCACAGAAACATGCCATGTCGGCCCTATTTAATCATGCCTAGATAACCAAAAAGCCGTTTTGTTTAAGGGGTTGAAACGTGTAATTTAAGGAAAGTCGATCGCGTTGGAATCATTCGACTATCGGTTTACGGTAGCTAATGAACATGACTTGTCGTCAAATATCCAATTGATTCCTCAAAGCTCTTTAGCTCTTAAAACCCATTTTGAAATGATAAAAAGTCAGTTTCATAATGAACGCTCTTTGTTTAATTCCGTGATTTATTGTGCACATGATGACTTTAAACCTTTGTAGTTTAAAAATACTCAAGAGTATTTTTCAACTGTAACTTGCATTAACTTATTAACAACTAGGTTAAGATATTAAACAAAATTTGTAATAAAATATTACGGCCTTCTACAGAGGCTCAGCGAAAAGAGAATAGCTATTGTGTTAACATTAAATGTAATTGCTTCATTATTATTTTCTCTTTTTCAGTTTATTTATTTACGTGTTCCAGCCATATAGCTATCATCTTAATCTTTTCCAAAGAATTTAAGTTGGACATCGCACATATTAACGATCTTTAATAATAACTGACTAATATGTTTTTCTTTATAGTATTATTTACCTTGGAGACTTTAAATTTGTCATTTTACTATTCTCATTGCATGAACGTGATGAATTTATCGAAAATTTTGGTGTTTAAAGTTTTATAATGACATAATGCAAATGGTCTTAAATTAAAAACCCAGTATTCCTTGTAGATATTACTTGAATTTAAATTAAAATATATGTGCTTGACTTTGTTATGTTGTAGTTCAAAGAATCAAGAATATATTATGATGTACTTATTTTGTAAGAGCTCATTTCATTTGCAAGTATATAAACATTCATCTGATTGAATATCTAATTTGAAACTATATCCCATAATTGAAGAACATGGCACAGTGTTCGATTTTTAAAACATTAATTACCATTTTTTTTCATGTGCTCAGAACTGAAATCTGTGGAGAGGAATTTTGATTGGTATTTCTTCTACCTACTTTAAATTCTTTTGTATTGTTTACATTAAAGTATAACCGGTGAAAAGAAATTATCTGTAGTCATCTAAATAAAAACGTGTTTTATTTACATAAAGTAGTATTTTTTATTAGAGATTATGGCCCTGTTTTATGTACAGCCTTAGCAGCCATCATGTAATTTAATTATCTTTACTGGTTTCTTTCCTGAATTTTGTTGGATTGAAAGGATTGTATCTGTGCATAAAAGTGGCGTCTGTAGTGATATCTGCAATTATAGATCAGGTACCATGTGCAGTAATTTGCCAACATGAGTTTGTTACTAGGTGTTTTACCACCACTAAGCAAAAATGATAATCGATCTTTCAATTCTACTAGCTATAGACGTGTTTTTCTCTCCTTTGTTATTGAATCTCATTTGTTCTTATTCCGTTCATATTGCTTGTTTTAATGGTTTTCACTCTCGACATTTCTATCCAATACTCGATGTACCCCAAGATTCTAATTTGGGACCTTCGCTTTTTATATTTTTCGTAATGATCTACTCGGTCCATGCTACACAACAACTTGAAGCTGGTGTACAAACGATGTAGTGAAAATACAGCTCTCTAAAGAAATATGCTGTTATGACATATTTCAGGATTCCTAAACTACTTCACGTTTCATATAATGTAGACCAAATGGAGTTTATTTGTAGATCCGAAAAAATAACTTGGGGATTTTCGTTTGATGTCTCTTTAATTTATCGGCAATATTTTTATTGTCTGTAATGCTGCCTCGAAGTCTTTGAGCTTCTTGATATGAAATTATTAGGACTTCAGCAACTCTACGACTTTAAAGTGTCTACTCTATGTTTATGTGCGGACCAGATTAGTGTATTTTGCGGTTGTGTGGTATCTAATTTATGTCTATTAACAGATCGTCGTGAAAAGAATTCAAAAGCGCTTTTTTAAATGTCAGCTTCAAGTGCGATGGACTTTATCCCATACGTAGATACGTATTCCCTTGTTTTGAAACTGGGCAACAACTCCATTGATGCGTTAAATATACCATAACAGGTTGACTTTCTTGTGTTGTCTTATTCTACTCGTTCGTCTGCCACGTTTTCACTACCAGCGGCCATATCTAACCCATTTAGGAAAGTACTACATTTAGGTATATATGCAGCGGAATTGCAACAGCCTGCATCTAAAGCGTTCATCTGTTAGCATTGTTTTTTCTTTTATACTTTCTTTGTTTAGTCAGTTTTATTAACATAACCTTTAATTTTTTTTCATTGGCTTGTACTTTATATTAAATTTTAATTTCTTTTTGTATTACGTTATTTCTTTTTAACGTATATCTAGAAAACAATCATATTAATTCCTGTTGGATAATAAAGGATATTATTATTATTATTAGTATAAAGTAAATTGAGAAGATGCCCCATAATGTCGTTACATACGAAATTTTCTTATATAATAGTATATTAAAAAACAAGTTTCATAAGGCACCATTTTGCCGCACGAGATCAGATCAGAGTGCGGCAAAAGGCCTTATGAAACGAGTTTTTTATGCTATTTTTTCTATTTTGCGTTTTTTACATTAATAAATTGCTTAAATTGGAGTTATTTAATTTGAAAGTTCAGAGTTTAATTTCTATATGAAGCATGCAGTTGGTCACATTGATAGGTACATGACATTTTCAAATTTAAATCTTGCTATCCGCGAAGTATATTATATTACATATTATTTATTAATTTTCGTTAACATTACTTGATATTTCATTTAAAAATATAAACATGAGTGACATAGAAACATATATATGTTGTTGTCAATTGTATACAACATACGTTGTTTGTGTAAAATACGGACATATATCATATCTGTCAAATGTACATAAATTCTTAAAATCAAATGACAAATGATATTTATTTCTGTATTCGAACAACGCCAACATTGAAAAATGAAAAAAAGTGTATCGAAATGAAGCTCATTTCGATACTGTTTTGGGTTTCATAATGAGTTCATTTCGAACGCAAAATAGAAAAAGATATTTTCTGAACTATATCTATCGAAGTTTGAAGTTACAATTTCCGTAAAATTAGGTTAATATACCTATATTTTGCTGATAACTATATTGCGTGTTGTTTAATGTATGATATTTTTTAAATAACCCGTTTGACTTTTCAATCATTTCCTTCAATACACACACTGTCCATCATTTTTTCAAATGGGGTTGATTATGACCACATTTAGTTTAAAGGGATTGTTCCACCTCTTTTAGTTCAATCTAATTTAGTGACATTCACATGAGTAACAATAATTCGGTCTTAAAATTATTATGTTTCGCAAAAAAAAAAATTACAAACGTGAAAAACTCCAAGAATTTTCTTATAAGGATCAGATTTACTTTTAGAACGCATACGCTTCTACGTTTGTGCTTATGTAATGTTCTTGAACACTGAATAAGAATTATGTATATGAATGAGTTTAGTTTAAGTTTTATTTGTGCATGTTTCTGTGTTTTCAGTAGGTACATGTTTTTTTAAATCAAAGGTTTTATAGCTTTCGTCAGCATATTCAGATTCCTTATTTTTTAAATATTTTTCTCAGTGATAGAATTTTATGATATTAGGCATATTAAATGAACGAATATTTTACCTTAGTCTGACATTAATTTAACAAACTACACTCATTGGCAAAATTAGTGCAGCACCTATAAATTTATAAATATATAAATTTATCAAGGAGGCTTATAAATCCCACATTTTCTGAAAAAAAAAATAAGTAATCCTGTACTGTCACTTGAATTAGTTCACTCTTAAGTCATATTTGTACAAGACTTGTTTTGCGCTTATTTGTAATATTGCATTGTTATTGTCGGCAAGTATAATAGCGTTGTGGGTTTGATTTTCCTGTGTTTTCTCAACTTGTAGGCAGATTTTCATTTTGCTCCAGTGAGAAATTTAAGTGAGCATGATGCTGTGAAAATTGTCACCTTGATTAAAGAAGAGTATAGCCAACGTGAGGTTGCCCGGAAACTTGCTGTTTATCATACAACTATTGGTCGATGTTTTCAGCGGTTTAGTGCAACTGGTTCACATGTTAGGAGACCAGAACAAGATCGTCCAAGGTCCGCAAACCTAATGGACGATCGTTTTATACGCCTACAAGCATTAAGAAATCGGTTCCTCACTGAAAACAAGATAAAAAATAGACTTCAAGATATTCGAAATGTTGCGATTTCTTCAAAAACAGTAAGAAGAAGGATCAAGGAATTTGGATCGACTGAAAGACACCCAGAAACAGCTCCTCTCTTAACCATACTCCACAAGCAAGCTAGGCTTGAGTTTGCTCGCCAACATATGGATTGGGATTTGGATGACTGGAAGAGAGTCTTGTTTACTGATGAATTTAGAATAGGCTTATGATCTTCCGATGAACGCACCTTTATCTGGAGAAGACCAGGAGAAAGATACAGACAAGCGTGTGTAGTTCCCCAAGTATCCTTCCAATAATGTCTTGGGGTGGCATTTCTTTCGAGGTCCGTCCGGATCTTGTAGTGATTCGAGGCAGAGCATTAAACGCTCCAGGAGATTCTGGAAGAACATGTCTCACCTTTTGCACTTTACAGAGGTGACAATTTTTTGCTTATGGATGATAATGCCAGGCCACACCCAGCCCAGATCGTAAACCAAAATCTGAACGAGGTTGCCATTCAACCTGTAGAGTGGCTAGCGCATAGATCTGACTTGAATGTGATAGAACACATTTAGAACCAGCTTAAGGGACGCATTAGACGTCGAAATCTTGTTCCTGAAAACTTGGCTGAGCTGAAAAGCGCGGCTCTTAAAGAATGCCATAACATTCCCTAAGTTTTCATTATAAACATTTTCCATAGCTTCCAAAGACGTTTGAGGGAAGTTATTCGAACTAGCGGCAGTAATACAGAATATTGAAACTGTTAAAACTGAAACTTTTGTTTATTTACAATTTTTTCATTCCTATGTTTTCACTGAAAATTTGAATAAAATATGGATATTTTAAGTTCTTTTTTTTCATAAAACAATTTTTCGAAATCATTGAAAAACAATCTTTTGTTGTTTTATTTCAATAAACTAAATTAATTTTGATAGATATACTAAGATTGAAAGTATTAATTCAAAATTTATTAAGCGGTGTGATAATTTTGTCCATGAGTGTAGTATAGGCATTAAAGAGGATTTCCTATACCCTCCGAGAATAAACTTAGTTATTTCTGCGTAATGAGTTAAATATAAAACAATGAATATAAATATTCGTAAATAAAAATATTTTCTATATAAACAAATTAAATAAATTTACATCTGGCAACTTTATTTCGCTAAATTAAACTATACTAACCTTTAGTTTTCGTAAATCTGCTCAAATTCCATTCGGTATAAAATGTGTTTCAACATTTTATTTTTAAAATCCAATTTTATTTATTTATGATTATTAAATTTTTAATTTTTGTGCGTTAAAAAAATTATTTTAAATTTTAAACTAAAGCAGTACCTATGTATGCCAAAACACGAATATTAATATTCACATGGTTTAAATCTTTAACTCGAGAAGTACATCTTTTCACTTCGTAATAAAACTGATATCTGGCTTATTTACTAGAGCACGTCCCTATTTAAACAACTCCTCATTTCCAATTCGGCGTGCATCTGTGGACGTTGCATCTCCTTTTTGTCTCAATAACGCCATCATTAGTACTTTTGTGTCATGTTTATGATTTCATATATTTTATGCTTCATTTATATTAAAATTTATTGTCGTAATTTCTTTGAAAATTCAAAATTTTTTCAATTGGCTTCTATTAATTTTTACGATATACGACGTGCATTCAAGTTCTAAGGTCTCCGATTTTCTTTCTAACTAACTACTCAGCCGAAAACTATGAAACTGGTGTTACTTCTCGACGTAATCTCCCTGCAGACGTACAGATTTTTTATAACGTCGACGCCATGATTCCATGGCCGCGAATATTAATATTCACATGGTTTAAATCTTTAACTCGAGAAGTACATCTTTTCACTTCGTAATAAAACTGATATCTGGCTTATTTACTAGAGCACGTCCCTATTTATACAACTCCTCATTTCCAATTCGGCGTGCATCTGTGGACGTTGCATCTCCTTTTTGTCTCAATAACGCCATCATTAGTACTTTTGTGTCATGTTTATGATTTCATATATTTTATGCTCCATTTATATTAAAATTTATTGGCGTAATTTCTTTGAAAATTCAAAATTTTTTCAATTGGCTTCTATTAATTTTTACGATATACGACGTGCATTCAAGTTCTAAGGTCTCCGATTTTCTTTCTAACTAACTACTCAGCCGAAAACTATGAAACTGGTGTTACTTCTCGACGTAATCTCCCTGCAGACGTACAGATTTTTTATAACGTCGACGCCATGATTCCATGGCCGCGGCGAAGGCTTCTTTAGGAGTCTGTTTCGACCACTGGAAAATCGCTGAAGCAATAGCAGCACGGCTGGTGAATGTGCGGCCACGGACCACTGTCCGTGCATCCTACGAAAATGTTTTGAAGAACAAGTTCCTTCCTGCACTGCAACAAAAACGTCCGGGAAAGGCTGCGCGTGTGCTGTTTCACCAAGACAACGCACCCGCACATCGGGCTAACGTTGCGCAACAGTTTCTTCGTGAAAACAACTTTGAAGTGATTTCTCATGCTCCCTACTCACCTGACCTGGCCCCTAGTGACTTTTGGCTGTTTCCAACAATGAAAGAAGTGTCTTTCATTGTTGGAAACAGCCAAAAGTCACTAGGAAGGAACTTGTTCTTCAAAACATTTTGGTAGGATGCACTTGTCACCGTAGTGCCCCTTGAACACAATGGGTAAGGATTACGCCCTCACTGTCCCAGAACATGGACACCATCATTTTTTCAGCACTGGCGGTTACCCGAAATTTTTTTAGTGGCGGTGAATCTGTGTGCTTCCATTGAGCTGACTGGCGCTTTGTTTCTGGATTGAAAAATGGCATCCACGTCTCATCCATTGTCACAATCGACGAAAAGAAAGTCCCATTCATGCCTTGGTTGCGCGCCAACATTGCTTGGCAACATGCCACACGAGCAGCCTTGTGGTCGTTCGTCAGCATTCGTGGCACCCACTTGGAGGACACTTTTCGCATTTTCAGGTCGTCATGCAGGATTGTGTGCACAGAACCCACGGAAATGCTAACACTGGAGGCGATCTGTTCAACTGTCATTCGGCGATCCCCCAAAACAAGTCTCTACACTTTCTCGATCATGTCGTCAGACCGGCTTGTGTGAGCCCGAGGTTGTTTCGGTTTGTTGTCACACGATGTGCTGCCTTCATTAAACTGTCGCACCCACGAACGCACTTTCGACACATCCATAACTCCATCACCACATGTCTCCTTCAACTGTCGATGAATTTCAATTGGTGTCACACCACGCAAATTCAGAAAACGAATGATTGCACGCTGTTCAAGTAAGGAAAACGTAGCCATTTTAAGTATCTAAAACAGTTCTCATTCTCGACGCTGCCGCTACAATTCCATCTGCCGTACAGTGCTGCCATCTCTGTGACGTATTGACAACGAACGCACGGTCATTTTAAAACAATACACATGCTTCTATCTCTTTCTAGTCTGGAGAAAAAAAATCGGAAGCCTTAGAACTTGAATGCACCTCGTAAGATAGGTAATGTAGAAAGCTTCTTATTGTCTCCTTATTTCGTTAAAATCATATTGATTTAATTGATTTAAAACTATACATATTAAGTAAACATTGCTTCATTGCAGATACCACGGTCATTCTATCAGAATCTGTGAGGTCGATTTATTTACATTTCATTATGTACCTACATTCCTTTTCAAATGGAATTATGTTAACTAGAAGACATCGTTTCTAAAGCATCTAGATAGGTACATATCAATACCAATAAGTATTCTTGTATGCATTGCCATATCTTTTTAATATGTAAACTTTCATACTAGTAACTTCAAAAATACACAGCAATTTCATACAAAAATTACGTTTAACGTTAGGAATATTTAAGATTTCTTCCTCTAGTTTCAGTGATAGTCAAGGTAGAATTCAAGTCAATAAAATCATTTCGTCTTAATATTTGAAAGTTTGTGATATTGAATAGATACCTAATTAAATAATTAAGTATTTTTGTTAAGGGCTTGAATTTTATCTAATTTTACATTTGTAAAATAAAATTTGATAAATAAAATACTTTGATTTATTATTTTGCTGCGTAGAGTTACTTAATTTTTATTAACTTTGTACTTTATGAAAATCCATTGAAAAATTAAATAGGAAACACAATTGTGTGATTTTCACAAATATTGTGTAAAAATCACAAAATTGTTTCCTATTTAACTTGATTTTTACATAATTTATGTATGTATAGTGTTTTTATCTTGATAAAGATGGGTTAACTTATTAATCGCTCGTTTGTACGACCCAAAATTTGTGCAAGTATGTAATAAAACAGAGGAACATTTTGACCCTCGAATGCCAGTTTTTTCGCATTATTATAAGCTGAACTGAGATATTAGTTTACCATGAAATCTTTTGAGCTATGTTAGAACTAACGGATTCTGTAGTACTAATTTTAAGTTTAAGTTACATCATGTAACAATTAAAAAATGCACTTACTTGAAATACTTGTTTGTAAATTCTTCTTTGGCTGAAGTCGAACTTCCAGCATTTGTTGAAAAATATTCTACTAACTCTGAAAATTTGATACTGGATTCCTTTCGAATAATAACTCACCTGTATTTCACTTGTATAGCTACCTGCTTATAATTGCTATGCTCTTTTTGTACATATTACTGCAATTTTTTTTTAAATAATTTAAAATCTTGGAAATTCGGCTGTATTAACTATTTTAAATTAGATGTTATTTCGCGAAGTAATGTGAAATTAATAAGTAACTTAAGGCATTTCTAATGACTCAAATTCAGGCTCTATTGTAGCGCAGAGGATAGAGCGTTAGTCTAAAGAACTAAAGGTCGTGGGTTCGAGTCCCACCTCAGGACGAAATTTTTAAATAAAAATTTCGTAAAATTAGCGTTGTAATTGTAGATAGCAATATTTACATTTCACATTACTTCGTGAAATAACATCTAATTTAAAATAGTTAATACAGCCGAATTTCCAAGATTTCGAATTATATATATTAATTGTACAACTAACAAATAGATTATTATATATATATATATAAATATATATATATATATATATAAATATATATATATATATATATATATATATATATATATACACAGTATGACTGAAGTTTCATTTTGTTTTTTTTTGGGATATATTCTAAAAAATATAACAAATAAAATAGTAAAAATTTTTTTTTGGCGTTTCTAGACAACTTTTATTAGAAAAAATTTTTACTATTTTATTTGTTATATTTTTTAGTATATATCCCCCAAAAAACAAAATGAAACTTCAGTCATACTCTATATGTATATATATATATGTATATGTATATATATATATATATATATATTGTATATATGTATATGTCTATATATATATATATATATATATATATATACACAGTATGACTGAAGTTTCATTTTGTTTTTTTTTGGATATATTCTAAAAAATATAACAAATAAAATAGTAAAAATTTTTTCTAATAAAAGTTGTCTAGAAACGCTAAAAAAAACTTAAAAATAAAAAAAATTTTTTTGGCGTTTCTAGACAACTTTTATTAGAAAAAATTTTTACTATTTTATTTGTTATATTTTTTAGAATATATCCCCCAAAAAACAAAATGAAACTTCAGTCATACTCTATATGTATATATATATATATATATATATATATATATATATAACAATTGATAAATTATTGGAGTTTATCAATTGTTATATTTAATAAACGAAATGATCTAAACTTATATATATGTATATATATATATATATATATATATTTAGTGTTCATAAGAATTTTATTTTTCTTATCTATTTTATTGGCCGTGTCTTAATATTAAAAAAAAGTCTATTATTTTTAATATGTATACATATATATATATATATATATATATATATATATATAGTAGATTTAATTAGTTAGCGATTTAAGGTCTGGTTTTACCTAAAAATGCATATACTTAAAACAATCTTACATGTTTATGCAAGTGATGCCTTTATCAAAGAATTTAAAATATAAATGACAGTATGTTAATGTCATGCTTATACTTATACATGTGTAGTTGTCATGGATAAAATTACTCAAAGATACATCCAGTTTAATAATAATAAATTATGCCTTAGTATTCGAAAAATAGTTAGACAACAAAAACGGGGAATGGCAAGGCATGAGTTATTATTAAATATGCGCCCGTGGAGCGGCTTAAGATGTTAAGCTGTCGGCATTCGCCTTAAATGAGGGAAAACCACGAAAACCTACTCGGACAGCCAGTCCGGGATCCAAACACGGAACTGTCACCATGATAAGCAAATACATATACAGATATTTATATAAAACATAAGATATATATTTATATAACAGCAACATATATTATGATGGTAAATTGCAGATCGTTACATAATTAGGTTGTAGTATATAGGTACTGCTTAAATTTTTTATATCACTTCTGCTGATTGAATTTTTTTTCTGCTTAATACTAATCAATTCATTAATTTCCATTTTCATTGTGTGTTGTTCTTTATCAATTATCTGTGTGTTTTCAAAATCGAAAGGGTGGTCGCGTTGTAGTTTGTGTGTAAATAAAGCAGTTTTGTCTGTTTTAGAGTATTTGTGGGCTTGTATTCTTTTGTATAAATATTGTTTAGTTTGGCCTATGTAGTAACTATCGCAGTGTTGTATATTTGGGGGATTATTTTTTAATTGTTTGATCTATAAGTTGTGGTGGATAGTTGTTATCTGTTAAGATCGTTTTAATTTTCTTGATGTTATCTTTTCTGTATTGAGTATGTGATAGTTTTACTGCTCTATCAGTCAGATTATTTATAATCATTTTATTGAATACTGCTGGTGCATTTGAGTGGTAATTCATATATCGAAAAGAAGCTGTGGGTTTATTATATGTACCAATTTGTAAAAATAGTACTCTGCCTATCAAAGCTTAAAGAAATATCAAGAAAATTAATACTGTTATTAATTTCTTCTTCAATAGTGAATTTTAATTTGTTGTGAAAGATGTTGAATTTATTTAAAAGGTAGTTTATTTTATTTGTCGGAATACATGTTATGATGTCGTCTACATATCTTTTGAAGAAAATGGGGTGGAAGTCTAATGAATTGATAACGTTCTGTTCCAAATGTTCCATTAACAGATTTGCAATAGGAGCAGCTAAAGGAGAGCCCATGGCAATACCAAATGATGTTTGACTATAAAAATGTATTGAAAATATGTGTTGTCGAGACAGAAATATATACCTCTAATAAATTCGTTTTTATTTAGTGATCTGTGTGGACTAATTTCATCCAATTTGGATTCTATTATGTTTATAGCTAGATCTGTAGGAATATTAGTATATAAAGATTCTACATCAAGTGATATAATTTTGTGATTAGTTGGTACTTTTTGTTCATTGATGAAATTTTGAAATTGCCATGCGTCTTTGGTATGATATTCCGGTTTTCCTAACATCTTAGATATGCTATCACCTAGGAATTTTGCTATATTATAAGTAGGGGCTTGTATGTTAGATACTACTGGTCTTAAAGGGATATTATTTTTGTGGATTTTTGGTAAACCATATATATGGTAGTATCCTCGTAGAGCAAGGAAATTTTTGTGAAGCCGATTTCGAAATAGGTGGATTGGTCGTGGAGGACCTATACCATGGCCAGCTCGTAGTCCCGACCTTAATCTCCTTGATTTTTCATTTTGGGGGTTTATGAAAACAGAAATGTTGCCGTAGAAATAAATAGTGAAGAGCAATTATGGAACAGAATTATGGAGTCCGCTGATAGATTCCGTAATAATCCAGGCCTTTATCAGAGATGCCGTCAATCATTAACACAACAGATTGGAAAAGTGTATCCGAGAACAAGGCCATCAATTTGAACACCTTTAGAGGTAGGTACCTCAAACATATTTTTTTAATTTAGTCGGTGTTTTTTTTTGTTGTTATGTTGTTGCTTTTAAAGCTCATGTCGACCAAGTAGCTTTTTTTGTTGTGAGCTATTGACGAAAAATAAATTTTCTAATGAAGTTAAGTGTGAAGATTATTTTTTTTTAATCAGCAATACGTCATATTTTGATAAAATATTGGAATAATTCGGTTAATAGCTATGTCATTAGTGTATAAGAACTTTTTTTTTAGTATTTTATGGTCTTCTATCAGGTGGTACTATGCACTGTAGTTTTTTCAATGTCACCTTGTATATACAAAATTGCAGCAGAAGATAAAAAAAAATTTTTGTCAGTACATACTTGAAAAATCCCTGATTAAATATAAATTAAATATCAATTTAAAAAAATTGCAAAGGTTGATATGTATTTACTTTTTCAGAGTTTTAGTTTCTTTAAAATGGTTATACTTAATAAACTCGAAATTCGATATATTTGTTGGCTAAAATATTCCAAGCAATGTTGTAGTTGTATCTTCTACAAAAGTTTTATTATATAGAAT
Source organism: Melolontha melolontha (assembly GCA_935421215.2). NCBI lineage: Eukaryota > Metazoa > Arthropoda > Insecta > Coleoptera > Scarabaeidae > Melolontha > Melolontha melolontha. The sequence goes on along the minus strand of OW285236.1, from coordinate 152,321,358 downwards.
TTCCAAAATTGTGTTGACACATGGATACCTCTATGTTCCATAAATTTATACTAAATTACATAGAATACTTTTTGGAAATGATTCCTTTTTTATTTTATGCAAGTTTTACATATACATGCATAGTATGCAAAAGTGTAGCATTAACAGATATACGTATAATCAAATTAAATAATATGTACTATCAGTAGGAAAGAAAATGAAAACCTTTTTTAACGTAAGAATAATTTTTATTTAAAATATCCTTAAAATGTGCAATTGCATTTAAAGTCTAGTTTCTGAAATATATCATTAATAACATACAAAGTGTAAAATAAAAATAAAGATTTAAAAGTGCAGTAGAACTGCAAATTAAATCATTTCTTAACTTAAATAAACATCAATACCAATACATATCATATAAAATTTATTTTATTACTAAAATAAAATATTAAACTAACGTTTGTATGATCTACCAGAATTATGTGGTTCAAATCTGTCTCTGTAAGGCCCACCCGTTCGACGATAATTTGGATGTTCGGAATTGCTTTTCGGAGAATTTGAATATCCTCTGTAATTGTTATACGAACCTACGTTAGACGAAGCTGAATTATGTTGCCACGCGTTATGTGACGTATTCCGTTCCTGGTGGCTATAGGACTGATTACCTGTAACGAATAAAAAAATATTTCAAATGAGAAATAAGAGTATTTTATATATTTAAATAGAGCATAATATATTTATTTAGTACAATATCTAGTTTTGAAGTTTTATTACGTTTTATTTTTCTAGATCAAATTGAATTTGTCTATTAATATAAGTATCAGTTAGTGGTTAATTAAAATTAATAAATTTAAAGTTACCATTTAAATAGGTTGAATATCTTAGAAATGATAAATTTATAGAATTGACAAATTTTAATATTTTGGATCCACGACATAACATTTTGTGTGTTGTTTTGTATATTTAATAATATATATATATATATAATAAATGTCAAAAAGTGTTGTATAAATTTCTACCACTTAAACAAATTAGCTAGATGACAGTTGCAAAACATAAAAATAATTCTAATGATTTTATAAATTTTGCGTTTATTTGTGGCACATTTCAGTAACATTTATTTTATTATTTTATTATTAGCGGTATTTCGTACAAAGCATTTATTTTTACAGTCGAATGCCACAATCCTGTTGAAAGAAGGTAATTTGACCTGAAGGTAGAAGTTGATTAAATTAACTGTACTCCCTTTTATTTCGAACTGCAGTGGATAGTTTTGGAGAAGACAAAAGGTTAAATTTCTCGCAAGACAGACAATGAAGATTGGATAGCTAAGTGATTATATAAAACAAAATATATTAAGATAACTGAAAAAGTAAAATCACAAATGAAACATATTCAATTCATAAATGTAGAGAATTTTACAATATAAAATTATAAATATGCGTTCGTTTTGTTAATGCATCTACTGGAAAAGTCCGTAAAGAAAAGAAAATTTGGTTTGCTTGGTAAGCTTTCAGTAATTATACATAAAAAAGTGGTTGAAACATGTTACGTGTTAGCATTGATTAAACATAACGTTTTCTCTTCAAAGGAATTTACAAGAAATTTAAGCTACAAGTAATTTTATTTCGTTTCAATAAAAATAATCATTATATTTTGTAAATAATAAAATAAAATAAAACAATCACTTTGTTTTACCACTTTATTCACATATAATTGTAACCGCGGTTTCGACATACAATGTCATTATCAAACTGCAAAAGGCCTACATAGAACTTATAAATGACACAAAAAATATATGGGGGTGGTTATATTATATTTTGTAGTAATCTCAATTCCGTTATTATTAATACTCTTATTTCTTATTATTTTCAATATACTTAATTATAAAACGAATTCGCATACTTCAAGAAACGGAATTCACTCTGTTACAATGTGAATATGTACAGCTAAGGATATATAATTTCAAAATATGTTAGAAATGTGTTAGCAATTTTTCCTTCACAATAGTAAATGCTCAAAAGTTTAGATTTCGGCTTTTTGATTTTTAGTTGAAACTGAGGGAAATTAGGGATGAACCCAACCTTTAAAATAAAATGTTTTTACAAGTTATTTATAATCTGTAAATCATGCATATTAATATTTAATAGGATACCCTTTAGCTTTAATAACCGCCGTACATCTTTTAGACATAGATTCCATTCATGCCTGATAGGTTTCCGCTGGTATATTTTTCCGTGCTGGTTCGAATTGGTTAAATAAATTATTTGTGTTTTTTATATTCTTTTAATTTCCGATATTTCAACTTGGCACAAGTTCTCAATCGTGTTCGGATCGAGAGAACATGAAATCTATTTTCTTGCGGTCTTTGCAGAATGCTTGGGGTCGTTACTGCTATACTACTTACGGTGCTTTTGGAGTAGTTTCTGTAGTTCTTTTTAAGTTATAATACCTAATTACACTATATATAATATTTTTTGAAATATGTAAAATGCGAATAAGTACATGCACTTTCAGAAATTTTCTCCTTAAAATAAATGTTTAATATAATTTTTCATATGTTTTTTATTATAAGTTTGTTTTTCCCATTTCAGCATTCTCAATTTGTATAAAGTACGATAGATCTCAGATGGATACTGCAAAACATTTAAAATGCAACTGAATAGCTTTTAGTTCATTTTATTGCTACTTTTTAGGGAATTGACTTAGAAACATACGGTTTATATAATACAACAATATAAATAATTAGCATATTAACATATATTGGCAAATTAACAAAAATTTTAAGAATAAAACGGGGGAAGATCGTATAAAATGGTATTAATGCACATGTCAATAGTGTGCTTGCTAAATATGAACAATTAACAAAAAAAAAATTGAAATATGGGAAAGAAAGGTTGCAAGCAAAATTTAGGGAGTAATTCAGATAGACGGGGAAGTTAGGTGAACAAAGAAAGAAATAGAATGGCTGACAAGAAAATAAAGACTTTAAGTAGTGATAATGCAAAGAGCTAGATGGTTGCAGCACATAGCCAAGATGTCTGACGATAGATGGAAGAAGATGGCAATCCAGAAAAAGATAGCTAAATTTTTATTTGTTAAAGGTATTACCTGTTTGATTAAGTATTCATTAAAAAAAATTGAACTTGATAATCTAAAATTATCGGCCAAGCTCCAAAAATTGTTGGGTGTAGTTTACCGTCATTTCATTCAACTATTTATTCCTAAATGTCTTCTATATTATTGAAAACAAATGATAAGTATGCAAGGACGTATTTACTTATAAAATGTATGCGCTTTTTAATTTTTTTTTCGTTTTAGAATATATCATGGTACTTGCGTGACTATTCTAATAACCAAAATAATTGAATTCTAATAACCTTTTAACAATGAAACTCATCAATCAAGATTAATCAGATGTTTGATCAATATTCACTTTCAGTTGCGGCTACTTTATGTACATTAACTCGTACACTAATCCACTATTGAACGTTTTGTCAAAAATTCGAATGAACATATTCACTTGACAACGTTCCCGTGCCGGCGAGGCAAACAAGGACAAGGAGCGACGATTATATTCCAGGTGTACGGCAAAGTGTTTGTGAAGATTCAAATTTGTTAATTTATTTCTCGTCGATCTCAGATATTGGGCATTTCCAACAAGTTTGTGGTGCATTTTGCAAAAAGATCTTGGTCTACATGTTTACAAGATTGTCTTAACTCAAACCAAATGATCATGTGTTGCCCCCAAATTCAGTTATTAGGTTGAAGCCTGGATATAATATCGAATTTCATAAGAAAATCATCTTGAGTGACGAAGCTTACTTTTGATATAATGGTTTGATGAATAACCAAACCTCTCGCATTTGTTCAGAAAATCAATCAGAACTAATTTATAAAAAGCAATAAAACCATTTAAACTGTCTCGCGTCCATTTCATGTTGGAGGAGTTGTTGGGACATAACTTTTGTCTCAACAATACTGGTAACTCCGTTACTGCGAGTGGTTTTAGTAAGACGGTATCACTTGCCACACTGCCAATCAATCAATTCACTTACTTACGGAACCTTTTCAGAGAGTGATACGCTAACAGCCATAGACCACCTCAAGGCAGACTATGCGTCTGATCATGATGGACTTTCTAACTTTATAATCAGGGACTGTGCTTCTGTTCTATGTCATCCGTTACGCGTTATTTAAATCATTCTCTCGGCATATCTATATTTCCGGAAGTATGTAAGATAAGCAGAATTACACCAGTGTAGTGAACACCAATGTTCTAACTACAGACCAATTAATATTTCGTCCAGCTGCTCTAAAATCCTTGAGCACTTGACAAATTATATGAATCTATTCGATGTTTTATCTCCTCGCAGCAGTATGGTTTTATATCCGGAACGTCAAGTTTACTTACTTGACTGAGATTACTCAGTATATCAGTTCCTCTATTCGATTTCGCAAAGGCCTTCGACACTATTGACCATGCTATATTATTGTCCAAACTAAGTTCATTTAGCTTTACTTCATCCCTAACAGACCTGATAGCTTCCTATCTTTATAATCGCTCATTTTATGTCTGCTATAATGGCTTTTATTCCTCCACTTTCACTGCTTCTTCAGGTGTTTCTCAGGGCTCAAACCTTTATATTAATGATCTTCTGTCGTTGCTTAACTGTCGCGTCCTTGCCTACGCGGACGACCTAAAAATCTTCAGGAAAATATCTTCGACCTCTGATTGAGAAGCTCTGCAAAAGGATTTAAACACTATCTACCAATGGTGTAACGAGAACAAGATAGAGATCGGTATAAATAAATATCTAGTCATCACTTACAAATATGAACCCTTTAATATATACCTTCTTACTCTATCACTTCAATATTTTACGACAATAACAAATTAAAGACCTGGGGTTCTGCTTGATCAACGCTTACATTTCACTAACCACATTATATCTACTTGCAATTCTGCTTCACGCAGTCTTAGTTTTGTTATTCGAACCTGCCGTAAATTTGCAAATCTAAATACGCTTAAGACGCTCTATTTTACACTGGTTCGCCCTAAACTCGAATATACGTCAATTGATTGGTACCCTTATTAAGTCTACCAGAATTTACTAATCGAGAAAGTGCAGTGAAGATTCTTGAAATATTTAACGTACAAATTATCTGGCATTTGTCCTGCTAGGGGAGTTGACTATCAAGAATTACTATGTGAACCCAATTTTACCTCACTTTCTGGTCGCAGAGAGATAGCGAGTGTTTACTTTATAATTAAGAGAGTTAACAATGGCATCGACGCACCGAACTTACTGACTGCTGCTAAAATTTTGGTGCCAAAATATGCAACGAGATCAAATGAAACATTCGCCGAAGCCAGAGCTTGAACTAACGTCTTTTTATTCTAACTAGCTTATGGATTATAATTTAATTCAGTTTTGGACACTGTACTTTATTCTTGTGTTGTCCTCTTAATAGAGAGATCTGTTGGACAGTAAAGAGAATTATTATTATTATTATTACTGAAAGGGAAGTTTGGTGAATCGATTATTTCCAGAAATGGACCAGTCAATCCTTTTCGCTTATGTGATTTAACACCCCTAGACTTGTTTTTGTGATTTATGTGAAAAAGTCGTGGAAAATTGGATTCAACAGATTCATTTGAATTATGAATTCTATCAGTAATTGTATTAGTTACACGCAACTAAAAATGGTCTCAAATTTGGCACGATATCTGTGCTTTATTTTACAAACAAAATGCGTCGCTCTTAATGAAAAATCCTTTATTACACGTTATCTTCTATGCCTAGAGTTAAAGGAGACTTTATCTATAATTCTTTTAGAACAATGTTTTGAGAACGCTTTAAAGGTCACTGTGCTGTTTTTCCCGATACTGGCACGAACAATTCGACCACTTTCCATCAGAAGTTTGGGTGTTTTACGAAAAGAATAAATATCTTTCTTTTGAATATCAATTTACACTCTTTTAGCTTATAATAGCGTTTTCTCGTCTAACATGATAAAGTAGTAAAAAAGCAGCACACATTTTAGCTTTAAAACTGTCATTAATTATGATATAAGAAAAACACCCTAACCACAATATATACCAATAAATACTATATACGTATTTCGGCAACTAAGTTGCCATCTCCAGTAGAATAACGTTAAAACTGAAAAAATGTTAAACGTAGCGTTTTTGGCTAATGTAAACCTTAGAAGATATGCTCTTCACCAAATCGCCAGTGGGATAACGCAAGTGGGAACACACAGAGTGTTATCCCACTGGCGATTTGGTGAAGAGCATATCTTCTAAGGTTTACCTTAGCCAAAAACGCTACGTTTAACATTTTTTCAGTTTTAAGGTTATTCTACTGAAGATGGCAACTTAGTTGCCGAAATACTTATATAGTATTTATTGATATATATTGTGGTTGGGGTGTTTTTCATATTTCTGTTTCAGATTACAAGCCACAGTCTCCACCCATTTCGAATTATGATATGGTATAAAATTTCCAAAGGAACTAATTTAATTTATTAGAATGCTGTGGTCTTTAACAAGTTAGAAATAAAGCTTGTGACAGTATGTATAAGCTTTCTCGTTGATCACATATTGCTGTGTAACTAACTTTCGATGAAAATTAAAAATATAATTAATAATGTATAAATTAATTAAACATAATTCGATAAGCAAAAACAAATCAAGCAAAAATGAATCGAGGTTGTGTATTTTAAATGCACCTCGTATATCACATATTAATGTAGTACTAAAATTTTAGATGAATATTTCCAAGAATATATGTGTAAACAAAGAAAGTTATAAATAAATTTTCGGTGAATTAGATTACTAAATGTTTAGAATACTTACATGCTAAACATTTAGTAATCTAATTTACCGAAAATTTATTGATGTAACTTTCTTTTATTTTTTTTAAACGACTACCTTTTGTTGTTTTATTTCTTTCCATTTACTTTGGACGATAGGCCTAGTTGTGTAGAACCCAAAAGATAGCCCTGAGATACGCCAATCATATACAGAGTCTCAATAAAAATTATGCTTGTGTAACTGTCCACACAAATCACTCATCTAAATAAATTAAATTATTTTAAAAGCAAGGTTCACAGCAATATGTATAAAGATATTACTAGTGTTTAATTAATTGTAGCGAGGTGTTTGCCATTAAAAAAAATATATTAATATTCAATATGCAATGTTTATTTTTGCATTATTGTAATCTATTATTTTTGGTTAATATTCTTTAAAACTAATTTTATTTGGTTGTGTAGCACACAATTTTGTGAAATACGAAAAGAGCGTTAACAGAAACGATGCAATCATAGGGGTTGAGGGAGCAGTGTACCTACTCCTCGTTATTGTGAAATTAGGCGTGTGAGTGCTGATGACGGATGCACAAAGGGCGCAATTACGCGCTCTGCCGCCGGCAGCAACGTCATTGTAATGTCACACCCGCAAACAAACACACAATGAACCCGCAATAATTTGCTTGATTTCAACAAATCTACACACACAGACACGGCACATACAGGAGGAAGTAGTATTAGAAACAGGTATCAAACAAAAAATGTATCTATCGTGAATAATTTCAATTACTCGAGTATTTATTTGAACCACTATACATACATGAAGTCTTTTTCGTTTTTATGTATACAAAAATAATTTTATTTTTGTATTCACACTATAAGTTTTTTTATTGTGTCAGAAACAAGTTTCTAGAATAGTCATATTGTAATCAGTAATCAATATTGAATCTTGAAAAGTACAGGAATTTTATTTCATTTTTTCACTAATTTAATAAATTAAATTTTTCTTGTAAATTCTTTTCATTTGTTCACTTCTTTTACTTTATTTCAAGAAACAAACTTGTTTATGGTCTAATCTGTTAATTAACATTTAATCAGGAGCAAATCGGAAAACCGGCGCTGCATTTCGAACTGCTGATAATAATATGCCGCCCAGCCGTATTGAAATTCCGAGAGCAAGGATAATAATTGCCGTCTAAAGATATTATGTATACAGGGTTTCTTGGGCAAGTGAAGTCATTCTTATATAGTACTAGCTAAAGATAATCTGAAAATAAAAAAATAAAAACTGGTTACGAAATAAAACCAACGTTTTTCTATTAAAGAAAGAGCGAACGGGTTGGTTGTTTAGTTTAGGAAAATTTATGAAACGTCCTAAATAATATGACACCGATAAATAAATACATAATACAATTTGAAGATTCGTAGATTAAAAAAAAAAAACAGGAAGGCTCAGTATTAAATAACACATATAACGAAGCTAGAAGTACCTTATTTACTTCTTGAGGACGGAATTAATCCCACTTCAACAACACAGTTGATTCAGAAAGACATTACCTGTATGCAAAACTTGTGAAATCGGAATTGAAGAATTGAGCTGTGAAACTAGAGCATGCAAATTCGATTGATACTGCTTCTACAGAAGAAATACAAAATTACCAAAATATTGTTTTAGTAAATAGTTGCACATGCGCTAAGTTATGCAATAATGAAAGTTCTACGAGCAATAGTTATCAATCAGCGACCAGGTAACGTCACTAGTGCACAGTTAATACAAATTGTGAATACCGCGCGGTCGTTAAGTTTTAGTAAAAGAGGCGAATAGGCCTAATCAAATCAAACAATGTTTAGACAGCGTTTATGACGATTTATTTCATTCATATTCTACTGTAAAAAAGTGGGTTTGGGGAAGAACCCCTCGAAGATGATAATAGTCACAGCCAATCAATGAAAGTGGTAACGACATAAAATATTTCATTTATTGAAGAATTGGTCGCCGTTTGAATATGAAGACATTATGCATTAGGCATTTGGTATGAATAAGGTTAGTGCAAGTTGGGTATCACTTCTTTTTGCTCCTCAACGACAATATCGTGTTGGAATGCACGCGCTTGTTTTTGGAGACGATCTACAAGTGATTTTGATGTTCATTGTTTCAGGAGATGAAACAATGTTTCTGTATTATTATCCTCTATCTAAAAAGGAGTCGATAGAAAAAGTTAATCAGTTCAATCAACGGGAAATATTATGGCCACAATATTTTGGGATTGTAAGGGCATTTTACTGATTGACTTTAAAGATCGCAATACAAATGTTTAACAACACATATTATGCTTCTGGTGACAATTATTTATTTTCTTATTTAAAAAATATTTTAAGATATGTCATTTTCATGACCAAATATACTGAAGACCGAAACTTTTCCCGACAAGTATTGTGAAGTGACGATGCAAATTTTTCAAACAGCGGCATGTATAATAGAAAGAATAATCATTATTGGAGTAGAGAAAATCCTCTATTAGTTCAACAGCGTAATCCATAGAGACGTTTTAGTATTCATGTTTGATGTGGTTTGATTGGATCCACAATTGTAGGTCCATATTTTTATTACATAGAAATTCTAAGACCGTTACTAGACGAATTTCTAGACAATGTCGATTTAGCGACTCGGCTAAATGTTTATTTCTAACAGGAAGGTGTACGTGCCCATAATTATCGAGCCGTTCCAACACTTCTGCAGACACTCTTTTGGAGGTGGATAGCTACACATGGCCCAGTTCGTTTTCCCTCTCGTTCGCCTGACATAATACCTCTAGACTTTTATTTTTGAAGATATGTATGTAAAAAACGAGACATACAAAGCGAGATACAACACCAATGAAAATGAACTCCAAGACCAGATCAGCATTGTTATTAATTCTATTGATGGGCGAGTTGTTTTTAATGTAACACAAAGTGTTTTAAAAAGAGCACAAAAATGTGTCGAAGTAGGAGGCGATGTTTTTGAAAATTCAATTTAGAATTTCTTTTTTATTATACTATAATTTTACTTTATAAATAAATTATGCTCATCAAAGTTCACTACATTTTGTTTTTGCATTACCTCGGTTATTTTCAACTTTTGTGCAAAAAGTTATATAAACAATTTTGTTAAGCAATTGACTTTGCATCGATTGGTATAATATTATACTGGGTGTTCCCTTAGAAAAATATACATTTTTAAAAGTAAAAGGGAATCTATAAGTTCATTTGCTTTTCTGTTTTCACTATCGTAATTAGCGAAAAAACAATACAACTTTCCTAATTTAACCGACTACGCAGCTCCTACAATAACGAAGATAGCAATGGTGAAAACTTAATTTGGATCAGTCTGTATACTTAATAACTAACGTCGGTTGTCTGAAAATGCACTGGGGTTTCGCTAGGGCGCTTTCCATGGTATAAATGGTCTAAGACCCTAAGTTTGGAAATCATAAGTCAGTCAATTTTTAAGTTAGAGCGTCGCAGGTGGCACTTAGCATTTCCTTGTGGCGAGATATACTTAGATATGACATGGATAATTAATTATAAACCCGAAGGAAAGATATTTCAAAAAAGTGCAGAAATGGAAGACTGTTGTCCGAGCTAAACATTAATTTTGTTTTTAATATCTCGTATAAGGTAACCAGGAGAAAAAGTATATGTGAGTTATATGTGCAGACATAATACTAACCATTCAGTAATTACCAGATTTCGACTCTGCAATTTCATTTATTTAGCCGGATACACGTGGAGTAAGATAAGATAATATTTAATATATAAAGATGGGCAATGCATTAGTTGTAAGAGTTATTAGTGTAACTGTACGCGACACAGATCGCTAATAATCCTCAAGTGTAATCTAGTTTTAATCTATATTGTAACGTATTGTCAAAAACCGCAAATAAATTTTTTAAAATTTCAAACGCTTCCGAAATTTAACTGGCGCAGTCAGGACGGATCTTGGCCACCACTGTTGGAGAATTACAAACGTCGAAAATAGTGAGTGTGAATTTCAATTCTTTGGGCCAAAAACAAGCGACATTACGAGCAATTAGATTCAACGACGATTACACAAGGCCTGGAGGATCAAAATTTCCAAAAGGTGCAACGTTTGAACTGGGACGAATACCGAAACGATCAAAATCTCGTCGAGGTATCCATCAACGATATAAAAATTAAGAAACACGACTGGAGGATCAAAATTTCCAAAGCTGCGATATTGAACTGGAAAAAACACGGAAACGATCAAAATCTCGTCCCAATCAATATTATAATTAAGAACCAACAAAGAAACAAGCAACAGGAAACAAAGAAGCAACAAGTCAACAAAGAAACCAAACCAACACAGCAACTAATAAAAGAAGTAACACAAGAAAACAACAAAAATTAACTGGAGGATCAAAATTTCCAAAGCTGCGATATTGAACTGGAAAAAACACGGAAACGATCAAAATCTCGTCCCAATCAATATTATAATTAAGAACCAACAAAGAAACAAGCAACAGGAAACAAAGAAGCAACAAGTCAACAAAGAAACCAAACCAACACAGCAACTAATAAAAGAAGTAACACAAGAAAACAACAAAAATTAACAAGAAGAACAACAAGAAGAATAACAAAAAGAATAACACAAAGAACAAACCAACAAAATCGAATGAAGATCTTACTAACAATTCTGTAAGTAGATTTTTAATTTTTTTTTACATGCCTACAATTTACTGTAGCGATTGTAACTCATATTTTTGCTTTTGTGAAAAAAGTATTGAAATACACGGCGAAAAGCAAACAGATTATAACAGAAATATATGCTGGTAAGCAAAATTTTATATGTCAATAGAAAATATTTTAGAACTAGTAAATTCTATTAGTACATTAAATCTAAACGAAATGCCTAACCAAACTCATACGAGAAGTTCTATAAGCCAAGCAGAAATCTGCACGATACCAATATACAATGGTGATCCAAATACGTTACCATTATTTATTGATGCCTGGGAAGATTTGATAAAAACTTATTTCGATAAAAATAATAGAGACAACCCTTTAAACCCATATTTAATAAGAATAATAAAATCAAGATTGAGTGCAAGAAAATTAAAAACTTGGCAAGATATTAAAGCATTACTAGAATTAACATTCTTAGACCAGAGATCAGAAGATTGTCTTTTGAATGATGGAACAATGGAACAGCCTAAGAAGAATGAAAAACCTTATGTATTCGGACAAAGGATTAGAGACATGTTAAATTTACTATTAACTAAAATGCAACTAGATACTGTAGAAGAATTAATACCGTTAAAAACAAATATGTATAAGAAAACTGCTTTACAAACATTTAAAAGAGGATTAATGCATTACGGTAGAATTGGCGAAATAATGTATCTGAAGAAACCAGAGACATTAGAAAATGCTCTAGCTGAAGTACTAGAATACCAAAATTGGCAGTACAGATGCGGAAAATCAACAATGCCGCAAAATAACTACAAAATAGTGGATCAGATAACACCAGAACACATGAAAACATCAGCTCAACAAGAACTTCCATGAATGCAACAATAAGTGCTACACCAACAAGTAAAACAATTCCAATATCAGACAAAAACAAATTATCAAAATCCATTTCCTATCAAACCAAATTTCCAAAACCAAAGTAAACAAAATTCCCATATTAAACAAAATGCCCATAGTAAACAAAATTCCTTTAAATTTGCAAAATCTCCTGCACAATTAATGAAAAGAAGAAAACCTAGACAACAACCTATGGAAATTGACCCAAGCATGAGCCGAATGAGACAAACATCATATGGGCCATCAACATCACAGCAAAAATGGAAACTTGAAGAAATTAACAATCAAGGTCAAGAAGAAGAAGAAGAAGAAGAAAATCCAGAATACGAAGAGTATGGAGAATCAGAAGACTACGAATATCAACCAATTTGGGACGAAGATACCGAACCATTTCCATTCGAACCAGAGGAGCAGCCAAATTTTCCAACTGGAGCCTCAGTGAACGAGACACCACCGAATGTCCAGCAACCGGTATAAAGTTAAGAAATCATTTAGAATTTAATCAACAACATTGTGTACGATTATCTTATATTTATGTACCAGAAATTAATGCAAAATTTCTAATTGATACAGGTGCATCAGCATTCTCAATTTCAACTGAAATAGCTCAAAATCATTTTCAAAATTATATTAAATATTCACCATTTTCAGTAACAACAATGCACGGTACCACATATCATAATTACGTTCTTAGAATACCTTCTTTACACACATTTAACGCGTATGGGCAAATACACGAATTTAATATAGTAGATCTAAAAAATATGATGGTATAATAGGTTTAAGATTATTAGAAAAAATGGATTCCATAATAGATTTCAAAACTATAAAACTTCGCACAAGTTTCACGGAAATACAATTATATTTTGATAACCCAAAAATTAAAATAGGACCAAGAGAAAGAAAAATAATGAAAATACCTGTAGATCGAAATCTAAAAGAAGTACAAATCAATCATCAAAGAATAGCACCAGGAGTTGAAATACCTGAAAACATCACGACCACAGAAGATTACTACGCAATTACTGAAATAGTAAACTTCAATAACTACCCAGTAGAAATAAACTTCGAAAAACCAATTTTAACTGAAGAATACAATTATGTTGAAGAAAACACAAGAAGAGGAAAACTATCAATGAAAAGGATTAAAGAAATTCAAAGAAGAACATTAGAGGCAAAGCTACGATTAGATCATCTAAATAAAGAAGAAAAAGAAATGACAAGAAAATTATGTATGGAATATCAAGATTTATGCCACAGTGAAGAATTACCTTTAACATTCACATCAGAAATTAAACATCAGATACGATTAAAAGATGAAACTCCAATATATCAAAAGCCTTATAGGAAATCGCCAATACAGAGAAGAAATTAATAAACAAATAAAGAGCCTGTTAGAGCAAAACATTATACAACCTAGTATAGGCCCATGGTCAGCACCAGTAGCGACAGTACCAAAAAAATGGATGCATCAGGATTCAAGAAATATAGAATGGTAATAGATTAAAGAAAATTAAATGAGAAAACCATCGACGATAAATTCCCAATTCCTAATATTCACGATATATTAGACAAATTAGGAAGAGCTAAGTATTTTACATTAGATTTAGCGTCTGGCTATCATCAAGTCGAGATGGAAGAAAAAGATAGAGAGAAAACAGCATTCAGCACAGAAGATAATCACTATGAATTTTTAAGAATGCCATTTGGTCTTAAAAACAGTCCAGCAACATTTCAAAGAGTAATGAATCATATTTTAAGAGGTCTAACAGTAGACACATGTCATGTATACCTAGACGATATAATAATATATGCAGCATCACTAGAAGAACATCAACAAAAATTAATGAAAAGTATTTAAACGCTTAAGGGAAGCTATCTTAAAATTATCAATGGACCAATGTGAACTTTTAAGAAAAGAAATTGCTTATTTAGGACATATAATAACGAAAGATGGAGTAAAACCAAATCCAGATAAGATTGAAGCAATAAAGGGGTATCCAATACCAAAAACACAAAAAGAAATCAAAGCATTTCTAGGATTACTAGGATATTACAGAAAATTTATAAAAGACTTTGCTAGAATTACAAAACCATTAACCAAATATTTAAAAAAGGGAAGTAAAATTGAATTCACAGAAGAATATACAACAACATTTGAACTTTGTAAAAAGATACTTTGTAATGAACCAGTATTACAATATCGAGATTTTAACAAACAATTTTTAGTAACAACGGATGTAAGCAATGTAGCAATAGGAGCAGTATTATCACAAGGAAAGATAGGGCAAGACAGACCAATATTTTATGCATCAAGAACATTATCGGAAACAAAACAAAAATATTCAACAGTAGAAAAAGAACTGTTAGCAATTATTTGGGCCTGCAAACAATTTCGACCTTATATATTTGGAAGAAAATATACGATAATCACAGATCATAGACCATTAGTGTGGTTACATAATTTGAAAGAACCAAACTCGAAATTACAACGATGGAAGATAAAATTAAGTGAGTACGATTATGAAATTATATATAAAAAGGGAAAAATTAATAAAAATGCGGATGCATTATCGAGAATCGAATTACATAACCAAGAAGATAATGTAGATGAATTATTACAAGAAGATACATCATCTATAATACCACAAGTTGATAATGAAGAACTAGATGACTTACTACGAAATCTAGAACCACGAGAATTAACAATGGAAGAAGTAATACAAAAATCAAGAAATCAGGAAGAAATAGATAACATTCTACAAGAACTAGGAAGAATAGAACATAATCCTAATAAACAACAAGAAGACGATGACTCACTGCATAGCAATGTAAATGTAGAACCAGAAACATCAATACCAATAACCGATAAGGCAATAGATATACAGAAGATACAAGTATTCATAGAAACACATATATTTCCGACAACAGTAACATTTGATACGAAAAATGCTAAAGTAATATACCACGCAAAATTAGAGAAGAAAAATCTGAAACAAGAATTGATAGATTTAATAAAGGATATAATGCCTCAAGGAAATTACTACATATACACAACAGATGAAATTTATAAAGAAATGTGTCAAGTTTATATCGAACACTTCAATAACAACGGACCAAAAATTTACAGATGTCTTCGAAGGGTAAGAATAATCGAAACACCAGAGAAAAGATTGAAATCATAATGCAATACCATGAAGGAAAAACTAATCACAGAGGAATCAATGAAACTTTAAAACAGATAAAGAAGAATTATTACTGGAGTCAAATGAAGGATGATATAACAAATTATATTAAGAGATGCGAAATATGTCAAAGAAACAAATACGATAGATAGAGCACCACCAAAATTACCTTTTCAATTAACGAAATTAATAGAGAAACCATTTGATAAAATTAACGTTGATACGATATCAATAAATTCACAAAATTTCCTAACTATAATAGATACATTCACAAAATATGCACAAGTATATCCAATTCAAGGAAAAACAGCAGTCGAAGTAGTTGGTAAATTAATAGAAAGTTTTAGTATACACGGTTCACCAAAAGAAATTGTAATGGATAATGGTTTAGAATTTAATAATGCAACATTAAAAGAATTATTAAAATTATATAGAATCAATGTTCACTATACAACGCCTTTAAATCCAAATTCGAATGCACCAATTGAACGATTACATTCAACACTTTTAGAACATGTTAGATTAATAAAAAATCAAAAACTAACTCAAGATATAAAACAAATAATGAAATTATCACTGTTAGCATACAACTCGACTAATCATTCAGCAACAGGAACCTCACCTTTTGAACTCTTGTATGGGCACACTAATACAAAAGAACCAATGGATTTATATTACGATGAAACGTATTATCAAGATTATATTCAAAAACATAAAGAACGCACGAAATATCTCTATAATAAAATTTCAAATAAAATGCAAGAAGATAAAAAAAGAAAATCATTAAAATAAATAAAAATAGAGAAAATGAAGAAATAAAAATAGGTGAGGCAGTATATGTAAAACCCCATAAATACTATTCACAGAAAACGAAAGAAAGATATCAAGGGCCATACACAGTTACGAAAATCAATGAAAATGGAACAGTTGAAGTTAAAACAAAAAAGAATAAAATCTTACGTTATCATATAAATTCACTAAAATTAGCGAATGTTCCAGAACCCTCATCGGAAGAGGATTAACAGTAGTATTAAGAATATTCATTTAAATGTAAATAAGGAATTTCCGTTTGAACTACTAATAAATAACCTGTACCAAATAGAAAGTTTAGTTGAAATTAGAGTATATCAAACTCACACTTATTTTACATTTATATTGTTAATACTATAGTAAGTAATGAAGCATTTCAATATTTTATGTAAAATGCTCTGCCCATTTACGAATGAAATAATACTTTTAAACAAATTACTCCTAAAAATAAAATATGTTGGCATAAAAAACAATAAATTTAACTGAAGTATTTTAAAACTTTCAGATAGGATTAATAATCAAAAAAATACTTCCGAAATTTAACTATCTCAGATAAAGCAAGTAATTCTTTAGTTTATATAATTACATTCATATTAATACTTGCAATTCTTTTGTTTAAATTATATAAAAAGATAAGGACTAAACAAAAGGTTAAAAAACAAACAGATGCCGATAACATAAGAATGAAAGATTTACCTTTTTAAGGATAATCTCGCAAGTAAGGCGGAAGGAGTTATATGTGCAGACATAATACTAACCATTCAGTAATTACCAGACGTCGACTCTGCAATTTCATTTATTTAGCCGGATACACGTGGAGTTAGATAAGATAATATTTAATATATAAAGATGGGCAATGCATTAGTTCCAAGAGTTATTAGTGTAACTGTACGCGACACAGATCGCTAATAATCCTCAAGTGTAATCTAGTTTTAATCTATATTGTAACGTATTGTCAAAAACCGCAAACAAATAAATTTTTTTAAATTTCAAACGCTTCCGAAATTTAACTTGTGTTTACCATAACCATCCAATCACGAAAAACATTAATAGAGTTGTTAATGAACAAGGTCTCCAAGTTGCTTTTCGGTCCGAAAACACCATCAAAAGTTTCCTAGGTAATACCAAAGATAAAGTTAATTTGAATTTAAAATCAAGTATATACGAAATGAATTGCGGCGATTGTAATTTGAAATATGTAGGTGAAACGAAACGCTCAATAATAACCCGTTTTAAAGAACACATATCACATATTAAATTTAATAGACCAGAAAAATCTAGCGGTGCAAACCATGCATTGGACACGGATCATAACGTCACTGTAAAAGGGTTAAAATTTGGCAAAAATAACAACCCCAGAGATCTAGATGCATACGAAACCATTCGTATCGTTAAAAATAAAATTAATACGTTTAACTCGAACAACGGTCCTATCACATACAGTTGTCTTTTTCTTTCTTAGAAAAGAGGTAGAAAAAGTTGAGGGCGTCAGAATAAATTCTAGGTGTTGCTGTTTTCTGAAGAGGGGTGGTAAGTTGACGTAATTTTAGTTTATGTATTTGTTTTAAATTCAGTATATACGTGAGCGCCGTGTAAAGTTGTGCGGGATTCTATGTGTTAGCTTTACTTTGCCCCATGTTCAGTGGTTTTACCTACTGACGAAGACAACTTAGTTATCGAAATACGTATTTAGGATACGATTATTAATTGTGGTAAGGGGTTTTATACATTTTTTAAGTTTTTACTTAACTCCAGCTTCCAAAGAAAGAATTTATTTGAAATCAGTCAAACCCATAAATTTTGATATCGTTGAGCTGCACTTTACAAATTACGATTAAATGGCGCCTAATTTTTATATAGTTAACGCACTACCAGCTAATGTAAACTAGATAAAGGTAATTATCAACTTTCTTAAGTTTCGAATGTTGCTCTTCTGCTTCCTCTTCAAACAAAATTTGTACAAGACCGATTTTTATTGAATTTTTACTTTGTCATAGCATTGTCACCGAAAATGTAAACATTTCTATGAGTCTAACCAATTCCATTATTAATGTTTCTCTATTTTAAACAATTAAAAACCCAACAGTAACTAGTAACATTTCTTTATTAAAGTGCAATTGTATTCTCAAGAAAAGTTGTAGTCTAGATTATTGCAAAATACCTCGATGGGACAGAAAAATGGTAAGTATACTCATGTGTTTGAGTCTTTAAGCAAATAAACAAGAAGGTGCCAAGCTGATAAAAGTTGTGGACTCCAGACCCCAGAAAGTCCCAAACAATCTTTTAAATGATGCCAAAAAAAGTATATTTCCAGAATCTAATTTCCACCACTGTTATGAGTTATGAGTGGACACTCTCTCTCTAACGATGTTGCAATTACTTAGGATATTGTCTTTGTCATCCGTGCATTTAGTTCACAATAAACATGCGCTAAATTTATTTGATTTAATTGGAGTAGTCAATACAATAAATCATGTGAACGTGGTTCAAATCTCGCAAGTAGTTTTTTTAAGAAACTATATATATATATATATATATATATATATATTAAAAATAATAGACTATAATAATAATATATATATATATATATATATATATATATATATATATATATATATTAAAAATAATAGACTATAATAATAATATATATATATATATATATATATATATATATATATATATATATATATATATATATATATATAGTAGATTAAATTAGTCGGCGATTTAAGGTCTGGTTTACTTTGATATGCATATATTTAAAATAATCTTACATGTTTCGGCACAGTGTAGCTAGTGTCTTTTTCAAAGAAATTAAAAATATAAATGACAGTATATTAATGTCAAATTTATATATCTGTAGTTATCATGGATAAAATTAAAATATTCAAATATACATTCAATTTTAATAATGATAATTCACGCCTCAGAACTCTCGACAGCAAGATGTCAATTACGGGGGATTTGCAAGCCATGAGTTATTATTATGTTTGCGCCCGTGGAGCGACTTAAGATGCTAAGCTGTCGGCATTCGCCTTGGACGAGAAGGAAAATCACGAAAACCCACCCGGACAGTCCAGTCAGAGATCTAAACACGGAACTGCCAGCATGATAAGCCAGTGTACAGATATTTAAATAATATGTGATAGATATTTATATAATAACAACATGTATAATTTGTATAAATAGTACTCTGCCTATAATAGGTTAAAGAAATATCAGGAAAATTAATACTGTTATTAATTTTTTCTTCAAACGTGAATTTTAATTTGTTGTGAAAGATGTTGAATTTATTTAAAAGGTAGTTTATTTTATTTATCGGTATACATATTATGATGTCGCCTATATATCTTTTAAAGAAAATGGGGTTGAAGTCTAATGAATTGATAACATTTTGTTCCACATGTTCCATTACCAGATTAGCAATAGGGGCTGCTAAAGGCGAACCCATGGCAATACCAAATGTTTGGTTGTAAAACTAATTTTTTTAGTGAAAATATGTGTTATTGAGACAGAAATGTATACCTTTAATAAAATTAGTTTTATTTAGCGATGTGTGTAGACTAATTTCATCGCATTTGGATTCTATTATATTTATAGTTAGATTTGTAGGAATGTTAGTGTATAAAGATTCTACATCAAGTGATATAATTTTGTGATCAGTGGTACTTTTTGTTCCTTGATGAAATTGCCATGAGTCTTTGGTATGATATTTCGTTTGTCCTAACATCTTAGATATGCCATCACCTAGGAATTTTGTTATATTATAAGTAGGAGCTTGTATGTTTCATACAATTAGTCCTAAAGGCATATTATTTTTGTGGATTTTTGGTAATCCATGTATTGGTGGAGGTTGGGAATTAAAAATGTGAAGTTTGTTTTTAGTGTTGAAATCTATTAGTTTTTGTCCATGCCATTTATTTATTAGGTTATTATTTTCTTTTTGAGTTTTCTCTGTTGGATTATTTCTTTTTCTTTTGTAGGCGAATTTATCGTCTAATTGTTTTTCTATTTTTTGTTTATACTCCTCTTTAAGAATGATCACTGTTTTATTTGATTTATCTGTTGTTGTTATTATAATGTGAAAGTTGTCTTGAACAAATCTTTTTGTTTCTTTAATAAACTTATTCATATATAGACTTGATGTTTTTTTTTTATTATTTATTTTCTTATGTTTATAGTTAGTGATCATATTACATATTTTGTTACGAATTTCGTTCTGTTTGTTTTGTGGTAAATTTTGTATTCCAGGTTCAATGCTAGCTATATAGTCATTGATGGGTATTTTATTTGGTGCCATATTAAATTTGGGTCCCAGGCTAAGTATGTATTTAACATTATCCTGTTAATTTTATAATTGTAATTTGTAGTTGTAACTTTCTACTGATAATTGTTTGCAGTTGCAGATAAAGTTTACCAGTGGAAATTATCAACAACGATTAAAATCCTTATCAGTGCATTTCATTTTGGAGAATGTTTCTTCACATAGATCATTCCGAAAGCGGAAAGAAAGTCACGAGCAAAATTATGAAACTGATAATGACGACATTTGGAACTTACTGCAAGTGAGAATTAATGAATATTAAATCTCATTCTTACATGTAAATGTCGACTTATGTGATGCGTTCATAACTACAATCCGACAAACTAAGTTTGTACCAGTATGCAGAACACACCCTTTCGCGACAACGAACTTCCTGGTAATTAGGTTAATTAAGAATTGCTGAAAAAAAACAAGTCAATCAACTGGAAACGTACAGACGCGTTTCGTTCTAGTTGGAACTTTTCAATGCACGGCATTCCTCGAAGACGGACATTGCTTTTCATTTCTATACTTTCTGTATATATAGTTAACATTTGGAACTTACTGCAAGTGGGAATTAATGAATATTAAATCTCATTCTTACATGTAAATGTCGACTTATGTGATGCGTTCATAACTACAATCCGACAAACTAAGTTTGTACTAGTATGCAGAACACACCCTTTCGCGACAACGAACTTCCTGGTAATTAGGTTAATTAAGAATTAAGAAATACTGAAAAAAACAAGTCAATCAACGGGAAACGTACAGACGCGTTTCGTTCTAGTTGGAACTTTTCAATGCACGGCATTCCTCGAAGACGGACATTGCTTTTCATTTCTATACTTTCTGTATATATAGTTAACATTTGGAACTTACTGCAAGTGAGAATTAATGAATAGTAAATCTCATTCTTACATGTAAATGTCGACTTATGTGATGCGTTCATAACTACAATCCGACAAACTAAGTTTGTACCAGTATGCAGCAATTCTTAATTAACCTAATTACCAGGAAGTTCGTTGTCGCGAAAGGGTGTGTTCTGCATACTGGTACAAACTTAGTTTGTCGGATTGTAGTTATGAACGCATCACATAAGTCGACATTTACATGTAAGAATGAGATTTAATATTCATTAATTCTCACTTGCAGTAAGTTCCAAATGTTAACTATATATACAGAAAGTATAGAAATGAAAAGCAATGTCCGTCTTCGAGGAATGCCGTGCATTGAAAAGTTCCAACTAGAACGAAACGCGTCTGTACGTTTCCAGTTGATTGACTTGTTTTTTTCAGCAATTCTTAATTAACCTAATTACCAGGAAGTTCGTTGTCGCGAAAGGGTGTGTTCTGCATACTGGTACAAACTTAGTTTGTCGGTTGTAGTTATGAACGCATCACATAAGTCGACATTTACATGTAAGAATGAGATTTAATATTCATTAATTCCCACTTGCAGTAAGTTCCAAATGTTAACTATATATACAGAAAGTATAGAAATGAAAAGCAATGTCCGTCTTCGAGGAATGCCGTGCATTGAAAAGTTCCAACTAGAACGAAACGAGTCTGTACGTTTCCCGTTGATTGACTTGTTTTTTTCAGCAATTGATAATGACGAGTTTAAATATTTTTCTTTAAAAATATCACTACACTGCAAATGAATCATTTTCATTTGAATTTCAGGGGGAGGGTTTCTATATCGACATTGAAAGTATTTTGCAATTTCATCAAAATCCGAAACACGAGACTAAAAATTTATTTTTAAAGCAACCAACGCTTAATTTGCAAAATCTACCAGAAATGGAGTCTGCTTGCTGACTGAACGTTTGGCATGTATTGAATTGCGTGAATCTTTTTTTATTTAATTGGGATTGAAACAAATCCATTTTTTGTCGAAAGGACTGTATAGGATATGAATGTATATATGAATGTTTCTCCTTGTTATTTTAACTTTAACTTTAATTAAGGTCATTCATTAGTTCAATCTGTGTAAAATAACTTTCGTAACCATTTGGGCCATTTGGTTTGCAACTCAGACAGAGAACGTTTCCTTTCATTCAAGAAAATTTCGATTATTGCTCGAACCTCAAAAAATCGCGTTAGAACTTTGTCGCAGCTACGCTAACCTGTCGCAATATAATATTCATAGTCATTTTCTTCAATTTAATTTTCTTCCATCTCTTCAATAAATTCATGGAATTGACGATAATTGAGCGTATGTGATCTGATATATAATTAAAACAGCTAACATGATTGGCTTTAAAAGTTGTAACACATTCAAGCATTTTCTGCACAAGGGTCGTTGATGAATGATGCAATGTACGATAATGGTTCTAAAGTCATTTACTACGAGCGACGGCACCTTTATTTTTTCCAAACATGTTTTTACCATCAATAGTGATACACATCAAGTTTTTACATTGAAGTTTGTTTATCTAAACAGCATTTTCAACTCCTTTAAAAATATCTTCTCCAGTGATCGTGCCAACAGCGCCAAAGAGAACCACTGTAAGTGTCGACTTTTGTCAGACAATTGAGTTAATATATTTTCTGCAACATCTACTCTTTGAGTCACAGTTTTTTGTTGATAAACTTATGTTTTTAAATAAATTAGCTTTTTGTGGACACATTTCATCTGTTACTGCAATCATGCAATCTTTGATTAATTCGCCGTCAGTATAAATGGTTTCCCATGTTTAGTTATTAAATGAGCCACGAGTTGCTGGTTATTCAGCATTTACTTTCTTTCACAACATGAAACAAACATGTAAATAATTTACATATCTGTAACTATGCACATGGACAATACACCTCGTATTTTCAGCATTTACTTCTGCTTAATACATATGTTTCTGCCATCTAGGCGTCCTCAGTTAAGCTAGTGAAGCAATGTATACAAATTAATACAAACCTGTTATAAACAACTGGTTTGTATCTGTATTTAAATTTACTGAAATAGCCCGTATAGATCAAGCAAGTTCCGTCCTATAAGAAGACAACTATTTAATAATTGACATCCTACGGGCGAAAGAGACTTTGTCTGGAGGGGTATCTATCGTTCGAACAGCTAAGCTGCTATACGGGAAACGATAAAATACGTATGTAGATGTAGTCCATTAACAACCAGCCAGATGGCGGTAAATATACTAAAATGTTTTGTTTAAGTATGACAATACGTTAAGCACGTATAAAGCGTTTGTACAATATGAAACAAACATGTAAATAATTTACATATCTGTAACTATGCACATGGACAATACATCTCGTATTTTCAGCATTTACTTCTGCTTAATACATATGTTTCTGCCATCTAGGCGTCCTCAGTTAACCTAGTGAAGCAACGTATACAAATTAATACAAACCTGTTATAAACAATTGGTTTGTATCAGTATTTAAATTTACTGAAATAGCCCGCATAGATCAAGCAAGTTCCGTCATATAACAGGTTTGTATTAATTTGTATACATTGCTTCACTAGCTTAACTGAGGACGCCTAGATGGGAGAAACATATGTATTAAGCAGAAGTAAATGCTGAAAATACGAGGTGTATTGTCCATGTGCATAGTTATAGATATGTAAATTATTTACATGTTTGTTTCATGTTGTACAAACGCTTTATACCTGCTTAACGTATTGTCATACTTAAACAAAACCTTTTAGTATACTTACCGCCATCTGGCTGGTTGTTAATGGACTACATCTACATACGTATTTTATCGTTTCCCGTAGCAGCTTAGCTGTTCGAACGATAGGTAGCCCTCCAGACAAAGTCTCTTTCGCCCGTAAGATGTCAATTATTAAATAGTTGTCTTCTTATAGGACGGAACTTGCTTGATCTATGCGGGCTATTTCGGTAGATTTAAATACAGATACAAACCAGTTGTTTATATCAGGTTTGTATTAATTTGTATACATTGCTTCACTAGCTTAACTGAGGACGCCTAGATGGCAGAAACATATGTATTAAGCAGAAGTAAATGCTGAAAATACGAGGTGTATTGTCCATGTGCATAGTTACAGATATGTAAATTATTTACATGTTTGTTTCATGTTGTACAAACGCTTTATACCTGCTTAACGTATTGTCATACTTAAACAAAACCTTTTAGTATATTTACCGCCATCTGGCTGGTTGTTAATGGACTACATCTACATACGTATTTTATCGTTTCCCGTAGCAGGTTAGCTGTTCGAACGATAGGTAGCCCTCCAGACAAAGTCTCTTTCGCCCGTAAGATGTCAATTATTAAATAGTTGTCTTCTTATAGGACGGAACTTGCTTGATCTATGCGGGCTATTTCGGTAAATTTAAATACAGATACAAACCAGTTGTTTATAACAGGTTTGTATTAATTTGTATACATTGCTTCACTAGCTTAACTGAGGACGCCTAGATGGCAGAAACATATGTATTAAGCAGAAGTAAATGCTGAAAATACGAGGTGTATTGTCCATGCGCATAGTTACAGATATGTAAATTATTTACATGTTTGTTTCATGTTGTACAAACGCTTTATACCTGCTTAACGTATTGTCGTACTTAAATAAAACCTTTTAGTATATTTACCGCCATCTGGCTGGTTGTTAATGGACTACATCTACATACGTATTTTATCGTTTCCCGTAGCAGCTTAGCTGTTCGAACGATAGGTAGCCCTCCAGACAAAGTCTCTTTCGCCCGTAAGATGTCAATTATTAAATAGTTGTCTTCTTATAGGACGGAACTTGCTTGATCTATGCGGGCTATTTCGGTAAATTTAAATACAGATACAAACCAGTTGTTTATAACAGGTTTGTATTAATTTGTATACATTGCTTCACTAGCTTAACTGAGGACGCCTAGATGGCAGAAACATATGTATTAAGCAGAAGTAAATGCTGAAAATACGAGGTGTATTGTCCATGTGCATAGTTACAGATATCTAAATTATTTACATGTTTGTTTCATGTTGTACAAACGCTTTATACGTGCTTAACGTATTGTCATACTTAAACAAAACCTTTTAGTATATTTACTTTCTTTAACAATTGCCGAGATGTCAACCCGCGTTCAAAGATTCATATTTTTCTAACCGTAGGCTTCTTGTAAATTTGAAGCTTGGAGTAATTCCATGAATGTTTAGTCTCATAATGACGTTTCATTGCAAATTATACACATTGCCTAAAATATTGATATCCCTATTGCTCTTTAAATGTTCTGCGTTCACTACCTATCTTTCGCTTCTTTTCAATATTTATACAAATTCACATAAAAGGCACAAATTTCTTCAAATCAAATTAATGTTAATTAATACTATTTCTAGTTGCCACTCTATTTCGCTTTTCATATCATACCGAAATCAAAATTTGGAACTACCCAATTCTCAATTGACTTCCGTATCTATACCACGCGTTCTCGGTGCGTACAACATATTGAAATTACTCGAAAGTACTGAAATCTTCCAAGCAGAACATGCTCTAGCTCTTCCACTCGTTACAAGATGGCGCCGTGTATTTCAACTAACCAAGCATAATTGACGTTTTCGTGTAATTCCGCCATTTCTCACAAGATGGCGTTGTACGATTGTAGCTTTGCCACGTCCTGTATTTAACTTCTCTACTCTCAGAAAGATGGCATTGGTATACATTTAGCATGGTCGTAACAATACGTAACACGCATGGACTATCTATGCCGGAACTCGGCTCTTGCGCGTAATTCAAAACTACATTATATATGAGCTAGCTAGGCCTTGGCGTTAGCGGAGGAGTCAGTGTGTTCTTTAGGCTAAAAATTTTGCAGACCCCTGCCTTAGTCTAATAAAACAAAATATTTTTATTCAGCAATGTATTGTCCATTTTTATCAATGACCTTTTCCTATGTTTCAGGCATCATAATTCCACGTTCGTCAAACTTCTGGGTTTTGTGAGATAAAAAACGAACTAAGCGCGATTTGATGTCAATGAAATTTTTCCCATTAAATAAGTTTTGCAAAGAACGAAATAAATAGTAATCTGAAGGTGCGATGGTGGATGTGATACATACCTCAACCAAACTATAATTTTGGCCTAGTAGCCAAAGATATGTGAGGACAGACACATGAAATACGGCACCTTTACTATTTGCCAATTTCGATCGCTTCTCTTTATTGCAATATTCGCTTTTGTTAATTGTTGAATGTACATACCTGAATTGATTGTTTGGCTGCGTGATAATATTTCGAAGTAGACAATTCCTTCGTAATATCACCAAATAATTAACCTTTTATAGATAAAAATCAATCTTGGATGTTGTTTTTGCCCATCTTGCTTCACGATATTTTATCAACATTTTTGTAAACCTTTTCTTCGGTGTTCTTTATCAATGTACCATTTTTGTTAAGTTTGATATCCGGGAGTTTCTTAAAGTTCATGAGAAATCAATAAATTCAATTTTCTATGCAGTTAAGTTGTTTCAAACGCTTTTCAATGCGTGCATGTGATATATTGAGGTTATCTTCAATCTCACGTGCTGTAATATGATAATTCGAATTGGTTTGATTTTGTTATCAACTTCAAGTTAACTATCAGAGCGGTGCTCATCTTGGAGCAAAAAATCACTCGAACAAAATCTAACAAACCAACTTTGATACACTACTGCTTTCTTACAGTTTCATCATTATATATCTGCCGAACTAAAAAAACAACATATGAAGAAAATTCGTGTTTTCTTTTTATTTTGCAACCGCTAACAAATAAAAGCTATATCGTACTAATAATCAAACAATATGGGCTTGGCTCTTCTTCTTTCTTGTTACATTTTCTTTTATTTAAAGTTAATGTGCGTTTTTGAGTCGAGATGTTTTTACCTACCGATCACAACTAAATAAAATGTATATATATTCAAATGCATTTCTACCCGTGAGGGTGTAGATGAAACCTAAATTAGCTCTTTAAGTAATTGTTCCACTTCTTCCTATTTTGCGCCATTTTCTTTGCTTCCATTCATGTTTTTCCTCTCCTCAAAATTTTCGCAATTACGCTATCCCATGTCTCTTTTGATCTACCTCTCTTCTTTTTCTCAAGTGTTTTGGCTTTCCAAATCCTTTTAACAGGGACTACGCTTCTCATCCTCTGCAGATGTCCCCACCACCCTAATTACCTTCGTTCGACAAATTGCTCTATGGATTCAATTTCCAGGTCACGTATTATTTGTTCATTTCTAAATCTGTCTTCTTTAGTCGCTCCTCTCCCTCTCCATAAAAATTTCATTTCGCACCGATCTTGCTCTTTTCCCGCTTAGATAATACCCATGTCTCACAACCGTATGTAAGTATCCGACTCTACACTTATTTATAAAATTTTATCTTAGTCTCTTTAGTTATTTCCTTCTTGTTTATAAAGACTCTACTCATTGCGTGATATACTTTGTTGACTTTTCCTATTCTATTATTTAGTTCCACTACTTGACTGCCTGCTCCGTCAATCATTATTTCCAGATATTGAAAGCTGTCTACTTGTTCTAATGGTTCATCCTCTAGTCGTATATTTATGCTTCTTTTCGTCTGATATTTCCATAATTTTAGTATTAGATTCATTTTTATCCCATATTTTTCTAAAGTTTCATTCCAGATGTTCAGATTCTCGTTTATGTCTCTTTCGTTTTTGGCAATAATTGCTACATCATCTGCAAAGGCGCACTCCAAGATAATCGATCCGTTCCAGATTTCTGTATTCCACATGCAATGGTTTAATCCTTTGTTTAGTGTACTTGATTAATTCATCCATGAAAATGTTCTTACTGATCACACAATTCCTGGCTTCTTTGTATAGGCATTTTATAACTCTAATTAGCTTATTATTGATGCTTCTTTTCTCTAGATATTCCCATAATTTTCCCTTGGTATTCTGTCGAAAGCCTTTACCATATCTAAAAAAAAACAGGAACGTTGTTTTTGATCTTGACAAAGTTCTGTTTATAATTTCCTTAATTGTAAATACATGATCCTGGGTACCCCTACCTTTTCGAAAACCACTCTGCGCTTCTGCTAGGAATGATTCCACTTCTCTTCTTAATCTTATTTCCAATATTTTTTTCACTAGTTTCATTGTTGTACTGAGTAAAGTTACACTATCATTGTTACAATTCTTGGCATCGCCCTTTTTAAATATTGGTACAATCAGCCCTATTTCCCATTTTTTGGTATCTTCTCCTCCCTCCAAACTTTATTGTAAATTTTTAACAAGAAATTCCTGTTTCACCCATACTCTTTATCATTTCAGCCGTAATTTTATCGTTTCCTGGCGCCCTACCGTTCTTTAATTTATGTGTAGCTTCCGTTAGTTTTTCCATGCTTATCATATCTTTCACATATTCACGTTCAGTATCTTGTACCTCTACCTCATCGTCATCCAAATCTTGTTGTTCAACTCCTTGACCATCACTAAGTAATTGTTGAAAGTATTCTTTTCAGCGTTCCATGATTTCGGTTTCGTTTATTAGCATTTCTCCTCTTCCATTTTTATAACTAAGTTGTCATTTCTTTTATTGCCCCTGAGATTTTTTTAAAACTCTATAAAATAGTTTTTGGTTGCTTCTGCTGTCTCTTTCAAGTTTGTCACCAAATTATTTCTAGGTTTTCTGCTTGGATTTTAAAACTAGATTTTTGTCTTTAATTCTTTGCTTTTTATATGCTTCGTAACTTTCAATTCAATCAGATCGTTACATTATTATGTTATAATATATACTGCTTAGATCTTTTATATCACTTCTGTTGTTAATTGAATTTTTTTCCTGTTTAATATTAATCATTTCTTTAATTTCTCTTTTCATTGTGTGTTGGTCTCTATTAATTATTTGTGTTTTCAAAGTCGAAATGGTGATCGTGTTGCAGTTTGTGTGTAACTAAAGCAGTTTTGTCTGGTTTGGAATATTTGTGAGCTTGTATTCTTTTGTATAAATATTGTTTGGTTTGACCTATGTAGTAACTGTCGCGACCGCGACACGGTATTTTATAGACCTGTGTTTCTCGATTTTTGTCTATTTTAGGTTTTAATTTTGAAAATAGATGTTTATTTGTATTACTAAGAGTATATGTTGTAGCCGTATCATATTTTTAAAGTATATTCTATTTTCTCTGATAATTGTGGTACATATAGAATCGTGATATATGTTGTTTCATTGTTTAAATTGTTATTGGTGTCTGCAGTGTTGTATATTTAGTGAATTCTTTTTTTAATTGATTGTTCTATAAGTTGTGGTGAGTAGTTGTTATCAGTTAAGATCGTTTTAATTTTCTTGATGTTATTTTTTCTGTGTTGAGTACGTGATAATTTAACTGCTCTATCAGTCAGATTATTTATAATCATTTTATTGAATACTGTAGGTACATTTAAGTGGTAATTCATATATCGAAAAGAAGCTGTGGGTTTGTTGTACCAATTTGTATAAATAGTACCCTGTCTATCGTAGGTTAAAGACATATCAAGAAAATTAATATTGTTATTAATTTCTTCTTCAGTTGTTGAATTTATTTAAAAGGTAGTCTATTTTATTTGTCGGTATGCATGTTATCATGTCTACATATTTTTTAAAGAAAATGGGGTTGAAGTCTAATGAATTAATAATGTTTTGTTCCATATGTTCCATTACCAGATTTGCAATAGGAGAGCCCTTGACAATACCAAATGTTCGACTGTAGAAAGAATTTTTGTATCTATCATTTATAATTCTTTGATAAAGGTAATACTTACCGAAACATGTAATAGCTTATTTTAAGTATATACATATTAATGTAAAACAGACCTTCAATCGCCGAATATCTAAATCAATAGTATTGTACAAAGGTCAGAAAATAATTAAATATATAGATAAATATTTCTTGACCTTTGTATATTATAGTAGATTTAGATATTCGGCGATTTAAGATCTGTTTTGTTTTACTTTCTATATATAGATTTAAAATAATCTCGTACATATTTCGGTAAATACATTGCTCAAAAAAATTAGGGTAACACTTTTTTTCAAAACCTGTAACTTTTTAAATAATAGTTCAAGGGAAATCAAATTTGGTATGCTTTAACGGAATATATTTAACTAAAAAAAAATTCAAAAACAATTTTACAACTCTGAGTTACTTCTAAGTTAAACTTAAAAATGTAAATTAATCACACTAATCAAAATGGAAAAAAATTTAAAGTATGCTTTGAATAATTGATGTATGAAAGCCTACTAAAGATGAATTCAGTTGTCAATATTCGTTGATTAGAAGTAAAATGGAGCATCTTAGTGAAGTGTAAGTTGCTCGTGCTGTCGTCCTTATTCAGCACGGCCACTCTATTCGACATGTTAGCAGGGACCTTGGAGTTTCCCCTTCTGTTATTCAGCGTTCATGGAATCGGTTTCGGGTGACTGGCCAATATGTCAGAAGAGCTGGACAAGGTCAAAATCGAAAAATTACTCAAAATCAAGACCGATATCTTGTCCTTTCCTCTCTACGTAAGACGAGCATATGGAATAGAAATATGTGATCAAACTGTTAGAAACAGATTAAAAGAAGCGAATCTGAAACCAAGAAGACCTGTCCACGCACCACGCCTAACGCAGCATCACAAAGCAGCGCGAATGAGGTTTGCTCTGGATCACCGAAATTGTCAACTTCGTCACTGGACGCCTATACTGTTTACAGACGAGTCGAGATTTCGTTTAACTCGTTGCGACGGTCGAGTACGTGTATATAGACGGCCTGGTGAACGCTACTCAGCCGCTACTATATAGGAAGTAGATAGATTAGGTCTTGGATCTGTGGTGGTTTGGGCTGTATTTGTATTAATTTGTATACATTGCTTCACTAGCTTAACTGAGGACGCCTAGATGGGAGAAACATATGTATTAAGCAGAAGTAAATGCTGAAAATACGAGGTGTATTGTCCATGTGCATAGTTATAGATATGTAAATTATTTACATGTTTGTTTCATGTTGTACAAACGCTTTATACCTGCTTAACGTATTGTCATACTTAAACAAAACCTTTTAGTATACTTACCGCCATCTGGCTGGTTGTTAATGGACTACATCTACATACGTATTTTATCGTTTCCCGTAGCAGCTTAGCTGTTCGAACGATAGGTAGCCCTCCAGACAAAGTCTCTTTCGCCCGTAAGATGTCAATTATTAAATAGTTGTCTTCTTATAGGACGGAACTTGCTTGATCTATGCGGGCTATTTCGGTAGATTTAAATACAGATACAAACCAGTTGTTTATATCAGGTTTGTATTAATTTGTATACATTGCTTCACTAGCTTAACTGAGGACGCCTAGATGGCAGAAACATATGTATTAAGCAGAAGTAAATGCTGAAAATACGAGGTGTATTGTCCATGTGCATAGTTACAGATATGTAAATTATTTACATGTTTGTTTCATGTTGTACAAACGCTTTATACCTGCTTAACGTATTGTCATACTTAAACAAAACCTTTTAGTATATTTACCGCCATCTGGCTGGTTGTTAATGGACTACATCTACATACGTATTTTATCGTTTCCCGTAGCAGGTTAGCTGTTCGAACGATAGGTAGCCCTCCAGACAAAGTCTCTTTCGCCCGTAAGATGTCAATTATTAAATAGTTGTCTTCTTATAGGACGGAACTTGCTTGATCTATGCGGGCTATTTCGGTAAATTTAAATACAGATACAAACCAGTTGTTTATAACAGGTTTGTATTAATTTGTATACATTGCTTCACTAGCTTAACTGAGGACGCCTAGATGGCAGAAACATATGTATTAAGCAGAAGTAAATGCTGAAAATACGAGGTGTATTGTCCATGCGCATAGTTACAGATATGTAAATTATTTACATGTTTGTTTCATGTTGTACAAACGCTTTATACCTGCTTAACGTATTGTCGTACTTAAATAAAACCTTTTAGTATATTTACCGCCATCTGGCTGGTTGTTAATGGACTACATCTACATACGTATTTTATCGTTTCCCGTAGCAGCTTAGCTGTTCGAACGATAGGTAGCCCTCCAGACAAAGTCTCTTTCGCCCGTAAGATGTCAATTATTAAATAGTTGTCTTCTTATAGGACGGAACTTGCTTGATCTATGCGGGCTATTTCGGTAAATTTAAATACAGATACAAACCAGTTGTTTATAACAGGTTTGTATTAATTTGTATACATTGCTTCACTAGCTTAACTGAGGACGCCTAGATGGCAGAAACATATGTATTAAGCAGAAGTAAATGCTGAAAATACGAGGTGTATTGTCCATGTGCATAGTTACAGATATCTAAATTATTTACATGTTTGTTTCATGTTGTACAAACGCTTTATACGTGCTTAACGTATTGTCATACTTAAACAAAACCTTTTAGTATATTTACTTTCTTTAACAATTGCCGAGATGTCAACCCGCGTTCAAAGATTCATATTTTTCTAACCGTAGGCTTCTTGTAAATTTGAAGCTTGGAGTAATTCCATGAATGTTTAGTCTCATAATGACGTTTCATTGCAAATTATACACATTGCCTAAAATATTGATATCCCTATTGCTCTTTAAATGTTCTGCGTTCACTACCTATCTTTCGCTTCTTTTCAATATTTATACAAATTCACATAAAAGGCACAAATTTCTTCAAATCAAATTAATGTTAATTAATACTATTTCTAGTTGCCACTCTATTTCGCTTTTCATATCATACCGAAATCAAAATTTGGAACTACCCAATTCTCAATTGACTTCCGTATCTATACCACGCGTTCTCGGTGCGTACAACATATTGAAATTACTCGAAAGTACTGAAATCTTCCAAGCAGAACATGCTCTAGCTCTTCCACTCGTTACAAGATGGCGCCGTGTATTTCAACTAACCAAGCATAATTGACGTTTTCGTGTAATTCCGCCATTTCTCACAAGATGGCGTTGTACGATTGTAGCTTTGCCACGTCCTGTATTTAACTTCTCTACTCTCAGAAAGATGGCATTGGTATACATTTAGCATGGTCGTAACAATACGTAACACGCATGGACTATCTATGCCGGAACTCGGCTCTTGCGCGTAATTCAAAACTACATTATATATGAGCTAGCTAGGCCTTGGCGTTAGCGGAGGAGTCAGTGTGTTCTTTAGGCTAAAAATTTTGCAGACCCCTGCCTTAGTCTAATAAAACAAAATATTTTTATTCAGCAATGTATTGTCCATTTTTATCAATGACCTTTTCCTATGTTTCAGGCATCATAATTCCACGTTCGTCAAACTTCTGGGTTTTGTGAGATAAAAAACGAACTAAGCGCGATTTGATGTCAATGAAATTTTTCCCATTAAATAAGTTTTGCAAAGAACGAAATAAATAGTAATCTGAAGGTGCGATGGTGGATGTGATACATACCTCAACCAAACTATAATTTTGGCCTAGTAGCCAAAGATATGTGAGGACAGACACATGAAATACGGCACCTTTACTATTTGCCAATTTCGATCGCTTCTCTTTATTGCAATATTCGCTTTTGTTAATTGTTGAATGTACATACCTGAATTGATTGTTTGGCTGCGTGATAATATTTCGAAGTAGACAATTCCTTCGTAATATCACCAAATAATTAACCTTTTATAGATAAAAATCAATCTT
Source organism: Melolontha melolontha (assembly GCA_935421215.2). Lineage (NCBI taxonomy): Eukaryota > Metazoa > Arthropoda > Insecta > Coleoptera > Scarabaeidae > Melolontha > Melolontha melolontha. Next base: position 152,287,082 of record OW285236.1, on the reverse strand, counting down.
GGATGTTGTTTTTGCCCATCTTGCTTCACGATATTTTATCAACATTTTTGTAAACCTTTTCTTCGGTGTTCTTTATCAATGTACCATTTTTGTTAAGTTTGATATCCGGGAGTTTCTTAAAGTTCATGAGAAATCAATAAATTCAATTTTCTATGCAGTTAAGTTGTTTCAAACGCTTTTCAATGCGTGCATGTGATATATTGAGGTTATCTTCAATCTCACGTGCTGTAATATGATAATTCGAATTGGTTTGATTTTGTTATCAACTTCAAGTTAACTATCAGAGCGGTGCTCATCTTGGAGCAAAAAATCACTCGAACAAAATCTAACAAACCAACTTTGATACACTACTGCTTTCTTACAGTTTCATCATTATATATCTGCCGAACTAAAAAAACAACATATGAAGAAAATTCGTGTTTTCTTTTTATTTTGCAACCGCTAACAAATAAAAGCTATATCGTACTAATAATCAAACAATATGGGCTTGGCTCTTCTTCTTTCTTGTTACATTTTCTTTTATTTAAAGTTAATGTGCGTTTTTGAGTCGAGATGTTTTTACCTACCGATCACAACTAAATAAAATGTATATATATTCAAATGCATTTCTACCCGTGAGGGTGTAGATGAAACCTAAATTAGCTCTTTAAGTAATTGTTCCACTTCTTCCTATTTTGCGCCATTTTCTTTGCTTCCATTCATGTTTTTCCTCTCCTCAAAATTTTCGCAATTACGCTATCCCATGTCTCTTTTGATCTACCTCTCTTCTTTTTCTCAAGTGTTTTGGCTTTCCAAATCCTTTTAACAGGGACTACGCTTCTCATCCTCTGCAGATGTCCCCACCACCCTAATTACCTTCGTTCGACAAATTGCTCTATGGATTCAATTTCCAGGTCACGTATTATTTGTTCATTTCTAAATCTGTCTTCTTTAGTCGCTCCTCTCCCTCTCCATAAAAATTTCATTTCGCACCGATCTTGCTCTTTTCCCGCTTAGATAATACCCATGTCTCACAACCGTATGTAAGTATCCGACTCTACACTTATTTATAAAATTTTATCTTAGTCTCTTTAGTTATTTCCTTCTTGTTTATAAAGACTCTACTCATTGCGTGATATACTTTGTTGACTTTTCCTATTCTATTATTTAGTTCCACTACTTGACTGCCTGCTCCGTCAATCATTATTTCCAGATATTGAAAGCTGTCTACTTGTTCTAATGGTTCATCCTCTAGTCGTATATTTATGCTTCTTTTCGTCTGATATTTCCATAATTTTAGTATTAGATTCATTTTTATCCCATATTTTTCTAAAGTTTCATTCCAGATGTTCAGATTCTCGTTTATGTCTCTTTCGTTTTTGGCAATAATTGCTACATCATCTGCAAAGGCGCACTCCAAGATAATCGATCCGTTCCAGATTTCTGTATTCCACATGCAATGGTTTAATCCTTTGTTTAGTGTACTTGATTAATTCATCCATGAAAATGTTCTTACTGATCACACAATTCCTGGCTTCTTTGTATAGGCATTTTATAACTCTAATTAGCTTATTATTGATGCTTCTTTTCTCTAGATATTCCCATAATTTTCCCTTGGTATTCTGTCGAAAGCCTTTACCATATCTAAAAAAAAACAGGAACGTTGTTTTTGATCTTGACAAAGTTCTGTTTATAATTTCCTTAATTGTAAATACATGATCCTGGGTACCCCTACCTTTTCGAAAACCACTCTGCGCTTCTGCTAGGAATGATTCCACTTCTCTTCTTAATCTTATTTCCAATATTTTTTTCACTAGTTTCATTGTTGTACTGAGTAAAGTTACACTATCATTGTTACAATTCTTGGCATCGCCCTTTTTAAATATTGGTACAATCAGCCCTATTTCCCATTTTTTGGTATCTTCTCCTCCCTCCAAACTTTATTGTAAATTTTTAACAAGAAATTCCTGTTTCACCCATACTCTTTATCATTTCAGCCGTAATTTTATCGTTTCCTGGCGCCCTACCGTTCTTTAATTTATGTGTAGCTTCCGTTAGTTTTTCCATGCTTATCATATCTTTCACATATTCACGTTCAGTATCTTGTACCTCTACCTCATCGTCATCCAAATCTTGTTGTTCAACTCCTTGACCATCACTAAGTAATTGTTGAAAGTATTCTTTTCAGCGTTCCATGATTTCGGTTTCGTTTATTAGCATTTCTCCTCTTCCATTTTTATAACTAAGTTGTCATTTCTTTTATTGCCCCTGAGATTTTTTTAAAACTCTATAAAATAGTTTTTGGTTGCTTCTGCTGTCTCTTTCAAGTTTGTCACCAAATTATTTCTAGGTTTTCTGCTTGGATTTTAAAACTAGATTTTTGTCTTTAATTCTTTGCTTTTTATATGCTTCGTAACTTTCAATTCAATCAGATCGTTACATTATTATGTTATAATATATACTGCTTAGATCTTTTATATCACTTCTGTTGTTAATTGAATTTTTTTCCTGTTTAATATTAATCATTTCTTTAATTTCTCTTTTCATTGTGTGTTGGTCTCTATTAATTATTTGTGTTTTCAAAGTCGAAATGGTGATCGTGTTGCAGTTTGTGTGTAACTAAAGCAGTTTTGTCTGGTTTGGAATATTTGTGAGCTTGTATTCTTTTGTATAAATATTGTTTGGTTTGACCTATGTAGTAACTGTCGCGACCGCGACACGGTATTTTATAGACCTGTGTTTCTCGATTTTTGTCTATTTTAGGTTTTAATTTTGAAAATAGATGTTTATTTGTATTACTAAGAGTATATGTTGTAGCCGTATCATATTTTTAAAGTATATTCTATTTTCTCTGATAATTGTGGTACATATAGAATCGTGATATATGTTGTTTCATTGTTTAAATTGTTATTGGTGTCTGCAGTGTTGTATATTTAGTGAATTCTTTTTTTAATTGATTGTTCTATAAGTTGTGGTGAGTAGTTGTTATCAGTTAAGATCGTTTTAATTTTCTTGATGTTATTTTTTCTGTGTTGAGTACGTGATAATTTAACTGCTCTATCAGTCAGATTATTTATAATCATTTTATTGAATACTGTAGGTACATTTAAGTGGTAATTCATATATCGAAAAGAAGCTGTGGGTTTGTTGTACCAATTTGTATAAATAGTACCCTGTCTATCGTAGGTTAAAGACATATCAAGAAAATTAATATTGTTATTAATTTCTTCTTCAGTTGTTGAATTTATTTAAAAGGTAGTCTATTTTATTTGTCGGTATGCATGTTATCATGTCTACATATTTTTTAAAGAAAATGGGGTTGAAGTCTAATGAATTAATAATGTTTTGTTCCATATGTTCCATTACCAGATTTGCAATAGGAGAGCCCTTGACAATACCAAATGTTCGACTGTAGAAAGAATTTTTGTATCTATCATTTATAATTCTTTGATAAAGGTAATACTTACCGAAACATGTAATAGCTTATTTTAAGTATATACATATTAATGTAAAACAGACCTTCAATCGCCGAATATCTAAATCAATAGTATTGTACAAAGGTCAGAAAATAATTAAATATATAGATAAATATTTCTTGACCTTTGTATATTATAGTAGATTTAGATATTCGGCGATTTAAGATCTGTTTTGTTTTACTTTCTATATATAGATTTAAAATAATCTCGTACATATTTCGGTAAATACATTGCTCAAAAAAATTAGGGTAACACTTTTTTTCAAAACCTGTAACTTTTTAAATAATAGTTCAAGGGAAATCAAATTTGGTATGCTTTAACGGAATATATTTAACTAAAAAAAAATTCAAAAACAATTTTACAACTCTGAGTTACTTCTAAGTTAAACTTAAAAATGTAAATTAATCACACTAATCAAAATGGAAAAAAATTTAAAGTATGCTTTGAATAATTGATGTATGAAAGCCTACTAAAGATGAATTCAGTTGTCAATATTCGTTGATTAGAAGTAAAATGGAGCATCTTAGTGAAGTGTAAGTTGCTCGTGCTGTCGTCCTTATTCAGCACGGCCACTCTATTCGACATGTTAGCAGGGACCTTGGAGTTTCCCCTTCTGTTATTCAGCGTTCATGGAATCGGTTTCGGGTGACTGGCCAATATGTCAGAAGAGCTGGACAAGGTCAAAATCGAAAAATTACTCAAAATCAAGACCGATATCTTGTCCTTTCCTCTCTACGTAAGACGAGCATATGGAATAGAAATATGTGATCAAACTGTTAGAAACAGATTAAAAGAAGCGAATCTGAAACCAAGAAGACCTGTCCACGCACCACGCCTAACGCAGCATCACAAAGCAGCGCGAATGAGGTTTGCTCTGGATCACCGAAATTGTCAACTTCGTCACTGGACGCCTATACTGTTTACAGACGAGTCGAGATTTCGTTTAACTCGTTGCGACGGTCGAGTACGTGTATATAGACGGCCTGGTGAACGCTACTCAGCCGCTACTATATAGGAAGTAGATAGATTAGGTCTTGGATCTGTGGTGGTTTGGGCTGGAATCGGTGTAGACAATAGAACTGATCTGGTTGTGGTTCCTAATAGACTAAATGCAATGAATTACATCGAAAATGTATTGTAGGACCATGTGGTGCCTGCTGCATATGGCGTCGGTCCCAATTTCATCCTAATGGCGGATAATGCAAGGCCACATACCGCCAGCATTACCAGAAACTTTTTACAAGAACGTGGAGTTCAGGTCATGGAATGGCCGGCGTTAAGTCCTGACCTGAATCCTATTGAACACGTGTGGGATCATCTTGACCGACGTGTTCGCAAGCGCCCTAATCCACCACTAACCATACAGAAACTGACACAAGCCCTGATTGAGGAATGGGAAAGCATACCCCAAGAATCTCTTCGCAGACTAGTGCGAAGCATTCCACGCAGGTGTGAGGAAGTGATTCGTGCTCGTGGATGGCGTACACGGTATTAAACCTCACCAATCCACTGAAAACCTTACTCTCATCGATACTATGACAGTAGGTTTCATTTTGTTTTGCGTTATTAATTTACATTTTTAAGTGTACCTTAGAAGTAACTAAGAGTTGTAACATTATTTTTGTAATTTTTCTTAGTTAAATATATGCCGTAGAAGTATACCATATTTGATTTTCCTTGACCTCTTATTTAAAAGGTTACAGGTTATAAAAAAAAAAAAAATTTAGCATTGAATTATCTTTATCAAAGAATTATAAATGACATTATTCAAAAATGAATAACGTCATTTTTATCCATGACAACATATTGTCATTTATAAATTAAAATTCTTTGACAAAGGCATTTGTTGCCGAAACATATAAGAGATTATTTTAAATATATACATATCAAAAGTAAAACAGACCTTAAATCGTCGAAGTGTTTAGATAATTTCTTAGCCGTTCATTAAATATATTGATAAAATTAATTATATTGATGAAATATTTACAAATATCAAATTAGTATGTAATTTCGAAGTAAATGGGGATGTAAACATTGCTGTCTACAAATTACAAAGCAAATCATATCAAATTTTTAATTGAAAAATATTGTCTACGTTGGGACTTGAACCCAAGTCTACGGTTCGCCGGACCGTTGCTTTGCCACTAGCAACGATAGACCTTGGTTCAAGCTATTTAGAAATGCATTATAAAGTAACAGTGTTAATGATTCAGATGTCAGTTATTGAATGTAGATGTCAGGTTTGAGAGCAGAAGTCAGTTTTGAAAACTGATGTCAGTTTTGAAAGCAGATGTCAGTTATTGAAAGCAAATGTCAGTTATTGAAAGCAGATATCTGTTTTGAAAGTAGATGTCTGTTATGAAAGCAGATGTCAGTATTTTGAAAGCAGATGTCAGTTTTGAAGGCTTGAAATTGCTAATTATTACTCCATAGCTAAATGAGTGTTTAAATACATCCAGATTTACTTCGCAATTACATACTAATTTGATATTTGTAAATATTTCATATAAAAGCCGAAAAACTCCAAGAATTTATCAATTGATATATATATGTTGTAACTGGATTCCGAGTTTTCGTCCGCGTTTCCACTGTTTGGTATTCGTAAAGACCGGTGCTGGTTTCTGGACCACGTTTCGGAAAAATCACATTTGCCATCTTCAAGTCTGCGATAACTGTCTGCTTCTGGTTACTCGTAAACTGACGTGGTCGAGTTTAGGATGGTGGTTATATACCCGCTTAGCGTTCTGGTTGGTTACACTAGGTTGAGTGCGCGCGGCTCCGTGTCGTTGGGCCTGTTGCTGGAGTGTGCTGGGTGGGTTGCGGTGTTTTTGTTTGGTGTTGACAACTTCTTTGCTTAATACTGGTTTCCATGCTGTTGGTAGCCTCTGGGTATCATCTCGCGAATTCAAATTGTCCAGACGTTTCTCAATTTCGATAGCTTCCCTGATAATTCTGGTTTTCATATGTTCTATGTTCGCCAATAATTTGGTATTGCTGAAGTCTATCGTGTGGGACGTTTCCTTTACATGCTGAGCCAAAGATGAAGTTTTCTCGTCTTTTCTTACGGAGTTTTGGTGTTCGTCTCTTCTTACGTTTACCCTTCTGTTTGTTTGGCCGATGTACGTCTTCTCACAATTAATGCATGGAATTTCATAAACTCCCTGGTTTTCTAAAGGTATTCTTGTTTTTGGATTCCGAAGGACTGTGCTGATTTTTCTGTCTGCCTTGAATGTGGTTTTAATGTTGTCTTCGTAGAACTCTGGATATTCTGTCGGTGGTACCTTTGACATAGGGTAAGTAGGTTTTGGCTATTGATTTCTCGTTTTCCTCTTGTGGTATGGCTCTTTTAGGTTTTAATGCTTTGCTGATTGCCCGCTTACTAAAGCCATTCTGCTGGAGTGCATTGTGGAGTTTATACATTTCTTGAATGACGTTATCTTCATCTGCTAATCTCTGTGATCTCGTTACTTGACTCTTCACTACTGCTTGCAACTGAGCTGGGTGGTGGTGAGAATGTGCGTTGAGGTGCCGATCTGTATGTGTGGATTTCCGGTACACTGTATGGCTTAATTCTCCATTTTCTTTCTTCTTAACCAAAACGTCGAGGAATGGTAGTTGGTTGTTTGGTTCTACTTCAACTGTGAATTTTATTTTCGGATGGATGCTATTCAGATGTTCCAGGAAGCTCTTAAGGTGATTTTCTCCATGTGTCCAAATCACGAATGTGTCGTCAACATATCGTAGCCAAAGTTTGGGTTTATGGGTGGTCGTCCTTAGTGCTGTTTTCTCCAAGTCTCCCATGAAGAGGTTCGCTATTACTGGTGACAGCTCTATTTGTTTGTAATGTTGATCGCCGTAGATAAGTAGGTGTTTGCCAGGCAGTGTATCACCAGGTTCATTATGTATGGTGGAGGTTGGTATTTTCTTGCAATGGTCTCTAGAGCTTCGGTTACTGGTATATTGGTAAACAGTGACACTACGTCAAAGCTTACTAATAGCCAATCTGTTTCCACTTTCTCTTTCTTCAATATATACAGGGTGAGTCGTGAGGAATCGACCAACCTGTAGGAGTGTATTCTACAGGTGAAAGTAATGTAAAAAAACTCAAATGTTGCTATCCGATTTTTATTTGTTTTCGAGTTACAGCGTAATTAAAAATAAACAAAATTTCATACATTGAAGTTTTTGTATTTTATTGGTATTATCGTTCTTTATAATATATTTTCAAAAATACCGCCATTCATTTCAAAACATTTTTTACATCGTCTACCAAGGGCGCTGGTTGCGTTCCTGATTGTGTCAGGTTGATGTTTGATATTGTCAGCAGCATTCATAATCCGTTTAATTAGTGCATCACGAGTGTTCACTTTTACTTGATCCACTTCATTTTTTAACCAGCCCCATAAACAATAATCGAGTGGCGTGAGGTCTGGAGACCTAGGAGGTCAACCAATGTGACTACCACGTCCAATCCAACTCCCTGGAAACCTTTCAGCCAAATGTTACCTGACTGCACGAGCGTAATGTGCAGGCGCTCCATCGAGCTGGTAGAAGATTTGGATTCTGATGTTTATGGGAACATCCTCTAGCAGTCCGTGCAGTTCATTTTCTAAAAAATGTAAATAGGTGTCTCCCGTGAGGCGATTCTCAAAAATGTAAGGACCAATTAAAAAACCTTCGATCATACCACACCACACGTTTACCGAAAATTTATGTTGAAAGTTATTTTCAACTGTTGCGTGTTGATTTTCGCCTGACCATACATGCTGGTTATGATAATTATTAATACGGTCACGGGTGAATGTCGCTTCATCCGTAAACAGTATACGCGATACAAAACAAGGATTATCATTTATCCGTCGACAAAATTCCATACGTCTACGATTATCATCTCGTTGTAGGTGCTGTACTCTTTGTACATGGTACGGACGTAAGCCATGCTCGTAGAGTGTTTTTATCACCCTTGTTTGTGGAATGCCCAATTAAATACTAATTCTCCGTGAGCTGGTAGTTGCGTCTTCTTCTACTACATCCAGAATATCTTCTACTTCTTGTAATTGTTGTCGACTGCCTCGTTCAGATATTATGTTTACACTGCGAAGCTTTCCGGTCGCGCACAATGTGTTGAATACACTAATAAATACAGTTTTATTAGGATGTCTGTGATGTGGAAACCGTTGACGATATACATTAGCAGCAGCTGTAGCATTCCCATCACAAAATCCATAAACAAACACCATATTAGCATATTCTAAATTAGAATAAGTGTGTGGCATTTTAGTTTGTTACACTATAGTCGTACAAACGTCAAGTCAATGTCACAATACCCGAACATAATGTTATAATTTACTCCAAGGTATAGGGAACATTTTTTATGATGGCAGCGCCCTCACTACATCAACGATGAACTAGAGGTAGTAACATTAGACGCATTAGGCATACAAACCACTCTACACTATTTCTCGACAAGTGGAGATGTAAACATTGCTGTCTACAGCAATGTTTACATTCCCACTTACTCTGCAATTACATACATTCTAATTTAATATTTGTAAATATTTCATATAAAAAAGCCGAAAAACTCCAATAATTTATCAAATGTTATATTTAATGAACGGCTAAGAAATTATCTAACACTCATATAGCTATGGAGTAATAATTAGCATTTTCAAACATTCAAATCTGACATCTGCTCTCAAAATACTGACATCTACTTTCAGTAACTCACATCTAATTTCAAAATAAGCATCTGCTTTCTAATCTGGCGTTTGCTTTCATAACTGACACCTGCTTTCAAAAACAGACATCTGCTTTCAATAACTGACATTTGCTTTCACTAACTGACATCTGCTATCAAAACTGACATGAGCTTTCAAAACTGACTTCTGCTTTCAGCTTGACATCTACATTCAATAACTGACATCTGATTCATTAACACTGTTACTTTATAATGCATTTCTATATGGCTTGAACCTGGGTCTATTATGGCCTAGTGGTAAAGGCGACAGCCCGGATAGCTGTAGACTTGGGTTCGAGTCCCAACATAGACCATATTTTTCAAATAAAAAATTTCGTATGATTTGCTTTGTAATTTGTAGACAGCAATGTTTACATCCCCACTTACTCTGCAATTACGTACATACATTCTAATTTAATATTTGTAAATATTTCATATAAAAAAGCCGAAAAACTCCAATAATTTATCAAATGTTATATATATATATATATATATATATATATATATATATATATAATGAAGACAGAGGAAAGGGCTTTGAAATGTTAATAAATTTATAAGTAGATATGAGAAAGAAATAATCTGAATTGGTTATAATTTTAGTAATTATCATGTAAAGTGTAGGGATACCTACAGTATCATTTTGCTTATCATATTGCTTAGTTTGACTGAAGTTTATAACATGTAGCTCTGACAACTATATATATATATATTGGCAGGTATAGATTAAATACATAATTTTTTAAACGATTCTTTAAGAAATGAGGGTAGGGTGCCAGTTCATCTAATGCTATTATTAAGTGAACAAAATTATATGATATTCAGTTACTTAGCGGTAGAGCAAGATCTTTTTCTCAGGAGCGGATTCTTCTTTTTAAAAATCAAATCTTATTTTGCCGCCATAAACAACCTCGAGCATTTACACTTATTATAGGTTTAAAATGTAATAATACATGCATACGGAATTAAGTAAGATAAACGCTAAATAAAAATATTGTTTGTAATTTGTGGAAATCTAAGTTTAATCGTTATTTTTTTAAGATATTTGGTTCAAGTTAATTACATATCTGAATCAGCTGATGATTGTGCGTAAATCACATGACATAATAGGGTTACCAATCGTAAAAGTATTTATAAAAGACATATGGTGTAATAAATGTGAATAATATTACTTAAAATAGTGATTTTAGCTGATTTAAAACTTTATGAAAATATAATATGAAAGAGACCATTCAGTTTCAGGTAAGTTTAGTCTAATTAATGTTTCAATCTTTAAATTCTATTATTGTAGTACAAATAATAAGGTTATGTTGTTATATGTAAATATGGATATAAAATAAGGATTTTTATTTGTAATTACGTGTAGTCCGACGTTTATTATAAGCATTTTCTTGGTGATATAGGATTCAATAGGGAACAGACGGAAATTTGATGCAGTTATGTTTGAGGCAACCAGATACTGGGATGACGCCAACAGTTTTTTGGAGGATTGGTCCGTATATTTCAGAAATGTTGTTCCATTTTAATGTTCGGACGATGTATGTTCACTGTCTTCGTATATTGTGAACATTTTTGGGTTAGTATATAACAGTTTTAATATTTTAAATGATATTTTAAGTTTGACAATACTTTTAACGTAGTTTTTTCTTACAACGACCCAAGCGACCCTCTTAATCTATAGTGTTTTTCTTGGCCTACATATGATTTATTTTTGCTTAATACAAGTATTTAATTTTGTATTTATTCTAATCTACTTATTTTATATCTCATATTGATTGATATTACCGTTATAATAAAAAATAATTATTATAAAATAGTAATTACATTATTTTAAATGCCTATTAATGTCATATGTAAGAAAGTTAAAATTTATAAATCCCGCGGTGAATTAGTTCAAATCAAAAAATATTACGGTCGATAAAATAGATTTCCATATGATATTAATATTATCAATCAAGTTAATTATTTTAGGAATTACAAATAAATTAATGAATTTTGATTATGAAAGGTGATCAACAAAAATAATAAAAATTATACGAAATAAATTTTCTAATTAAATCCGCGGTATTAACTTGTTTAATATCTTACACTGTAAGTGTATGGTCTTCTTTCATAATACTTAATCTAATGCTTATTTCTAACATGTATGTTCTTTTTCTTCCAGTTTCTGGTAACAAGAACTATAGCAATATACAGGCTGATTCATTTTCGGCCCTCACCATGGGGTTCTCGCTTATTATTGGAGATAGAGTATAGGTTTAAATTTGGCAAAGTTGTTAAATTTTGTGTTTGTTATAAATCTGTAAAGAAAATAGACCTGTGATAAATGACCTTCGTTATTAAAAAAAAAAACGCGAAAACCCCATTTTCTTCTTTTACCTGTAGCACCGACATTTGGCTTTGTAGAGAAAATATAAAAACACATCCTTGTGGCCATTTCTAAACCTCTATCCAGTGGTGTACTCTAAATTTTTATAGGACGTTTCGTTTCTTTCTGGCCATCATCAACTATCTAATTTCTTATAGGCGCCATATTGGATTTAGACATCTTCAGAAAGAGTTTTTTTTCTGATTTCAACCATGTACCACATGCTGACTAAAGCTTTTGACATTAGGTTTTATTTGAAAGAATAAATTATAAGATTAAATAAGGTAGCCATGGAATTTCAATCTGTCAAACATTTCATTTATTGTTCATTAATAATACAAAAATGTCATACACTAACGAAGAGAAACGAGATATGATAAGTATTTTTTATTCTTCGAACCGAAATTCAACAGTAGCGAGTACAAGATATCTACAATTATATCCAGAACGACAACAGCCTCATCGTACCATTTTTCTAGATCTCGACAGAAATTTGGTCGAGAATGGATCGTTTACTAGCCGCGTAATGGTCAAGACAACAGGAATTTAAATGAAAATCGACAAGATATTTTACAAATGGTAAATTAAAAGCGTGTTTTCAAATTTCATGTTAATCTTGTATTTTTATAGATAGATAATAATCCATCAATTTCTACACGCGAAGTAGCGTCAGAATTAAATTTGTGCCAGTCCAGAGTTTGGAGAACTTTACATAAAAGTAGGTTTAAACCATACAGGATCCATGTTAGTCACTCTTTACTGCCTGGAGATAATTTGAATTGGTTAATGGGAAGGATGGAAAATGACGAAAATTTTTTAAGCAAAATCATCTGGTCAGATGAAACAAAATTTACAAATTCTGGAATGTTCAACAGAAATACGGAGCACTATTGGGCAGTACAAAATCCCCGACAAAACAGGGCTAGAAGACCACAACATCGTTTTGGAATAAACGTTTGGATGGGTATTTTGGCAAATCGTCTCTTAGGACCAGCTATGTATGAAGAACATTTAAATGGAGAAAGATATTTAAACATTTTACGTACATACGTATCTGACTATCTTGACGACAATATCCCATTAAATCAATTACAATATTTATGGTGGCAACAAGATGGCGCACCAGCACACAATGCAGCTGTTGTTAGAAATTTCTTAAATCAAGAGTTTGCAAACCGTTGGATTGGAAATAGGGGAGTTGTTGAATGGCCTGCGAGATCACCTGATTTAAGTCCGCTAGATTTTTTTTTATGGGGATATGTTAAAAATAATATTTATAAATTAGATGCGCCACAAAACATTGAAGAATTACGAGACAGATTTCGATGCAGTTCCTAGAAGAACTATACAAAGGGCAGTACAAAATGCCAGAAGGCGTGCCCAATTGTGCATTACCGAAGATGGCCAGATAATTGAACATTTACTGTAATTGTTTATTGTTTACTTTTTTATGTATTTTTATTAATGTTTTTGTTATCTTGTACTCGCTACTGTTGAATTTCGTTTCGAAGAATAAAAAATACTTATCATATCTCGTTTCTCTTCGTTAGTGTATGACATTTTTGTATTATTAATGAACAGTAAATGAAATGTTTGACAGATTGAAATTCCAAAGGCTACCTTATTTAATCTTATAATTTATTCTTTCAAATAAAACCTAATGTCAAAAACTATAGTCAGCATGTGGTACATGGTTGAAATCAGAAAATAAAAACTCTTTCTGAAGATGTCTAAATCCAATATGGCGCCTATAAGAAATTAGATAGTTGATGATGGCCAGAAAGAAACGAAACGTCGTATAAAAATATAGAGTACACCACTGGATAGAGGTTTAGAAATGGCCACAAGGATGTGTTTTTATATTTTCTCTACAAAGCAAAATGTCGGTGCTACAGGTAAAAGAAGAAAATGGGGTTTTCGCGTTTTCTTTTTAAATAACGAAGGTCATTTGTCACAGGTCTATTTTCTTTACGGATTTATAACAAACACAAAATTTAACAACTTTGCCAAATTTAAACCTATACTCTATCTCCAATAATAAGAGAGATCCCCATGGTGAGGGCCGAAAATGAATCAGCCTGTATATATATATATATATAATAACTTCGTGACCTTGGTATGATATGGTAAACCTAATCAGTAGGCGATTAAAGGTCTGTATATTACTTCAAAATATATGTATTTAAAAAACTCTACATGTTTCGGCTGTATACGCCTTTTTCAAGAGAATACAAAATATGAATGTTCATATTTTGTATTCTCTTGAAAAAGGCGTATACAGCCGAAACATGTAGAGTTTTTTAAATACATATATTTTGAAGTAATATACAGACCTTTAATCGCCTACTGATTAGGTTTACTATATATATATATATATATATATATATATATATATATATATATATATATATATATATAACAATTGATAAATTATTGGAGTTTTCCGGCTTTTATATGAAATATTTACAAATATCAAATTAGTATGTATGTAACTGCAAAGTAAGTGGGGATGTAAACATTGCTGTCTACAAATTACAAAGCAAATCATATGAAATTTTTAAATGTCCCAACGTAGACAAAATTTTTCAAGTAAAAATCTCATATGATTTGCTTTGTAATTTGTAGACAGCAATGTTTACATCCCCACTTACTTTGCAATTACATACACACTAATTTGATATTTGTAAATATTTCATATAAAAGCCGAAAAACTCCAATAATTTATCAATTGTTATTATATTTAATAAACGGCTAAGAAATTATTCTAAACACTTATATATATATATATATATATATATATATATATATATATATATATAGTGTTAATAAGAATTAAAATTTATTTATTTTATTGACCGTGTGCATAATATTAAAATAATAAGGTTTTTTTGGTTTAGCGACCTTTATTGAAATTCAATTTATTTATCTAATGACGTTTCAACTTTTTTGTATATAATTAAGTCTTTTTCAAGTGATTTAGAACTAAAAAAAAAAAATTACAAACGAAAGGTAAGAATTATATTTACATTATATGAATGAATTAAAATTAAGATAATGATTAGAGTAAAGAAAGTTAAAATTTAAATTTAAAATTTAAATTTTTAAATTTTAAATTTTTAAATTTTAAATTTTTAAATTTTAAATTTTTAAATTTTTAAATTTTCAAATTTATAGGATACAAAACTGACCAATTTATTTCGTGTTAAAACACATGCCCAGGGCAATATGCATGGTCGGAAACATGTCGACCCTTCACTACAGGGTCCGACAGCGCATCTCGGAATCTTAAGTGTAACTAAATGTCTTGTTATAGAAATGAAATTTTTATATTATTTCGTTTTAAAATTTGTTTGGTCAGGCCATGTGTTTGGGAAAATACAGTGTGTTTACAGTGGGAAAAAAGATTTTTTTGTTTTTTTGTGTGGGTGGGGTTGTCTTCTATTGTTTAATAAGCGGATAATACAGTTTTGAAAGTCCATCAATCTCGTTTCGGTTGTTGATTGTTCTATTTTTGAAAATGTGAATCATTTCTAATACCTCTCTAGCCTTTGTATTTTTTTGCTTGGTTATTATTTTTGTATTTTCAAAATCAAAATTGTGTTTTAATGTTATCTGGTGTTTTTTTAAAGCTGTCTGATTTTTTGCGTATTTGTGTCCTTTTAATCTTTCCTGTAGTAACTGTTTTGTTTGGCCTATGTATACTTTGTCACAGTCTTTGCAGGGTATGTTATATATTGTATGTGATTGTTTAAGTGTTGGTGTTGAGTCTTTTAGTTTTGTGTGTAGGAATTTTAGATTTTTTCCGCTTTGATGTGCGACAATAAATATTTCAAACAAATAAAAGGACTAGCAATGGGAGCACCTATATCGAGCGTAGTAGCCCAATTAGTATTAGAACACATCGAAGAAAATGTTATTAAATCCCTAAAAATCAAACCAACTTTTTTCAAAAGATATGTCGATGACTGCATAATGATGTTACCAGAAAAGGAAATAAGTAATGTTCAAAATAGCTTCAACAACTTCCATCCAAATTTAAACTTTACCCTGAATTTTCCCAAACACATGGCCTGACCAAACAAATTTTAAAACGAAATAATATAAAAATTTCATTTCTATAACAAGACATTTAGTTACACTTAAGATTCCGCGATACACTGTCGGAGCCTGTAGTGAAGGGTCGACATGTTTCCGACCATGCATATTGCACTGGGCATGTGTTTTAACACGAAATAATTGGTGAGTTTTGTATTCTTTAAATTTTAAATTTTTAAATTTAAATTTTAACTTTCTTTACTCTAATCATTATCTTAATTTTAATTCACTCATATAATGTAAATATAATTCTTACCTTCCGTTTGCAATTTTTTTTTTTTAGTTCTAAATCACTTGAAAAAGACTTAATTATATACGAAAAAGTCGAAACGTCGTTAGATAAATAAATTGAATTTCAATAAAGGTCGCTTTATTGAAATTCAATTTATTTATCTAACGTTAAACCAAAAAAAAGCTTATTATTTCAATATATATATATATATATATATATATATATATATATATATATGAAAAATTTTGTGAAAAACTTATCTGCGCGGAATGTGCATATATCGATATTTCACTGTTTTTTACAGATCATCAGTGCACCTTACCGAAGACAGACATGTTATTCACTTCTATACTGCGTGTATATATACGAACTGTAATGAACTTCATGTGTATGAGAATTAATAATTATTAAGCGACAATCGCATGTAAAATGAGATTTAATAATTATTAATTCTCATACACATGAAGTTCATATATATATATATATATATATATATATATATATATATATATATATATATATATATATTGAAATAATAAGCTTTTTTTTGGTTTAACGACCTTTATTGAAATTCAATTTATTTATCTAACGACGTTTCGACTTTTTCGTATATAATTAAGTCTTTTTCAAGTGATTTAGAACTAAAAAAAAAAAATTATATATACATATATATATATTGAAATAATAAGCTTTTTTTTGGTTTAACGACCTTTATTGAAATTCAATTTATTTATCTAACGACGTTTCGACTTTTTCGTATATAATTAAGTCTTTTTCAAGTGATTTAGAACTAAAAAAAAAAAATTTCAAACGGAAGGTAAGAATTATATTTACATTATATGAGTGAATTAAAATTAAGATAATGATTAGAGTAAAGAAAGTTAAAATTTAAATTTAAAAATTTAAAATTTAAAGAATACAAAACTCACCAATTTATTTCGTGTTAAAACACATGCCCAGTGCAATATGCATGGTCGGAAACATGTCGACCCTTCACTACAGGCTCCGACAGTGTATCTCGGAATCTTAAGTGTAACTAAATGTCTTGTTATAGAAATGAAATTTTTATATTATTTCGTTTTAAAATTTGTTTGGTCAGGCCATGTGTTTGGGAAAATTCAGGGTAAAGTTTAAATTTGGATGGAAGTTGTTGAAGCTATTTTGAACATTACTTATTTCCTTTTCTGGTAACATCATTATGCAGTCATCGACATATCTTTTGAAAAAAGTTGGTTTGATTTTTAGGGATTTAATAACATTTTCTTCGATGTGTTCTAATACTAATTGGGCTACTACGCTCGATATAGGTGCTCCCATTGCTAGTCCTTTTATTTGTTTGAAATATTTATTGTCGCACATCAAAGCGGAAAAAATCTAAAATTCCTACACACAAAACTAAAAGACTCAACACCAACACTTAAACAATCACATACAATATATAACATACCCTGCAAAGACTGTGACAAAGTATACATAGGCCAAACAAAACAGTTACTACAGGAAAGATTAAAAGGACACAAATACGCAAAAAATCAGACAGCTTTAAAAAAAACACCAGATAACATTAAAACACAATTTTGATTTTGAAAATACAAAAATAACCAAGCAAAAAAATACAAAGGCTAGAGAGGTAATAGAAATGATTCACATTTTCAAAAATAGAACAATCAACGACCGAAACGAGATTGATGGACTTTCAAAACTGTATTATCCGCTTATTAAACAATAGAAGACAACCCCACTCACACAAAAAAACAAAAAAATCTTTTTTCCCACTGTAAACACACTGTATTTTCCCAAACACATGGCCTGACCAAACAAATTTTAAAACGAAATAATATAAAAATTTCATTTCTATAACAAGACATTTAGTTACACTTAAGATTCCGAGATGCGCTGTCGGACCCTGTAGTGAAGGGTCGACATGTTTCCGACCATGCATATTGCCCTGGGCATGTGTTTTAACACGAAATAAATTGGTGAGTTTTGTATCCTATAAATTTGAAAATTTAAAAATTTAAAATTTAAAAATTTAAAATTTAAAAATTTAAATTTTAAATTTAAATTTTAACTTTCTTTACTCTAATCATTATCTTAATTTTAATTCATTCATATAATGTAAATATAATTCTTACCTTTCGTTTGTAATTTTTTTTTTTAGTTCTAAATCACTTGAAAAAGACTTAATTATATACAAAAAAGTTGAAACGTCATTAGATAAATAAATTGAATTTCAATAAAGGTCGCTAAACCAAAAAAAGCTTATTATTTTAATATTATGCACACGGTCAATAAAATAAATAAATTTTAATTCTTATTAACACTATATATATATATATATATATATATATATAAGTGTTTAGAATAATTTCTTAGCCGTTTATTAAATATAATAACAATTGATAAATTATTGGAGTTTTTCGGCTTTTATATGAAATATTTACAAATATCAAATTAGTGTGTATGTAATTGCAAAGTAAGTGGGGATGTAAACATTGCTGTCTACAAATTACAAAGCAAATCATATGAGATTTTTACTTGAAAAATTTTGTCTACGTTGGGACATTTAAAAATTTCATATGATTTGCTTTGTAATTTGTAGACAGCAATGTTTACATCCCCACTTACTTTGCAGTTACATACATACTAATTTGATATTTGTAAATATTTCATATAAAAGCCGGAAAACTCCAATAATTTATCAATTGTTTTATATATATATATATATATATATATATATACAGGCTGATTCATTTTCGGCCCTCACCATGGGGATCTCTCTTATTATTGGAGATAGAGTATAGGTTTAAATTTGGCAAAGTTGTTAAATTTTGTGTTTGTTATAAATCCGTAAAGAAAATAGACCTGTGACAAATGACCTTCGTTATTTAAAAAAAAAAACGCGAAAACCCCATTTTCTTCTTTTACCTGTAGCACCGACATTTTGCTTTGTAGAGAAAATATAAAAACACATCCTTGTGGCCATTTCTAAACCTCTATCCAGTGGTGTACTCTATATTTTTATACGACGTTTCGTTTCTTTCTGGCCATCATCAACTATCTAATTTCTTATAGGCGCCATATTGGATTTAGACATCTTCAAAATATATTTTGTATTCTCTTGATAAAGGCGTACTGCCGAAACATGTAAAGTTTTTTAAATACATATATTTTGAAGTAATATACAGACCTTTAATCGCCTACTGATTAGGTTTACCATATCATACCAAGGTCACGAAGTTATTATATATATATATATATATATATATATATATATTACATATGCTCATTTTAAATGAGCAGTTTTATTTCATGAATAGTTACCAAGCCGAATCCCAAGAAATAATAAACCATTTATAATTAAGAGAACGGCTACGAAAAATAGAAAATCAAGTTTTATATATATATATATATATATATATATATATATATATATATATATATATATATATATATGTATACAGATTTTGATAGTCGGCGATTTAAGGTCTGTTTTACTTCAAAATGTATATATTTAAAACAATCCTACATGTTTCGACAAATGATGCATTTTTCAAGGAATATAAAATATAAATGACAGTATATTAATGTCATACTTATACATTTGTAGTTGCTATGGAAAAATTATTCAAAGACACATTCCAATTTAATAATAATAAATAATGCCTTAGTATACTAAAATAGATAGACAACATAAACAGGGAAACGCAAGACATTAGTTATTATTATGTATGCGCCCGTTGAGCGACTTAAGATGGTAAGCTGTCGGCATTCACCTTAAACGAGAAGGAAAACCACGAAAACCTAATCGGACAGTCAGACAGGAATCAAAACACGGAACTGTCAGCATTATTAGGTTATAATATATACTGGTTAGATTTTTTTATATCACTTCTGTTGCTAATTGATTTTTTTTCCTGTTTAATATTAATCATTTATTTAATTTCTCTTTTCATTGTGTGTTGCTCTCTATTAATTATTTGTGTGTTTTCAAAGTCGAAATGCAGTTTGTGTGTAACTAAAGCAGTTTTGGCTCTTTTGGAATATTTGTAAGCTTGTATTCTTTTGTATAAATATTGTTTGATTTAACCTACGTAGTAACTGTCGCAGTCGCGACATGGTATTTTATAGACAACATGTTTCTCGATTTTTGTCTATATTAGCTTTTAATTTTGAAAATAGATGTTTGTTTGTATTGCTAAGTTTATATGTTGTATAATACAAAAGTATTTTTAATAATATAAAATATTATTAAAAATGGGGTGTGAAGAACACAATACAAGTTCATATATTTGTGAATGTATCTTCTCCAAAGACGCAGATACGTATTTCACATTTCTACATGATCGTCGGTGCGCCCCTGTTGGAGAAGAGACACATTCAACAAAACATAACTACCTTACTATCTACCAGAAATTATTAAGACAGAGCGTGAAAGAATATTCAGCGCTGTCTATATAATAGCCAGGCCTAGCAAGGTGTTTTTTATAGTCGGTAACATACCTATCTATAAAAACTGTATTCTCGTGTCTTCACTACTTGTTCGGCGTAAACCGACTGTATATAAAAACATAATTTGAAACATACTTGAGTGGGACAACCCGCTAATTTTGTATAATACAAAAGTATTTTTAATAATATAAAATATTATTAAAAATGGGGTGTGAAGAACACAATACAAGTTCATATATTTGTGAATGTATCTTCTAATATATGAACTTGTATTGTGTTCTTCACACCCCATTTTTAATAATATTTTATATTATTAAAAATACTTTTGTATTATACAAAATTAGTGGGTTGTCCCACTCAAGTATGTTTCAAATTATGTTGTTTATATGTTGTAGCTATATCATATTTTTTTAAAGTATACTTAATTTTTTCTGAAAATTGTGGTACATATGGAAGCGTGATATATGTTGTTTCATTGTTTACATTGTTATTGGTGTCTGCAGTGTTTTATATTTGGTGAATTCTTTTTTTAATTGTTTGAACTCTATAAGTTGTGGTGGGTAGTTATTATCAGTTAAGATCGTTTTAATTTTCTTGATGTTATCTTTCTTGTATCGTGTACGTGATAGCTTAACTGCTCTATCAGTCAGATTATTTATAATCATTTTATTGAATACTGTAGGTGCATTAGAGTGGTAATTCATATATCGAAAAGAAGCTGTGAGTTTGTCGTACCAATTTGTATAAATAGTACCCTGCCTATCTTTTCGATGGGTCGCCGGTCATTTAATAGGGCGAAGAAAACAGGTAATTTGGAAGCTTGCAAGGCTCTCCTCAATAAATACAATAATAAAATCAAAGAGAGCAAAAGGAAGGCCTGGAGAAAATTCTGTGAGGACATCGAAGGTGCTCCTGACATGGCAAGAATTAATAGAATTCTCAGAAAAGATCCTTCCAACGTAATTAGATCTATACAAAAATCGGACGGGAGGTGTACCAGTACCGTGGAAGAGACTTTAAAGTATCTTCTGGGGGTACACTTTCCAGGTTCGGAGCGTATGGATGATTGTGATACCAATCAAGTTGTCACCTCTTGGAGGGCGACTAGGAATGATTGGGAGATATCAAACGAGATCTTCAAGCCCCATTTAATTAGATGGGCGATAGGATCGTTTGAACCATATAAATCCGCAGAATCAGACGGAGTGTTTTCCAAGCTCTTTCAATAGGGAATTGGGGAAATTATGGGTCTTCTATTGGAGATATTCAGGTCTAGCCATGCTATGGGTTATATCGCTAGGCCATGGAGAGAAACTAGGGTAGTGTTTATTCCGAAGCCCGGAAAAGGAACATATACCCACCCTAAATCATTTAGACCAATTAGTCTTACCACTTTTATGTTGAAGACTATGGAAAAAATGATATATTTAAATATTAAAGAAGGGGCTCTGGATAGATCTCCTCTACACCCACTGCAATGGGCATACCAGATGGGAAAATCAGGTGAGGGTGCCCTGCATAGCCTGGTGAGAGGGCTCGAAAGGAACTTATCCTAAAAATCGAAAAATAAAAAGCACCACATGCTTCATAACATGCTGCGTAGCAGAGTAGTTCATGTCCAAATGCAAAACAAAACGATCTCCATGAGAACAACAAAAAGGTGTCCTCAAAGAGGCGTAGTGTCACCACTACTATGGAGTCCAGTAGTGGATAATCTCCTCAGGACATTAAATGACAAGGGAATATGGACGCAGGGGTCTGCCGACGGCATTGTCATAGTGTCCCAGGGGAAATTCCCGGGGACAGTGGCGATCATCATGCGAAATGCTCTGCGAATTGTGGAAAGATGGTGCCTTGAGGAGGAATTAACTGTCAATAAAAAAAAAAAAACAAGTTGATAGCCTTCACCAACATGATAAAACTAAATGATCAAGACAGCGTAAGGCTATTTGGACAAGAGTTAGAACTAACCAATGAAGTGAAGTATCTAGGCATAACACTTGATGCGAAACTGAATTGGACACCTAGTCAAAGTGGCAGACAGGGCGACGCAGATATTCTGGAGATGCAGAAGAGCTGTTGGCAAGACCTGGAGACTAAAACCAAATGTGGTATACTGGTTGTATACAGCAGTAATGAGACCAACGATTACCTATAGAGCAGTTGTCTGGTGGAGAAGGACGGAGCGGACATCGTCGGTGAGGCTCCTCACGACTCTCCAGCGACAGGCTCTGTTGGGAATCACGGGAGCTATGAGCAGAACGGGAACCGCCGGGATGGCACCATGGAGGCCATCGCGGGTGTCCCTTCGCTGAAACTATTTGTAAAGGCGGAGGCAATGGCCGCGATCCTGAGGCTGAAAGCCAATAGCGTATGGTGTCCTAATATGGTTGTAGGGAGCCATACAGATATCACAGGAACTATACTGGAAGAGCCGATATTTCAAATGCCGGCGAATAGTATGGCACCTGAGAATATGTTTACAGCTAAGCTGAACATATTTAGGCAAAATGTCGCTCGAGCGATTGTAGTGCCGGCACCTGGTACACTGCTGGATCACAATTTAGTCAGGGGGCAGGTGCAGGCATATGCGGAATGTGCCCTGGAAGGAAGACATCGATATGTTTGGGGAAACATACTATGGTTTTCCAGGCCGAATTGTTTGCAGTCGCAGCCTGCGCCGAGGAAATTCGGGAAGCCGGCTGCGCAAACAAAAAAATTAACATAGTGACTAATAGTCAGGCGGCTATTAAAGTCATTAAGAACCCATCTACCAGGTCTAAGCTGGTAAAATATTGTAAAAAGGTCCTCAATAAACTGGCACAAGACAATACAGTGTCGCTGATTAGAGTGCCAGGACATAAGGGAATTAAAGGCAATGAGATAGCCGACAAACTGGCCAAAGAAGGTACTAATAGGAACTTCATAGGACCAGAACCTGTATGTGGAATCACTAAGGATAACGCTAAAAGGGAGATCTGGTTATGGCTAGAAAAAGAACATAAAAACAAATGGAGGTTAACGGAAGGTCAACTCCATACCAAAACACTACTAAGGGAGCTGGACGGAAAGTTTTCAGCCAACCTAATTCGTAGTAACAAAAAGAAATTAAAATAATTACCGGGTTAATAACCAGACATTGTCCTTTAAGGAAGCATTTGTACAGCATGGGCTTCGATAGCGAGCTCTGGTGTAGAAGATGTGAAAAACAGGAGGAAACTAGCCTTCATGTAATATACACCTGCGAGGAACTGAAGGAACTCAGACAGAAATATTTCGGGAGAGATCTATTGGATCCTTCGAGTATACTCAAACTTCCCCTGAGGATAGTGGCTTTTATCGAGGACACAAGACTATCAGAGTGGAACTGAGAGATCTATTGGGGATAGTACAAAGAGCAGTGTGCTCAAGTGCCTGAACGTGCTGGCGTCCAACCCAAAACAGAAGAAGGTCTGGTTTTACTTAAAAATGTATATATTTAAAACAATCTTACATGTTTCGGAATTTGTGCCTTTTTCAAAGAATTTAAAATATATTTAATATATTTATATTTTAAATTCTTTGAAAAAGGCATCATATGCCGAAACATGTAAGATTGTTTTAAATATATACATTTTTAAGTAAAACTAGACCTTAAATCGCCAACTAATTGAATATATCGTAACATACAAAGGTCACGAAATAATTATCTTTATATATTCGATTCTTGCAGAAACTCGCTACTTGCACGCCTCGATTCTTGCGACACGGAAATTTTTCTCATTACGTACTCAGACTTGCAACATTTTTTTTCACATGCATTTCTCAATGTAGATTTTTTTGTTTGTTTGTTAGCCACTTACACAATGCATGTATGTATTTCGAGTTTTGAATTGAATAAAGTTCAGGGAAGTCCCGCCGTAGTATGAAACAGAAAACGATTTGAATTTTATATCAGTCTAGAATTGAATTGTGCGTGATTTGGTTGCAAAATGACAAAGAAGAATTTTACAGTGCTTACAATAAAAGAAAAAGCTGATGTTTTAAAGAAATTAAATTAATTAATAACTAATATTTTTCACGTGCATAAAACAACAATAACACGTATCAAGAAAAATGAACCATTCATAAAGAAGTTTATCACACAATCTGAATCCGGCCCAGGTAAAAGAAAGACGCTCAAGGTCTCCGAGTTTCCAAAAATGGAAAAATCCTTGTTGAATTGGTTTTGCTCAAAGAGCAAAAAACTTACCAATAACAAGTGACATGTTGAAGGCGAAAGCTAAGTTACTCCATGAAAAAATCCATTAAAAGCCAGGTGGCTTCAACGCCAGCAATGGTTGGGCTGCGAACTTTAAAAAAAGACATGGAATCCGAAGGCTCAAAATATGTGAAGAAAAATTGTCGAACAAGAGTGATTCTATCAATCCGTTTTTGGATAAACAAAAAAAAACCTCGGCACCAGGTCATAAAATAAGCAAAGAAAGGTTAACTTTTCTCGCATGTAGTAATGCTGCCGGAAATAATAGAGTTAAATTAATGGTTACTGGAAATCGGCGAATCCACGTTCATTAAAAAATGTTGCTGATATTCCTGTTGTCTACAAAGGAAACAAAAGTGCTTGGATGACATTGGCTTTGTTTGAAGAATGGTTCCACAAAACATTTGTACCAGAAGTACGTAAATTTTCGGCAAAAAAATTTTTTTTTCAATGTAAAATTTCTTTTAAAACAGGTGAAAGAGTTTCTTCGTAGCAAAAACCTACCGCAGAAAGCACTTTTGCTCATGGATAATGCTCCATGCCACCCAAAAGATGGCGAGTTGACGAGCTATGATGGCCAATATCGGTGATATGCTTTCCTCCAAATTGCACCGCTCTAATACAACCCATGGATCAGAATGTTATAAGGCTTACCAAGCTCAGCTACAAGAAAAGCCTTTTAAGTCATATTATCGGTCGTGGACAAACTATTGATGAGTCTCTGCGAAACATTAATCTGAAAGACGAAATGTGATTTTTAGCTAGTGCATGGAATGCTCTTAAGGAAACTTCTATTCGGACTTCGTTTCAAAAATTGTTCGAAAAACCATCTGAGTGGGATAATGAAGATATCATTCCTCTTTCAGAGCTACGTTTACAGCTAGTTGATGATGCATCTAATTTTCAGAATATTACAACTTTGCTTCAGGAAATAGAACCAGTGCAGCAAATGACTGTTGCGCTCGAAAATTACTTTGAAATCTTTCAGGAATTTTTAATGAAGTTATTTCATTATTTACTTACGTTAAGTCAACATAGGCCTTTCATAATTCAACATTTTCGTTTATTATTATTTTAGTTATTTTTGTTATTATTTATCAATCGTTTTGTGCATCCTCAAACTTGGTTTATTCTTAAAATTTATTTATGTTCAAATATTTTGGCTGTCACTATATCCATATATTTTATTTCCGTACATTTTTTTTACATATTTCTCTGTCAGGCCGCCCGCCATGATGGAAAATTATTGCAAGTCATGCTTCGTAATTTTTGTTGTTGCTTCATTATTGGTTCTCCTTTATCAATTCATTCATTGTGGTAATTTTCTTTAGAATTTTGTATAATCTTTTGGATGCTTCAATTTGCTAATTATTCATTTGATTTAAACTTAATGGAGCGAACTCTTTCACCTTTGCTTGGCGCGACACCTACACGACTCTTAGTGTCTCTTGCCTTTACAGATCTCTAGACGTTTGAGGTATTCTTATATTACTTATTTTTCGGCTTTCGATATTAATTATTTATCGTTTTGTTGTTCGTTAGTCTCCTATATCGCTCATTAACCTTGTTAGGGATTTTGCGTAATTATTTTCAAATTTTCCCACCATTTCTATGACGTACGTCCGGCCTGTTCTTTTCTCGTGCCATGTTCGTCGGGCACTTGCTCTTAAGTCTTTGTAGCGCTAACTTGTGCTCCATTCGTGTGTGATCTTATATTTGCGGTAAGGATTTATTATTTTCATTTGAGCGTTGGCTTATTTGTTTCTTTCATCATTTCAGGATTTTAATTACGATATTATAGACGACGATTTTATAGTTATCCCTATATTATATTGTTTTACCGCCTTTTGTGAGGAGGATATGCCTGCAAACCTCTGTTCTTTTCGAGTTTTGGTGAACCTTAAGGAAGGCCGGTCTTGCGTTTTTATATACCGTATTGCTGTTCTTGATTAGTGTTATAACGCGAGCAGTTGCAGAATTTATTTCACGTAGCAACGAAAGTGCATACTAGTAGAAAATATTATATTCTATTGGTTTCGGATCTTTTGATTTTCCGTATGCAGAATAGCCTACTGAAATGTATCAATTTATCAAGTAAAATAATTATTTACACAGAAACTATCAACTTTAGACCCATACAATATTATATCGATGTAACCAGCTTTCAAGCGTGGATCATTTTATCTATTAATATACAGGGTGTTCCATTTAAAAAAATGCAACTTTAGTCTGGCATTTCCATCTGGAACATCCTGTATAAAACAAAATATTTTTAAAACGTGCGCTTGCTGGTACGGAAGGATATCCGATGACTAAATATTTGACTAACTTTCAAATACGCGTGTAATGATCTTCCGTCCCCGCTTCGTTGCCGGACCCTGTATATATATATATATATATATATATATATATATACATAATATTTTCGTGACCTTGGTATGATATGGTAAATTAAATCAGTTGGCGATTAAAGGTCTGTCTTACTTCAAAGTACATATATTTAAAAAACCCCTACATGTTTCGGCAATGATGCCTTTATCAAGGATATAAAAAATATAAATGACAGAATACAAATGTTAATATATATATATATATATATATATATATATATATATATATATAAAATTATTTCGTGACCTTGGTATGTATGGTAAATTCAATCAGTTGGCGATTTAAGGTCTGGCTTTACTTTAAAGTATATATATTTAAAACAACCCTACATGTTTCGGCAATGATGCCTTTATCAAAGATACATTCCAATTGAATAAAAATAAATCATGCCTTAGTATTCCAAAAACAGATAGACAACAAAAACAGGGAAAAGCAAGACATGAGTTATTATTATGCAAAGTTGTCGGCATTCGCCTTAAACGAGAAGGAAAACCACGAAAACCTACTCGGACAACCAGACAGGAATCAAAACGCGGAACAGTCAGCATGATAAGCAAATGTATATGATATTTAAATGTAATTGATATTTAAATAACTTAAGATATATAATTATATAACAAAAAAATATATATATATAAATATATATATATATTATGATGGTAAATTGCAGATCGTCACACAATTAAGTTATAGTATATACTGCTTAAATTTTTTATATAATTTCTGTTGTTAATTGAATTTTTTTCCTGTTTAATACTAATCATTTCTTTAATTTCTCTTTTCATTGTGAGTTGTTCTTTATCAATTATCAGATAATTGATAAAGATTCCGTTGTAAAAACACTAGTTTTGCGATCTTAGAGACTAACAGACAAGGAACACATACACGAAGAAAGAAGGAACATAAGAAACGCCCTCATCACGAACGGCTATTCATAAAAAACAATAAATAAAGCCAGAATTAACGTCAACAGAAAAACAAGAGTTCGCGTCCAGAGCTTTCCTTCCATATATAAAGGGAACTACAGCCAAAATCAGTAGATTATTAAGACACAACATCGACACCGTTTTCACAACACACAGAAAAATAGCCGATGAAATAGGTAATGCGAAAGACAGAATTCCTCTAGAAGATCAGGGCGTTTACGAAATACCATGTTCAGTGTGTGATCAATCATATGTGGGGCAGACAAACAGGCGAGTTAGCGTGAGAAGAGAAGAACACCGAAACGCGGTCGTCAAGAAAGAAGTAACGTCATCGTTAGCACAACATAAACTTCTGACAGGGCACTCTATCGACTTTGAAAACACGAAGATTACGAGAATTACAAGAGAAGCGATAGAAATAGAAAAGCGTCCTAAGTGTTTAAATAAAAGTGACGACGGCCAGCGCTTGCCGCATACATGGAAACCGCTCCTAGCTCACCGACAGATAAAAACACAACCAAATCCCGACAGATCGCAACCCCTACACAGACACACGGACCGACCAGGGAACTTACAGGCACTCGGACCAATTACACGAAGTCGCGCACGCATGACGTCAATAGTGGGACGCCCCCTCCCGACATAGCAACATATAACAAGAGGTAGTGCTAGGCGCACAACATTCGCACGCTATCGATTGCTCTGAGCACATCGGTAGTAATAGAATACATCAACCGTTATATTATACTATAATATAATATATTTACGACAAAGAAGCGAAACCAGAAGAAATGGCTGGCACCAACGGCAACAACGACAACGGCCAACGTATAGCAATGGATATATTACAGAATATTGACACATACGAAGAACTGCAGAAAACAATGGAAAACTTCATGAAGATGATGCACACCGCCTTCGACAACAAGATGAACGAACTCAAGAAAAACGAAAAACCACCACGAAAATCCAACAAACGACAGAAAACAGAATCACCGGAAATTGAAACGAGCAACATGTACGAAGCACTCCGCACGATCGACGAAGATACGAAGAAAGAAGAAACGACGCCAATGGACAGCAGCGAAGAAGAACCGACAGCCTCCACCTCCGCAGAGAAACCCGGGGTAAGTACTAACATCACAAAACACACAAACAGCACAAAACAAACACAAAAACAGCAAACAACACAATCCAATTACCCAAAATGCCTTCTATCTCCCCAATTACAATCACTGACCCAACACAATGGTATCGAGTCCGAGATCTAATGAAAACACACAACATTCAATACACACAAAGTAGGTCCGTCCCGGCCGGAGTCCAAATCACTCCAACAACAGAACAAGACTATCGCAATCTCAACCGAATTCTCAACGAAAAAGCCATTCAATCTTTCACATACCAACTCCGTAGCGAGAAAAAATTAAAAATCGTCATCAGAGGCGTACCCCAATTCCTAACCGACGAAGACATCAAAGCCGATCTAGATTCTAGAAACTATCCGATCGCAAAAATCACTAGGATGAACGGTGAAGACCGCCTTCCAGCCCCCCTTATTTTAATAGAAATAGACAAAGAATACAAGTCAATTTTCGACATCCACACAGTTTGCGGATTAGAAGTAAAAGTAGAGTCCCTCAGACTTAGAACAGACATCGTACAGTGTCACAGATGTCAGAAATTCGGTCATCAACAGCGTACTTGCAACGTGAATTTCGCGTGCATGAAGTGCGGAGAGTCACACTCGACGCATGAATGCACAAAGCCGTCAACCACCCCCCCTAAATGCGCAAACTGTGGCGGAGCTCACCTCTCGTTCAGCTTATCATGCAAAAAGAATCCAAATAACCCAATAAACACACCAATACAAACACGCAAACACATAGAAGCACCACTACCAAAACACAACGCGTGGACTCAAAGACAACAGACAAATAACATCACCGCAACCACACCCACACCCACACCCACAACCCGGGAAAATACACCAAAACCAACACTTAACTCACACGAAAAAGCTGACGACGCAATTGCACTCATGATTGGGAAACTATTCCTAACATTTAGCTCGACAAACCCTACACTCCAACAAACACAAAGCTTTTTCGAACAAACAAACGAACTTACAAAACTTTTCCACGCACGCAGACAATGAATCACAAACACAACATTAAAATAGCCTATTGGAATGCACAAAGTATAACACACAAAAAACATGAATTACACGTATTTTTAGACGAACACCAAATAGACGTAATGCTGCTAAATGAAACACATCTAAAACCAAGTCATTCATTAAAAATACAAAAATACAAAACATACAGACACGATAGGCCGGTACAAAAAGGCGGCGGAACCGCTATACTCGTACACGAAACAATAAAACACAGCGAACTTGAATACAAAACACTCGATAAAATCGAAAACACAGGCATACAAATAAACACAAAAAGGGGACCGATAAACCTTTACGCAAGTTATCTTCCCTCCGGATTAGACATAGTAGAATCAGACATACAAACGATCTTCAATCAAAACACACCTACAATATTTGCGGGAGATTTTAACGCGAAACACCAAAACTGGAACTCGAAAGTAGCAAATAAAAACGGTAAAAAACTAAAGAAAATAGCACAAGACAACAACCTCAATGTAATCGGGCCTGTAGAACCCACACACATACACATACCAACGGGCACTACTGACGTTTTAGACATAGCAATACTTAAAAACATAACCACAACACATACAATAGAAACTATAAACGACCTCTCCTCAGATCATTTTCCAGTGATATTAACGCTTGACATGGACACAACTAGAACGAAAAAAACATTTAATAAGACAGACTGGGAAAAATTTAAAGAATCCCTAGTACTCAGAACAGTAAAAATTCACAACGCGAAAGACATCGATCAAGCAGTGATCACACTGGAAAATGACATAAAAAATGCAATAGCACAAACGACAAAAACTAAAACCATCGACACAAAACTTAACATCCCGACTGAACTAAAAATAAAATTACGACTCAAAAAAAACATACTTAAAGAATATAAAAGAACGCTAAATCCGGTAATAAAAACAAAATTAAACGCGATAACAAATGAAATAAAATCTGACATGATCGAACAGTTTAATAAAAACTGGAATAACAAAATTGAATCCCTTAACACGCAAGATCAAACACTCTGGCAGATGACAAAAGCCCTAACAAACAAAAAAAAACAAAATTCCACCGCTAAAAACAGCAAACGGACCGGCAATAACTGATAAAGAAAAAGCGAACGCGAAGAATTCGCGAACGCGTTAAAGAAACAATTCGAAACGAACCCAACAATACCGAAGCATAACACATTCACAAACCAAATTGAACGGCAACGAAATACAAAAATCGATATAACAGATGGAGAAATCGACGCCACAAATACCGACGAAGTGGAAAAAATAATTAAAAACCTTAAAAACCGAAAAGCTCCGGGAGCGGACGGGATAACTAACATTGCAATAAAAAACCTACCAAAAACCGGTATACAAATTATAACCGACATAATAAATGGAATAATAAAACACGGACACTATCCCGCGATTTGGAAACACGCGCAGATAATAATGATCCACAAACCTGGAAAAACAACAAAAACAACCGCAGATTACCGGCCAATAAGCTTACTTCCGTCAATAAGTAAACTGGCAGAACGCGTAATACAGACAAGACTTGAAAACGAAGTCGAAAACAAAAACATAATCCCAAATTTTCAATACGGTTTCCGGAAAAATCACTCTACCACACAACAGGCACTAAGACTAACAGAACACATAACCGAAAAAATGAACATATCGACATCAACGGGCGCAATCTTTCTCGACATTGAAAAGGCCTTCGACCGGGTTTGGCACGCCGGCCTCATACACAAAATGAAACGTCACAAAATATCAAACACATTAATAAAAATAACCGACAATTACCTAAAGAACCGTACATTTAATGTCACAATCGGAAACGAAAAATCGACAATCGAACACATAGCAGCAGGAGTACCACAAGGATCCGTTCTCGGACCGCTCCTGTATAACATATACACTTCGGATATTCCCACAATATAAAAATGTAATATCGCACAATACGCAGACGACACCGCTATATACATAAGTAGCAGACGAACATCGTACATACACAAGCAGTTACAAACCAATCTAGTCCTCCTAAAGGACTGGTACGACAAATGGAAAATTAAAATTAACCCACTAAAAACCGCGGCAATTTACTTCCAACACAGAAAACGACACAAAAGGCCGGACGAAGTCAAACTCGAAGGCCACACAATACACTGGCAGGAAAAAGTTAAATACCTCGGGGTCACAATGGACTCACAACTAACATACACGGCACATATTAAAGAATTAAAACGAAAAATAGGGTTCACAACACACGCACTGTACCCGATACTAAACGGCAAAAGCAAACTAACACTGGAAAATAAAATATTAATAATAAAAACGATAATACTCGCGGGCGCAACATATGCCGGAGAAATATGGCATCAAGCCAGCGAAAAGCAAAGACAATCGGTACAAGGGAAAATAAACAAGGTAATTAGACTCGCGATAAATGCACCGCGATACATGACAAACGCGCAGATACATAAAGAGACGAAACTCGAAACACTGGAAACAATAATATGCAAACGAACACTAAAAACAATAGAAACAATACAGTCACACGAAAACCCCACAATAAGAAAAATAATAAATCCAAAACGGAGACTAATTAAAAAAGACGGACTTAAGCAAATTAAAAGACGCGCAGAGGATAACGATATCCAAATAGCCGCGAAAAAAATCAAAAATTAACAGATAAACAGAGGTCAACACAAACACACAAAAATGTAGCAAAACACACAGCATTCCATATAGGATAAACAAACGTAACACACAAACACACAACTACACATAATAACACAAAACATACACAACCCCGGGTAATGAAATTGGAGTGGAAATGGGGGCAACTCCGACCACCGAACAAAATCAAGAGGACTCATACAGGCGCACATCAGACGCTTTCCAGCTCTAACCAGCGACAGACCGACTAGCTCCTGAAGATGAGGAGTGCGATCTCGTTGAAACGTAGAGTAAATAGTCCTTTTCAGGACAAAACTCACACGCCAAGAACCCGAGAAACTACACCTTCATATATAAGTAGATAAAATTAGTCGGCGATTTAAGGTCTGGTTTACTTTGATATGTATATATTTAAGGTAATCTTACATATTTCGCCATATATAACAATACATTCTTGGTACTAAAGGAATACTAACATTTAATTTATACTTTTGTATAGAAGTTATTAAAATTGGACATTTCTTTAACGCGTCTTTTGTGTCACTAATCATTTTAGGTAGTGACACAAAAGACGCGTTAAAGAAATGTCCAATTTTAATAACTTCTACTCAAAAGTATAAATTAAATGTTAGTAATCCTTTAGTACCAAGAATGTATTGTTTGCCGAAGATACATAAACCAGGTAACTCGATGAGACCTATCGTTTCAGGTATCAACTCACCGACTTATTTGATTTCCAAATGATTAGTGAATGAATTTAAAAATTTACCCGTAAAACCAGAAAATTTGTCAGTTAGTAATTCCTTAGAATTTGTTAAATTAATTAAAGATTGTGAACTGGAAGCCGGGGAAATTTTAGTTTCATTCGATGTAACGTCATTATTCCCCTCGGTACCTATTCCAGACACTATGAAATATTTAGAAGGCTTACTCCACAAGAATATCATTGAACCTTCAAAAATAAAAGAATACATTGATTGACAATTCTGTGCATGACGCAAAATTGTTTCCAAGTAGGAGAAAAATTTTATGAGCAGAAACAAGGCACAACAATGGGTAACTGCCTATCTCCTTTCATAGCCAATTTATTCATGAGTCAATTTGAAGTAGAATTTAAAAATAACGCTAAATATTTCCCGAGAGTCTGGATCAGGTACGTAGATGACATTCTCGCGTTTTTTGATACACGGAAATGCGAATTAGACATGTTCGTTAATCAGTTAAATTTGAAATTTCCGACGATTAAATTTACGGTGGAAAAGGAACACAATGGCAGGATACCATTTTTAGATACTTTACTGATTAGGAATAAACATAAAATAGAAATCGATATTTTCCGGAAAGAAACCAATGTTAATAGATTCATCATCGCTGATTCAGATCATAGTTTTCAACATAAGACAGCTTCTTTTAGTTTCTTAGTCAATCGGTTACTAAATTTTCCGTTAACAAAAGAGAGATATGAAATAGAACTGGATTTCATTAAAAATATCGCGAAATATAATGGCTTTGACATAGAAATAATCAATAAATGAATTAGAAAAACAAAACTAAAAAATACAATCCGCGAATCCACAAGTTTGATATCTCAAAGTAACCAGGAGAAAAAGTACATGTGTTTACCATACCACCCCATCACGAAAAACATTAATAAAGTTGTGAAAGAACGAGGTCTCCAAGTTGCCTTTCGGTCCGAAAATACTATCAAAAGTCTCCTAGGGAATACCAAAGATAAAGTTAATTTTAATTCGAAATCAGGTATATACGAAATTAATTGCGATGATTGTAATTTGAAATATATAGGCCAAACAAAACGACCAATAATAACCCGGTTTAAAGAACACATATCACATATTAAATACAATAGACCGGATAAATCTAACGTTGCCAACCATGCTTTAAATACACTACACAATATGTCGATTAAAGGGTTAAAACTTGTCAAGGCCATTAATAACCCCCGCGATCTTGACGCCTACGAAAGTATTCATATCGGTAAAAACAAACAGAATTCTATGAACGGAGATAAAGGACCGATCCCCTACACCTGTCTCTTTTCATTCTTAGAACCGTAAATAAAAAGGTCGTAGACGTTTCAAATAGAGTATAAACACATGTGGGTGCCGTGTCCTTAAGAGAGGTAATTTTTTGTCGATCTTTTTCTTCGATATATTTGCATGTTTAAGTTAGTGTATACGTGGACGCTGTGTAAAGTTGTAGCGTAAGCAGTTGCGCTAGCTTTACTGTGCCCCATGTGCGACAGCTTGATTAGTGGTTTGACCTACTGATGATGACAACTTAGTTGTCGAAATTCGTATTTAGGATACGATTAATAATTGTGGTAAGGGGTTATATACCTTTTTTTAAGTTTTTACTTAACCACAGTCTCCAAAGAAATCTCTTTTCACTAGAGAGCAACGTTGACGTTTTGCAGAATAATTCAATGATATTTGTTGAGATATTTTTTTATGTTGTTCTCGTATATTGTGTGTTTATCTGTGTACGTGTTTATGCATGTAACATGTTGTGTATTAAAGTCTTATTTCAATATATGTATTAAATTGATTTGTGTTTATGTTATTGAGCATAGTGAGCAAAGGAAATACAGAGATATTACTAATCCCATATTGCATATAATATCCAAGGTTAAAGTGTAAAGGTACGACAGCTGATAAGCCTTCGAAGGATTTGCGTTGAAAAAAATATATACAACTTTTTTCTATTTATTTTAATCCCAAGTAATATCTCTGCCGACATAAATTCATAGGTTTCTTTCACGCACAAGTTAAGATTCAAAAACGAATTCTGTTACACTGATGTTTAACTGAGCAGAATAAACAGAATAATTGGTAACAATATAACGGGCTGAAATCGCCCCTTGGTCATTTTTAGTCCTTTAGCCAATAATTTACAAACGGACCTGTATTTCGTAAGAGTTTCGCATATAATGAGCCATCGAAAAAATTCATAATTGGAGTAGACTGTGAAATTGGGTTGGTACTTTAGTCACTTGCATGGGTTTCCTTTGCGAATATTTCTTCTATCGTTAATTGAAATAGGAAATTTTAATGTAGTAATTATTGAAGTAATTTTTAAATTTAATTAATTGAGATATGTTATTAGGATGGATGTAGGCAACCTTTTTTGGATATATTTTGGATTTACTATCGTTCATATGTTACGGTTGTAGATGGCGTACATCTTATTTTTAATAAAATGGTAGAGTTTGTATATTGTAAACAGTTAGTTTGAGTAAACTGTAACAGTTTTAGTGCGAATTTTTATTTTAAAATTAATTAGAATATTTTATGGCTTTGTCTGTAGTGAATTCAGTTGGAATTGTTATTGGTATTTTCATTTTAGATCTCCTCGGTTATATTGAAGCATCAGAGACATCTAGTTTTTATTTTCTAGACTATGGTCTCTCATTCAAAATTATTTCTTAAGAACGTAATTAATTGAAATTATTTCTCAGATGGGTTTTGAATTTTATTGTCTTAATTTTGATGTAGTGAAATGTTTTCCTAATTATCTAATTCTTCATGAAATGTTTCTCTACAGTGGCTTCACTTTCGGTTGACTTTTTTAAGAACTATGTATTTTTTCTTATAAAATAATCGAGCTTACGAAAACTCGCTCTCTTTTGATGTTGAAGTTTTCACCTAGTATTACGTGTGCTGAAGACGTATTGTGCAATTATTAATAGCTTTTTAAAGGTAATTAATTTACTTCGATGCTTTGAGTCATTATAATTGATGTAAGAGGCAGATGGTTTTCGAGCTATCGAAAGGCCGTTTTCGTTATATTTTTGAGCGGAATTGATTTAGATGTGGAGTACGTGTTCGTAGGTTTTCCCTATTTTAATATGTGTTAATATATGTTTTTTCACGATGTCCATGTGAGAGGGCATTGTTTCTTTCATTATAATTTATTTTTGTTACATTCGTTTTTTTTTCTTTCTTGAATTTAACAGGGTACTAGTGCGAATTAACATTCTAGTACGAGGTTACAATATAAGTACCAGGCATTAAAGTACAAGTATCAAGTTAACATATACGTACGAGGTTCAAATACACGGACAAGGCCTACTTTTCCAAGTACAAGGCATTTAAATTCAATGACGAGGCATTTAAATTCTATGCCCGCTCGTGGCCTAAAATTCAAGACCATTCCCATCACTAAGGTAGGAACTGCTTGTTCTATATTTTCTGGAGACTACAGACAGTCAAGTCAGTTTCATTACGAAGAACTGGTTGGTGTTAATTGAATATATCGTAATTTACAGTTGTTAAATTTGATTTAGTTAAATGGAAGCAATCGATAACTCTCATTTTGGTATGCGGGTAGGCCGGTAGCGTTCCAAATCTCACTCATTTTCTCCGTCTTTTTGGGAATAAATTCCGTTAATTTATGTCTAGTTTCAGACGAATATAGTTGTGATCTAGGCGTAAGGAGCGTCCTAAATTTCACTCATTTCCCCCGATTATTCGTTTTTTTAGGGAATAAATTTTGTTTCGATGAATTTCGTTCATTCATTGGGTATCGTGTTTTGAATCGTTTGACATCGTTCTCGTGTATCAAGTTTGTTTGTTTTTTTTTTTAACAACTTTGGCTTTCGGTGAGTTTGCTTTTTTTACATGAATGCTTTGATTCCTGTTTTGTATTTGTGGTTATTTTCAGCACTTGCGTACGCGTAAGGTTGCTTTCTTTTTGCTTTTTCATTTAGTTCAGTCCCTCTTTTTGCGTTTCGAACAGAATGGTGTTGTTATGTCATGTGTTTGGGCAGCGGATGTGATTCCGGATTTTAACACGGCTTCTGGTTGGAACGGAGTAGTATCAACGTTTTTTTTTTTTTTTATTTGTTGATATCTCCTCCGGCGTGGCCGAATTTTAAAGGCATTTATCGAATCGTTGGAAATAAGATTGCTGTTCTGTGAATTCTTTTTTAGGAACGAAGGAATTACAAGTTGGTTTGTTTCCATCAACAACGCACTTTAATTTTTCTTCTTATACTCAGAAATACGTTAGAACTTTTCTATAGTTTTCTTTTATAGTTTGGTAGAACGGAAATTATATGTAATTATCTGTTTGTTACCTATTGTTTGTGTTACCGTTTGTGATTTTGTTGGAATCACCTTTGTTTTGTTCCGTGTTCCGACGTTTCGTTTGTTAATTCTTCTTCAGGAGCATTTTTCTTCCTTGACCTCGTTTGATACGGCGGTTTATGGTAAGGTTTGATGTTGTTTCTGTTGGTGGTTGGTCATGTTTCGGAAGTTCTTTAACGTGTTGGTTTTGATGTATAGCTTTTCGGGTAAAGTTTAACGTGTTGGACTGGGATGGGGTAGTTGATGATTCCTTTGTTTTCCTTTTGGCAGATTTTTTTTTGTTTTGCCGTTTGTAATTTTACATATCGTTCGTCTTTAAGTGTTACAAGTGTCATTTACATTTTTCTTTGATAATTTTTTTAATTTAAATTTTTGAGTCAAGATGTAATTTATTAGATGAGTTTTCCTTTTTTAACCTTGCTTGATTTTAAGTACAGATTCGTGGAATTTTTCCTTTTCTTATTATTAAATAGAACCTCCCCCTAGCTCGCCTCTTACTTAGTCTCTCAACCAAAGATCTTCGGGGGAATCGTGTTGTTGGGTAAGTTATTAGGTAGTACGTTGTGTAGTAAGACGCAGAACTAGTGCTTGAGAAAGCACGCAGCAACAACCATTATTCATTTAGAGCTAGCATCGCTAACACACACATTTTTTACATTTTTAATAGACAGAAAAAAGTAATAGCCATATTACCACTGGCGGGCTCTGGTTTGAAGCTACGACGTTGTTTGAGTATAAACGAGTTCATGTGTACGCAGAAGAGGTTCGCACAGCAACAGCTGACCTCTACCAGAGGCAAATCGTGAATGTCAACAAACAATCGCCCTGCCGATATTTATGCATTCACGATGCCACTGCTAGGCCCCGCCCATCAACAACAAGGACCAATAACAGAGGAGTGGGGCGATCACTCGACTCCGGAGAAACCGAATAACAGCGGGGACAAAATTCTCAGAAATTCAGTCAGTCGACTCCTCACGAACTAATTCGACTGGCAGTCGAGTTAGGGTGCCAGACATCAGCCACCCAAGAATTTTCCACGGGTCTTAATCGGATAAGTAGCCCCCTCTACGAACTTAGTGCGTGATGGTCCGAGTGCCCGTTTCGGTAAATGATATTCGTCCCATTGTAAGTACTCTGTTTTAGTTAGTGATAAGTGACTGATAAAAGTAAATAGCTAATAGATAATTAGTGTTTCTGTATTTGATTTATTGTAAACTGTGTACCCTGTGACTATTTATTTTATTTTACGAATAAAGTCAAACATTTGTGTGAATAAACATTTAAACATACCGTGTAGTCTCGTTCGAACTGTGTGTGTTGTACGAGAGGTATATCCCGACCTTTTGTGGGATGAGTAAGAGGCGAAGCTTTGAGTAGTCAGAGCTATATTAATAAATGTCTTTTTAAATTACTTCAATACATCAATGCACATCATGTGGATGACAATATCATGTTTTGGCCAGACTTGTAATCGTGCCATTACTCTAGAGATAAGAAAGAAGTTAGGCGCGCTTACACGTATAAAGCGAACGATGGGTTAAAATGATCTAGGTCTAGAAGTACATGAAAAGCAAGGATATAATGTTTTCGAAGATGCGCTGTTGCACACTTCACCAATAACACCAATCGCACCTTGAAAATCGTTCTCATGATAAGAGAGGTCAGTTACGCTTTCACGCAACGAAACGAACGATAGGTCAAAATGGTCTACAATTACATTAAAAGCACGGATATGATGTTTTCTAGGATGTGCTGTTGCACACTTCATCAATAACGCCAATCGTACCTTGAAAATCGTTAAAAACTGGATTCGCAAACACCGCATACCTTTTATTCTTAAAAACGATAACCCTCCAAACTTGCGGCAGGCTAGCCCAATAAAGGATTTTTTGATTTTACTGTCGCAGAACGTTTATCATGTAGGTCGGGAAGCCCGAAATGAGGAACAACTAAGACAATTTACGAAAAACTGATTTGGAGTCTGTCCAACGTCTGAGAGATATCCGCAGAAATTTGTGTCTAGTAGCGGAGTATGGGCCACTTCACATAATTTTATAATGTAGTTTAGTTAAGTATTAGGTTGTGCTTAGTGGTAACTAATAAGTGTTAGAATAAATTTGATCGTTAAAAAAATCATATTTTGTGCCAGAACTTTTAGGACATACGTTAACTACAAAAATGATTTCTGCAATTTTTTTTCGGCCTCACGGTTACAGAGATAATTCGAAAAACCAATTGCACTCCTTAGATAAAGATAGCCGAATGATACCCCCAAAATGCACGGTTGAACCTTTTTAAGTTCATTTGACTGGACTAAAATGTTTGGACTATCGCTTCTTCTAGCATGCGAAGTGAGAGATGGCTTCATTGAAAATTTTAATACTGAAAAAACACAAGTGGATCAATTCGTAGTTTATTTAGTTGAAAAATATATTGGCAGTGATGCTATGTTTATTCTGACATGGGCCGTAATCATCAAGCATCTCAAAAACTACAAAATAAATGTACTTCATCCAAATATTGATTTAAGTAAATAAACTATAATAAATCTTTTCTTTATTGAGGCAATAAGCTGTACAACAAAAAATTATAAAGTTAGATAGGTGTGAAATATCACGATACAATTTCGTAAAATGTGCCTCTTATAAAGTATTTTCGTAAAAATTAAGTTTATTAAAACTGAAGATGTTTTCTTTATCATAATAATTTCACACACTGATCACCCCGAGCGCAATTCTAGTACATATTGGATTAAGGAATTATTTGGGTTATGCGCGCAGTTCAGTGTACCGAATATGTATACTGTTTACAATATAAAGAAATTTTCTTATTATATAGCATATTTTTCGCTATTTATGCAAGTGCGATCAAGCTTACCTATTTAAAAAATCACACAAAAAATAATTAATTTATCTTGAAAAATTAGGGATACGTTCCCTAATTTTCAAAACCGCATAAAATCAACAAGATTAAATTACTTAAAATTTGCAATAAAAAATAAGCAAATAAAGTATGGCTAAATTTTTTTGATACGAGACAAGGTACTTTTACTTTTTTTTATTAACTATTTAATTTTATTCAAAGCAATATGTGAAATTTATTTTTCATTATTTCACATATATTTTAATTATCGCTAACAATATTCAGCAGGTTCATCAATAGAGAAAACAGTAATTGAAGCGACGATTTTACTAATTGTTTATGAAGTTCGCAATATCCGGTGATTCAATTATTTACCTCTCATTATAAATTAAAAGTTTATTCAAAATTCGCCTCATTAACAAGAAAATGATTTTCCAATTGACTACAAAGTTGAATAATATCTCCAATCATTTTTGCGGCGAAGGTAAACGTTCCAATTCTGTCTTATTAACTTCTAAAACTTCTACAGTATCTAAAGTTATTCCAATAATATCATTGTCATTTAAGGCATTATCCTCAATCAAATCGCCGGTATCATTCCAGATAAAGAAAT
Organism: Melolontha melolontha; assembly: GCA_935421215.2. Taxonomy (NCBI): domain Eukaryota; kingdom Metazoa; phylum Arthropoda; class Insecta; order Coleoptera; family Scarabaeidae; genus Melolontha; species Melolontha melolontha. The sequence goes on along the minus strand of OW285236.1, from coordinate 152,245,755 downwards.
CAAAACATTTTTCACCAATATCATGTGCCAAAGTAATGATTCTATCTGATAATGCTTAATGTGTGTAGTTTCGATTGAGTAATAGCAAATGCAGCATGATTAAAAATCAGTCTGCTATTGACTCATTTTCTAATTTATTCAATATAAATTGAAACGTGTTTAACGTAATATTGTTAAAAACTTGCAATTATGCCCTGATGTAATTCGAAATCTAAATGTAGATGACTTGGTACATTGGCAACGAGTAATAAAATTTTGAATCGAGTTTATATTTTTGGAAAAAAGCAATTATCAGGATAAAATAAAACAATTTTTTTTTAATGAATTTCACTTTTTAATTTACACTGTACACGATCGTTTCGCACCAACCTGAGTTTGATCAGATATATAACTGTCTGTTAGTTATATGTCTGATGAAGCTCAGGTTGGAGCAAAACGATCGTTACAGTGTAAATTGAAAAGTGATATTCATTAAAATTTGTTTTATTTTATCCTGATAATAGTTATAATGGAATTTCATCAAGTAAAGGCTGAAACAATCATATAAAAAAGCAATTATTAAACAAGTCAGTAAATATTGCAGTGGTCACCCAAACTTTTGTATTAGCCATCCAATGTACCTGCAGTTGTTTTTGATATTTGCCTTTTAAAGCGCGTGGTCTTTCGCGATTTCCCAATACATTTCTACAAAGTCACAATTCTATTCGATTTTTGCTTGCTTTAAACTACTACATTTGCGATGCAAATTCGACTAGGCATTTTTTTCCAAAACAGTCCTGTTTCGTCAGCATTAAGTACTTGGTGTGGCCAATATCCACCATCTTCAATTATATATACACACACATATATATATATATATATATATATATATATATATATATATATATATATATTTCAATAATAACCAATATGTGCTAAGGAATGGTGAAATCCTAATTTTAAGAGAAATATAATAAATAATTAAATAATTTCTTTATTGCAGTAGAAAGATTCAGGTTTGCATAAGCATATATATATATGTGCTTCGACAACTAAGTTGTCATCGTTAGCAGTAGAAAAAGTATTACACTCGGAGCCCTAACACGTATTTTACACAAGCACATCATTATATCACCGACATATTAATATTAAGTTTTAAAAGTAAACTAACACAATTTATACATCTATTTATAATCGTATGATTACCTGAGAATTTGAATATATTAGAATATGAATATAAGGAGAAAATAATGTTGTCTTACCTCTTTGATAGTTACTTGCTCTATAATTACTTTCATGATATGAATAGTTGCTTTCATTGTATGAACTTGGGAACGGTCTTGAAATAGACTGTTGTGGCATGTTATGATTAATCATTCGGTGACCAGATGTTGCTAGTGTTGCCCTATGGAAAGTGTATTCAACTTACAATTAAAAAAACTTAAAATATACAAAAAATTACCTTTTTGTTGATGGAGCCATCCCAATTTGTGGCCTCCAATTCATATGAGACTGTTCATCTAAATCTTGCGGCTTTAGTACCCTTAGTGGCAATTTAGCACCTTTTAATAGTTTTGCAAGAAATACAAATCCTTCTCTGTACTTAGGATTCCTGAATTTCACGGAATAGATCTTGTTGCTAAAAACAGGCTTCAACCCTCTAACAGGACTCTCGAACGTTCTAAAATATAAAAAAAAATTAATTGCACGATTTAAACTAAATTTATTTGCTCTATATAGAATCCATAAATAACAATAAAAATGATTAAATATCGTGTAAATTTACATATCGTCGTTGACATAAGGATATAAATTATATTTTAATTAAATCTGTTGACTAGGTTGTGTAAATTTCAATAGAGATTAGATTATAAAAATATATAATAAAAAACTAAGAAGAAATATAACAATAGTAAAATTAGTTAGAAATCAAATTCTGAGATTTACTTAACAGGCTACTATAATTAAATTACCAAAACTTGGCTTAACTCAATTATTGCACAGAAAATGTTATTTAATTAAAACAATCGGAATGTATAATTGTTAGACCTTGAGATTTATAATTATATATGTAACTGAATTGATTCGGCTTTTACTCGATGAAGATCCATAATTTAAAAAGGAATAAAACTACGGTTCAAATCTTGACTTTTTAATATTTAATCGTAACACGACAATTGTTTCGCCAGCACAGTGGCTTCCTCAGGTACTTACAAGTACCAGTTTTTAACGTACTCTTTAGCTGTAAGTACCTGACCTAAATATTAAAAAGTGAAGATTTGAACGGTCGTTTTATTTCTATTTTAAATTATATTATTATAACTTAATTGGTTAGTATTCTTTCAGTATTGTAACTGTCTTCTCGATTAAAGTTGTACTCCTTCTCTAATTCTATGGCTTCAGCCAAGTATCTTAAGTCGCTTTAGGGTCGCGGGCGTAATAATAACCTACATTCATATACAAATGACTATTTAATATAAATTTACACGATTATTCTCGAAAACAGGAAGGCATACGCTTTCATTACATGCACTTATTTAGAGCTGCTATTAAAATTATTAGTTACCTTTCGACAATTGTAGAGAATGCTATTTTAAAGAATATAAACACTGTTAGGTTAAGGACAAGCTTATTTTAAAAGCTTGAGAAAATTATTGCGAATTTTTTACAAGATGATTTTATATTCAGAGCTATTCTGAGTATAAAATCGATAGAAGTTTTTCCAAAGTATCGGTGAAACACGATTGCTAGCAATCAGCAGTCAGTGCTCTTGGTGATTCATAACAGAAAATGATTAATCAAGGCACGAGATCACGAAAATGGGTCCATGGAAAAAACGAAAAAAATATTTTGTGGACATATGACACAATTTAAATTTTTTGGCGCAAAATGAATATTTGTGTCCCATCGACTGGGAGAACGTGCAAGTAAGCAGTGTATAGTGCACACGGATAAACATATAGGTAAATACTTCGAGGCCATTTTGCGGGAAAAACACTCAGATATTTCGTCCAAATCAAAGGAATGGTGTGAACAGAAGAATATTAGCAAAACCTTCAAGAAAATGTCACCTGGAAGAATTCTTGGCTAAAACTTAATATTCTAATAGGCTAATAATTTCTGAAAAGCCACGTCCATCAACGGAACGTACAGACGCGTTTCGCTCTTATTGGAGCTTATCAATGTACGGTATCTCGAAGACGGATATGGCTTTTCACTTCTATACTTTGTGTATATATAGTTAACATTCTGAACTTACTGCAAATGAGAATTATTGAATATTAAATCTCATTTTTACATGTAAATGTCGCCTTATGTGATGCGTTAATAACTACAATCCGACAAACTAAGTTTGTACCAGTATGTAGAACACACCTCGTCGCGACTCCGACCTTCCTGGTAATTAGGATACTTAAAAAATTTTTAATTATCGACCTTCCTGGTAATTAGGATAATTAAAATTTTTTAATTATCCTAATTACCAGGAAGGTCGGAGTCGCGACGAGGTGTGTTCTACATACTGGTACACACTTAGTTTGTCGGATTGTAGTTATTAACGCATCACATAAGGCGACATTTACATGTAAAAATGAGATTTAATATTCATTAATTCTCATTTGCAGTAAGTTCAGAATAATAGGCTAATGATAAAAAAAAAATATGTAACACTTTTTTTCTTTAAAAGCAAACAGAGGTGAGGTAAAAGTAATGGTTTAGCCATAGTTGTCTAAGTTCTTCCCATATATTCGAATATTATCTAAACAATTTGAAGGAGCTTCTAAGAGGCTGTTAGTACATAATGAATTGAAGTCATATGTCAGTTCAAATTGCCTACCACAAGATTGCACTGGTATATTAACTGTGAGCTCAAAGTTGCATACTGCATTACAAAACAAGTTGAATTGATTAATAGATGACGATTCCAATGAGGAAGTTATCTTCTATAATAGCCACTTAAATGACAGAAATAAACATTTTATAGAAGATGTCATTGCATATATGTCGGGCTTTGTGGTAAAAAAAGTAATCGCTACTATTAACTGTGCAGTTTGTACAGAAGGCTTAAGAGAAAATAATAGTCTGTCCTTACTTCTTGATAAGAAAAACAAAGGTAAATTAATAAAAGCTAAAGATGTAATTTCTATTTGCAAAATTACTGAATAAATATTTAGACAACAGTTAAATTATTGAAGAGACAATATAATCCACATACTAACCATACACACATTAAACAATTTAAATTAAAAAAATTACTTTCTACATTTAAGCAATAATTTTTTTTGACCAGCAGACTCTAAATTCACACCACTAGCAATTCATGAAACTTATATTACATTATTATTATTCTTTAAGATTGCACCACTTTTGCAAATGTAGCAATTCAAAAACTCGTAGAATTAGGCAAATTCATACGAAAACGATATTATTTAAACACCAGTAGTACCATTTTTTAAATAAATATATTCTTCCATTGTTTGTGTTTTACTACCCATGTGTTTTCATACGAAATTCATACGAAAACGATATTATATAAACACCAGTAGTACCATTTTTAAATAAATATATTTTTCCATTCTGTGTGTTTTACTACCCATGTGTTTTCTATTACCATCTATTACTAAGTAACTACTTAATTAATTTCATCCTATAAATACACGTGCATTTAATTCATACTCATTCGGATGATTTAAAGCTGTACTCTGTATATTCCGTATACCGGTCATATTTAAATTAAATTAAAATTATAATTCAGTATCAAAATATTGATTTTATCAAGATACAAACAAATCCACAAATACTTTTTTAAAGTAGTTTAATTAATGTATTACAGATAAACAGCCAGGTAAGTATATGCCGCAGGTATATTTACCTGTCTGGTCCATCGTACATAGATTTTAAATATCGAACGCGCCTTTTCTTGCCAGTACTAGCTCTATCTCACTCGGTGGTTTCTCTCTCTAGTGTTGGCGTCAATTGAATGTACTGCTTTGGTTAAATGTGCGTTATCCATATAAACTACATCCATAGTTAATGATTTGATAACACCTCAACAAATGGGATGCTATAGAATTCCTCCCAAAAAGTGCAGTTAATCACTTCTGACAGCTACTTGTTACTATACTTTTTTGAATCATGGCTTAATGTCTGCCATCAATCACATAGTTTTCGATAGTGATTAAGTTGTTGTTGTAAAATATATACACATCTGATATTTTTGCGTCGAGCAATAAATTGTTTGATTTATATATTTTATAATTCCATTCATTTGCCCATTACAGCAGCTGAATGGAATTATACTAATTGCTTCTAATACACATGGGCAAAATTGATGATGAGTACGATGACGTTGCTTTAAACGACAGCCTAACGAATAAGCGGTAATTTATTAGTACAATAGTTATCGTGACGCGCTCATACCACCTTTTATATGTTTACAAAAGTTACGGATTAAAGAAAATATTGTGGGGTTTTGAAACTATAGTTACTTCCTGAAAAAATCATGAAATTGAGTAACAAACTTTTTCGAACGATAATTTTCTATATCTTCAAGAGGTGGTTAAGCCGACAAGAATTTTGAAATAAACTGAAAAAGGTGTTTAACAGTGAGTCATGTTAACACCGTCTTGCATAATCATGTGAGTATACGGAAGCTAAGAAAAAAAAATGTAACAGGAATATGGTCACTAATTTCATTGATATCACTATCTCACGGTCAATTTCGAATAATAATAATTGTTAAGCGCGAGAACAATAATTTTTGTCCGTTTTTGTTTATTTTTCTTAAATATATGTATAGTTTAGTTATTTAGAAGTAAATAATGTTTGAATCAATTTCCTTTGTATTTATAAGATTATTACTCTTTTAATTAGACTACTTCTACCTTTATTTATGATTCAACTATAGAACGTATTCAATACCCAGATTTTATTCTCCCAATCTATTCATAATTTCACGTTTCTTAAATAAAGTGCAATAAACTTTATTAAGATGAATATAATTTAATCTAAACTTTGTACGTATGTTTAAAATAAGGACTTAATTAGAATAGTTTAAAAGTATATTACCGGATATTATTGCTAGCAGGTACTATAAACCAAGACCTTCAAAATTCTCACGAATTATGCCATCATCTGGCCGTACAACCGATACAGTTCGCATTATTAGTTTAATAATAATATTAATAACAATAATAATATTAATAATAATAACAATATTAATAATAATATTAATAACAATAATAATAACAATAATAAATAATAATAAGAATAATAATAATAATATAATAATACATACAACGATAGCATAGAAATTCCCCGTGCCCCAAAACAAAACAACACAAAATATCATGGATCAAAAGAGGCAACTGCTAACACAAAATCGTCTAGCGACAGAATCAATAATACGAATAAGAAGAGAGGTAGGAGAAGAACTAGGAATGAGAAAAATCGAAAATATTCAAGAAACCTATGAACAAACACAAGAACAAGAACCTATCGACGGAGATATAATAGACACGTTGGAAATGAACACCATGTTATACTCTCATACAGACCCCACAAGAAGGCCTAAAATACCCAGAATATAAACAGGCCGTAAAACAAGAACACTGCTTGGCCCAATCAATAAGGCAATAGCGCCTACTATCGAGAGCTGTGCCACACTCGAACAACTACAAACGACAGTATACATCGCCGCGATAACAACAGAGCTTCATGATAGAACAAAACCACAGAACAAACAACCACACTAAAACCAAATAGAATGCCTCACTGGGAAAGAAGAATATCTACAAAAATTAACGTATTTCGAACACAAACTGCAAGACTAACGCAAGCAACACACAAAGCAATTACCAAAACCAGTACAAAAAAAGTTGACGAGATAATAAAAGCACACAAAAACAACGAGAACACCACGACAGAAGAAATTCTAGACCTGCCGAAACAAAAACTGGCAGTCTATTCCAATCGGATCAAAATATAGAAAAAGAGTCAGCTACGGAAACAGCAAAATAGGTTATTTAACACGAACCAAAGAAACTTCTATCGATCCTTAGAAGAAAAAACTCAGATTCAACCAACACAAGAAATCTGATATAAATACAACAAAACAATACTGGGAAAATATATGGCAGTACCTGGTGGCACATAGAACCAAACAGAAATGGACTCAGAAAGAACAACAGAGTCAACAGAAAATGAACTTAATGACATCCGTTCACATAAACACCGAAGACGTCACTAAAGCCACACACAAGACCCTCAACTGGCGAGCAGCAGGTATAGACCATGTCCAAAACTATTGGTATAAGAAACCACCTAATACTCATGCGAAAATTGCTAGGCTGTTCAATGAAGCTATTGCGGATCCTCGAAAAATACCCGACTTTTTTACAATGAGAATAACATACTTGCTCCCTAAAACTAAACCAGCTAATCCGGACCCATCGAAATATCGACCCATTACCTGTCTTCCAACAATATATAAGCTGTTGACATCTATACTGACAGATAAGATATACGAACACTTTGAAAAAAACCAGATCCTAGCGGAAGAACAGAAAGGGTGCAGAAAGAAAAGTAGGGGGTGCAAAGAACAGCTGATAATCGACACCCTTATTACCGGAGAGGCAAAGAAGAGAAAAAACCTCTCTACACAGCCTATATAGACTACCAAAAAGCATTTGACAGCATCCCACATACTTGGTTATCACAGATACTCGAGATATATAAAATAGATCCACAAGTAAGCAAATGCTAATACACATTATGAAAGATTGGCAAACAACATTGACAATCAACATAAACCGAACAATAGCAGAAGTAGGTAAAATACAAATACAAAGAGCGACATTTCAAGGCGATTCGCTAAGCGCTCTCTGGTTCTGCATGGCAATAAACCCGTTATCAACTATGCTCAATGCGGACGGGAGAGGCTATGAAATTGGGGGAAGTGGGCAGCAAATATCCCATCTGTTCTATATGGATGACCTGAAACTTTACTCAACAACAAGAAAAGATCTCGAAAAGCTATTGAGAACAACAGAAACTTTCAGTCATGACATAAAAATGAACTTTGGCCTAGACAAATGCCGCATAAACGCGATGACCAAAGGCATCTGGATTGATTCGGAGAACTATACATTAGAACACACATTAGACGCACAAGAATTTATACAGACAATGCAACCTCAAGACACATACAAATACCTTGGCTTCGAACAGAGCAGAGGGATAAACAAGAACCGCACAAAAGAACAAATAACTCAAGAGGTCAAACGCCGACTTAATCTGATTCTAAAGATAAAACTTTCAGGTCGAAATATGGTCACCGCAGTAAACACGTACGCACTACCAGTGCTAATGTACACGTTTGGTATAGTGCAATGGACCGCAACAGAATTAGAGGCAATAAACAGACTAGTACGGGTAACATTCACTAAACACCGTGCCCACCACCCCAGAAGTTCGAACGAGAGATTCCACCTTCCTAGGAAAAAAGGAGGCAGAATTATAATTGATATTAAAAACATCTACTATGAGCAGATACATGACCTCAGAGAATTCTTCACAGTAAAGGTACAAACATCAAACATCCACAGAGTTGTGTGCAACAATGATGACCGTTTCACTCCAGTCAACTTAAAGGACACGCAAAACAATATTAAACAAAAAATTGTACACGACAACGAAAAAATTGAAGCGTGGAGAAACAAAGAACTACACGGCAGGTACATACACGCTACACATAATGAATACATCGATAAAGAAGCGACACTACAATGGCTATGTAGCACCAACTTATTTGTCGAAACAGAGGGTTTTATGATGGCTATACAAGATCAAGTGATAGCAACTCGCACCTACAAGAAACACATACTAAAAGAAAACATCGTATCAACGTCATGCAGAATATGTGGCGAGAAACCGGAAACCATAGAATATATACTCAGCGGATGCCCCATTTTAGCCCCAAAACAATACACCAGACGCCACAACAATGTTGCGAAAGTGATCCACCAGGCAATATGCAAACTGTATGATGGAACCACTGGAACAACGCCATATTACCAGTACCAGTCGAAAAATGTAGTGGAGTTGCCCGAAGCCATGATTTACTGGAACCGAACAACACAAACTGATATAACTGTCCAACACAATAGACCACACATCACGTTACGAGACCATAACAATAGCATTACGTACCTCATAGACATCTCTGTGCCAGCGCCAGCGAATATCCAGGCGAAGCACAGAGACAAAATCGACAAATATTTAAAACTTGCCCAAGATGTTAAAGAAGTGTGGAGCCAAAACAAAGTGCTTGTAGTATCCATCATCATCGGTGCTACAGGAGAAATACCGCTGAAGTTACATGAGGCTTTAAAGACCCTAAACATACATCCTATGACATATAAATAGCTTCAAAAAATAGTCATACTAGAGTCAACAAATTGATGGTGCGGCAGGTGCTGAGCCAAAATACATGAAAAAAAAACCACGAACACATCTCAAACCGAAACACCATATCTTCGAAAACACGAACTAAACGACTCCTACGATAATGCGTCGATTAATGAGAGAAAAAAAAATTACAAAAGAACAACGTTACAGTAGATTCATGAAAAAAAAAACAAAAAAAAAGGCAGATCCATGGAAAAAAAAATTATATTCATACTTATATTTACATACATGTATAATTCTACCAATGTTTCCATCCATATCAAGCAGGATGGATGTTCATATGCTTGCCTCGCGGCCGTGTATCAACTTTTTCCCTTTCTCCCGAAAGGAGCTCTCACATTAATAATAATAATAATAATAACCACACTATAGTGAGCTTTTTATTATTATTATTATTATTATTATAAGACTTTAAAAAGTCTTAAAAAAATCCATTACTTAGAGAAAGAATCATAACGCGTCACAACTTTTTTTCGTTTTATTTCAATGTGCCACATATACGCTGCGGGATTGTGTTTTATTTTACCCAACAAGAAAAAAAAAGAAGATAACATACCTTCAGAAACATGCAAAAACATTTTAAAAACTGTTTTCCTTATATACAAAAAGTGCATCGACTGTTGTGAGGAATATTTTAAGAGAATGTAATAGGATTTATAAAACAAAATATTGTTTTTATTGTTACCGTCAAGAGAACATTCCACCTAGTTTAGGGCATTATTTCTGATACATTTATACATTTTGAAGGTAGCTTTATGTATTTAATGTATATTTTTTGAAATAAACCTATTTTTGATGTTTCAATCAGTGATTTTAGTTTGTCAAGTTTTACTAAAGCTAATTTATATTAATACGAGGTTGACCATAATGGGACATAACCACTAGTCAGTACTAAAAATTAACCTACCTCTTTAGTTAGCCCTAATCCAAAGTTTCAGTGCGATACGTGTAGTGTTGTAATTACAACGAACTGTCAAAGTTAACAAATTAGTCGAAAATGGAATTGAACCGTGAAAATTTTCGCGCAATATTTTTTTATTCAATTCAAGACAATCTCAACAAAAATGACTCGCCAAGTTGGTTTCTGTTTTCGGTAATGAAGCACATCAGTCAACAATTTCTCGTTGGTATGGAGAATTCAAACGTGGACAGATTAGTCTTAGCGACGATCCAAGAGCAGGTGCACCAAGAACGGCAGTCACTCAGGAAAGCGTCAATGCTGTGCAAGCTCATCAACGAAGATCAACATGTGATATATCGCGAAATTGAGGATCATTGGGGATTTCGAAGACCTCAATTCAAAAAATTTTGCATGAAGCGTGTAAAAAAACTATTTTCTTGTTGGATACCGCATCTGTTGACAGAAAAACAGAAAACAGCTAGCTGAATTGCTGTCAAAAAACTCTATACGCCTTCAACGCAGGAAACTCTAAAAACGTATACAACATTCTGAGTGGTGATGAATCTTGGATTTATTCATACAAGCCAGAAAATAAACGGCAGTCGTATGTTTGGAATGTTCCAAGGTGAAGAAAAGCCGACAAAAGTCATTCGTTCTCGAAGTGTCTTCAAAAGGATGGTCGTGACATTTGTCTCGAAAGCAGATCATGTAGTCACAATTTCTCTACAAGATCAAAGAACTGTTACTGCCGATTGGTATACAATCATTTCTTTGCCGCAAGACATCCCTGAGCTCCGAGAAACCAACCTATAACGACGAATTATCCACTACCATGACAATGCAAGTTCGCACACAGCTCGCAAATTGAATTTTTAATGCAACAAAACATTAAATTGTTAGACCATTCTCCGTACAGTGTCGACCTAAGTCTAAACAATTTCTTTACCTTTCCGAAAATGAAAGACGGACTGCGTGGTGAAAGGTTTCAGTCGTCGGAAGGGGCGTCGATGCCTTCAAAAACGCTATTTTGACTGTACTAACAAACGAGTTGAATAACTGGAGAATACTTCGAAAAACAATAAAGTCTTTAAAAGCTATCTGCTGTTTTATTCCAGCTCTATATGCAAAATATAAAAGACAACCCTCGTAGCATTGTATTTGTAATTTCAAGGATTACTTCGACAGATAAACTACTTTTTATAGGTTACAAAAGTTTTAAATAACAATACATGATACTACTGGTTTTTATAATAATAAAATTTTAAAAAGTATTTTCTTATAATTGCTTTCAACTGCTATAATAATTTAAAATTACTAATAATTTTTCAAAAAATATCTTACCCATTTAAAGAAACACATTCGTCAGACAAAAAAATTGTTCCAGTCATACCACTGAAGGATACAGCTACTTCCATTCCATTGTCAACATTTTTTTGGTAAAGACCTTGTACTACTTCATATCCTTTTGTTTTTGGTGATACAAATAATACTTCATCGCCACAAATATTTCGCTTCAGTTCTTCTGGACTCAAGTCTTTATAATACGGTTCCACAGCTTTAAATAGTCTTTTTTCATCGACAAAAGGTAACAAAGCGACACCTTGCCACGCAAACTTTTTTCCATTGAGATCTATTTTGAAGTCTTCTGGGTAGAAATCTATGATTGTTGAGTCCTAGATAAATCAAAATATGTATATTTTAATTAATCATATTTATTATAACTAAGTATAGCAAACGCCAATTAAGTTGGCGCGAGGAGGGGTAAGTTCGCGCAGGATTAGAAGTAGTGGGGAGATTTGTATTTGGTTTTACATCAAATGTCAGATAATTCTAACCTCTGAGCGTATATCACTTTATGATCCCCTAGCAAATACCAAATTCCGTCAAACGTCAATGACAAATGTATTCTGACAATTACTTGAGTAGTGGGGGTAGACGTTTTTAAAAACGTTTTCTGCGCACCCCCTCCTCGCGCCAACTTAATTGGCGTTTGCTATACAATTAAAAGTTTTCAATTTAAATATCAAAATCCTTCGAGAATGAGTCTTTTAACACTGAATTTTATGAATAAACATCAGCAACAGTATGAACAAAGACGCAATATATACCGACTGACTAAAATGATTCAAGCAAATATTTGGTTTGGCAACTGTGGGAAATTGGCTTGTCTGATCATTCGGTTTTTATCTTTTTGGGTTAGAATATTTTGCATAAATATAGAAGACATATGGTTAGAACTACTTGTTTGACTTTTACTTTGTTAAATGTTTGACAAATTTAAATTTAAGAGTCAGTCAAGTCAACATAAAGTTACAAAATCATTGCCAACTTAAGAAAAAAAAAATTCAATTACAATTATAGTCGCCCCTTATATATGCAGATAGTATGTATGCAGGTGTCTAGATAAATTATTTAAACCGATATAAATGCAAAAAATACGTGTTAGAAGCCAATTTACCCTACTTGAAAACTTAGAAACTATGCGAGAGCATATCAATATTATTTATGTATGAATAAAGAAGAATTTGTGAAATGCTCGTGTAATTAGTTGCTCGTGTTTTGCTAAGTAAATTCTAAACAGTTGAATTATTGTAAGAATAGGTATCGTAATATTGGACAGTATATCCTTATACTGAGCGCCATTTATATGATTGCCTATCCTTCATGATTCCTAGTCCATTCAAAGATATCCGTCTCTACCCAGCTACGGATAAACAATCACTACAAGAATATTCATTATATTTAGGATATCTGTTGAACTTTCTTTGTTAGAATACGACTGAAAAAGTGGATTCGCCAGTGACTATACAAGTTGCTACCCAGAAATTCCCGGAATGTGAAAAAAGCACAATAGATTGTTCTTACAACTGATTCACTACCATCCCATTTAAAGTACTCTCCTTCCGCATGAATAAATCGATCACAGCGACTTGTCCATTACTGGAAGCAGTGCTTGTTAAAGTGTTCAACACTGCCCGCGATTCGATCTGGATCTCCTCAATCGTCTCGAAAAGGCGTCCCTTGAGTTTCAATTTCAACTTCGGAAGCAGGTCACAGGGGCAAGTAGTGGAGTCGTACTGCTGTCTTCGACTAGAAACTGAAGCACAAGCGACGTGTGGGTTGGTGTATTGTCGTGGTGTATGATCTTCGAATTGATGCGCTACTTCACAGGCTGCTTGCGTCGAATGTTTTTTCTTAGTCACCGAAGAACATCGCAGTAAAATCGTCCATTAGTTGTTTCACCGGGTGGGAGAAATTCTTTGTGCACGATGCCGTTAGTGTAAAAGAAGCAAATCAAGATGTTGATGTTGCTTCGAACTTGCCGTGCTTTCTTCGGTCGTGGTGACGATGGCGTCTTCCACTGCGATGATTGCTGCTTTGTTTTGGGATCATACCCGTACACCTATGATTCGTCGCCAGTTATGTAGCTCGCACCCCTTTCGGCAGTTTCTTTAAGCTCTGTACATACATAAATAGAGGTGATGTTTTTGTTTAATGCTGAGTAATGTTGACACAAACTACGAAGCAATACGCCGAACATTGAGTTCGCTAGACATAATACGCTGACAAACGCCGTAGGAAAAGCCGGCAATGTTACAAATGTCATGGATTGTTCCCTTTCGGTCAAGCAGAATAGCATCACAAACTTTTGTCACATTTTGAGGTGTTTTCTGTCGATGGACGACCGGAACGCTCATCATTAATTTGCTGTTTCATTTTCAGAGTTTCCGCTGCCCTTTTACCAAGTTTCAAGCAGAATTTGCTGCACGTTCTTTGTTCTTTTACATCAGACATTGTAGTGTCGTAGAATAACTCAAGCACAACTCAACAAATATAAACACAAAAACCGTTTGTCACCACCTAGCAAAGTACCGTTTGATACTTAACTTAGTATAGATGCAGCTGACACCATGTAGAACTGTGCTGTCATCCCTTTGCGCGTTTCATTCAAATTCCGGGAATTTCTGGGTAGCACCTTGTATTAAAACAACTCGTATTTTACTACCGTTATTTGTTATATATTATTATATTCATTATTTAATCTAAACAGAATTGTTTAACATAATGCTGGTTTTTCTGTCATTACGTTTCTTCTCTATCTTTACGTTCATTATTTAATTTACACAGAATTGTTTCACACAATGCTGGTTTTTCTGTTATTACGTTTCTTACTCTCAATTTATACATTTCAGTCACAGAAAATTACTGAGCCCGAAAGTGTTTGTCTCAATGTACTGTAATAAATTTCTGGAGCAATCTTGTTTTGTTATACGAGTGAAAAGCATGTGTTAATCGGTGCTCCTATTTTCTTTAGCTTTCTTGTTTACATTATTAGTTTTTATTGGTTATTTTTCTCTCAAAAATTAGAGGATGTCGAAAGGGTATTTCAAGTTTTTATTTTATAATTTTATATGTTTATAAGGTTTCTTTTGTTTTTCTGTATGTGAATTTTAATCTTCGTTTGGATTTTGACCCCTTATCTTTATCCTTGTTTCGTAGTGCTGTGCGCATTCTCGCATGCGTGCGGGGCTGGTCATTGGAGAACAAGGTACCTGATTGGGTGCAGGATGTCTTCCAATACGTCTACGATTGTTTTTCCAGGCACTTCTATTGCCGGAGATGACCTAAATAATGTGAATAAGCGTACTGTTGATGATTTAATAGTGACTAATAACTCCATACAGTCTTTTGCTAAGGAAGTTAAGAGTGGAATGGCAGCTTAATTTTCGTTTCCTTAAAGAGAACAAGGTGTAATTTTCGATGCAGTAGAAAATTTTATTAAAAACGATTATATAGTTTTCGAAAGAACAAGAGAGATTACACGATTCATTGTTTATCCACTTCCGAGAGAATTCGTTTAGGGTATTTCTAACATCTGAGGAAATTAGATGCTTTCAGTATAAAAGAATAGGACATGTTGCCCATGTTCATCAATGACCGACGACATTGTAGAGGCTGAGACCATGAATACAAGTTCAGTGCAGTTACCCGATAGTCCCTGTCCTTCGAGCCCAGCGGTAGAGGGAGAACGGCAAAAGATATCTTCAATCCAAAGTACGAAAGCATTCAATTCTATGCCTCCTTCTAAAATGCGTTAGCCAGAACCATCTACTCCCTCAGATTTAGGGCCCAGCGCGTTTCCTGTAGAGGAATCTAATCCTCAGTTAGTGACGACAGTAGATGATAAAGCGTTTCCTAAAGCCTAAAAGTAAAAGACAAAACCGGAATATGTATTGGACAGTAACACACTATACGCTGAGTTTAAAGATATTTTCTGTGAAAGGGTAGAGGTAATTGATTTTCATAACCTTTGCAATTGCCTAGAAGAGGTGAAAGGTAAACAAATTGTTCTAAATTAACAACATAAACAACATCGGTTCCTATGTGGAATTGCTTATTCGAATCATACGAGAAGTTAAAACGAATACCCTCAAGTCGCGTATTAAGCGGCTTATTAAAAAGATTAAAAGGGCCCCGCTTTTGATAATTATATAAAATCTCAAGAAGCAAGACAGCTGGGCAGTTTTGTGGTAGTTTAAACAAAAATACCGCCTGTAAACAACTTTGGCGTACAATTAAGAAGTTTCACAAGGTATCAACTCATAATCAAATGCATATAGACGAGCAACCTGCAGACTATTAGACTCTGTTCCTCCAATAATAATAGCGGATTCTTTAAGTAAGCCATTCTTATTACTTGAGTTAAAATTAGCGTTCATTGTGTCGAAAATTACTGGCCCAGCTTTTGATAACATTTCTTGTGCCATGCTTTCATATTTGCCAAGTCCGCGTTTTTATTTTATCTATCTTGAATGCAATGTGGGTAAATAGCGTGGAACTAGACGATTTGAAGGTGGTAATTGTACCCACTCCAAAACTTCCTAAGTAAAAATGAGCGAAACCATATTCTTGCCTTTGAGAAACCGGTGAAATACGATATTTTCATTATTTAATTTAGCTGCGAAAAAATTGTTTTTACATATACAAACTGCACAACGACTACCCGACATCTTTGCTATTTATCACTCTAGGCCTGACTCTTGGTCTTAGCAGGATGCCTTTTTTCCGCATTTAAAACGTCCTTCATTTTATTATTATAAGTTTCTGCATCCATTACTGTTGCATTACCTATATCTATAGGTAATGTATTTAAAGACGTCTTTCACGACATCTTTGAGGTTGAAGTATTCCGCATTTGTGATGTTCTTTTCACCGATATTCTTCAGCTGCTTTTGAATGGTGTTTATATTTTCGATGCAATTTATATTGCTAATACTATATCTAAAGTTAGTGTTTGACATAAACGAAAATTGTTCAAGCACTCTTGAAGAACCAGAATTTTTGTGTTTAGATTTTACGTTTTTCTAATATACTGATATATTTTCAAATATTAATCGACATAATTGTTCGTATTGACCAGATCCTAATTCCAAAATCCAAATTCCAAAAAAACTAAATGCTTGAACTGGTATTTGATTGGAGATATATTTACGGTTGTTAGAAAGTAACATTAATTCTATGTTAATGTTTTTGGGTATAATTAAGTTTGATGAATAGTTAATACTTCTATAGACCAGAGCTTTTTATGATATATGTACTTTCTATTGGACATCATATTTATTAGTTGTTAAATTGGTAAGAAACGCGCTATTAATTGGCTATAACTTTTTACCTTTTTAAAACATATATAAGGTATGATAATCAGAACAGAAATTTATAGAATTTACATAATTATTTATTTATCAGATGTAAACATTTTTAGACTAAGAACTTTTACTCAAATATCCTTTTCGTTTTGTACTTTCTACAAGTTATCTATTAACATTTTCTCATTGAATATTATTATATTTTATTTCACGATAAGATTGTCTATATAATTACAAAACTACGAATATTATATGCATAAAACAAAATAAAATAGTATTGGAGCATATGCGGTTTGAATATTGTAAAATCCACATACTGGACATTTACGTTGGTTAGTTACAGCCATATGTATACTAGCAAAATATGATTCATAATACCAACGAGTAAATGATGTTATAGTTGACAATGCAAAATTTGATTAATGAATGATTTGTTATAGGATATTAAAATATACTGAATTATATACTAAAAATATTTCTTACAACATCGCTCATGAGTTTCGCCCAGGGCGCAGGTACATGTTTACTACTAGCTGCTGGAAATACTCCCATTAGTTGTTGGAGAGGTTCAAACTGAAAAACAAACGAATATGAATAAATACAGATTTTAATATATGAATGTACAAATTAAAACTTATCAAGATGTCCTTACTATCAAGGATGTATTGCATGTTATGGTGTGTGTGTGTGTGTGTGTGCGTGCGTGCGTGCGTGCGTGCGTGTGTGTGTGTGTGTGCGTGCGTGTGCGTGCATGTGCGTGTGTGGGTGGGTGCGTGCGTGCGTGTCTCTCACAAACTTTGTTGTTATAGCAAAACGCATGAAGCAATTCACTTTCGTCATTAAAACAATGACGTCTATATTGCCTGTCTCATAACAACGAAAATAATTGTCTTATAGGAAAATGCACGAACAATCCATTTTCGTTATCAACCAACAACAATGACGTCTGTAGTGCCAGTCTCATAACAGCGAAAATAATAAGTCTTACATATTATTAAATTTATAATTTTATTAATCTGAATTATGTTATATGTATATAACAGTAATTGTAGAATTATTCCGATGAATAATGTTAGTTAAAAACTATAATTTTGGCATCATTTCAACTAGTTCTATTCAGGATATTCACATTAGATGTTGGACATCATGAAAAAACATATTGAGGAAAGGCGCCTAATATTAGGATAGTGCCTAATATTGAATACCTATGTATTTTTAAGGGAAAACTATATGTGTGCGTCATCTATTAACCATATACTGGATTATATCTTAATACGTTATTAATAAGTTTGCAGGGTTCTACAACTGACTGTGACGACATAAATAATTTTTAACTGAAATGTGTGCGTCCGAGTGTATTTTGCTCCGTCTTTAAACTGGTGATTTATTAGTTACAAGTTAAAAATTTTAAATATTTTTGAATGTAATGAGTAGTGAATGTTATAAAGTAAATATCCTAGAGATTTTTTATACCCAAAGATTTGTTTTTATTTACTAAAATATTGCTAATCTAAAATTTTTATGAGGTACCTAATATCGGATAGCTATAGGTTCCCAATATTGGATATCCAATTTTACGTCACAGTTTAAGGTTAATTGAGATAATATATTTTTTTACAGTCATGGCTACTAAAAAGAGAAAACACTGGGATAAAGCAGACATGACCAGTGCTGTTCATGCAATATTAAATAAAGAGATGGGATATTTGAAAGCTGCCAAGTCGTACAATGTTCCGAAAGCTACTTTGAAGTATTATTGTAAATTACAGAATCCCCTAGAACATGTAGAGAAATCGACGCTTGGTCGTAAACCAGTGCTACCTGAAGCTTTAGAAAAGGAGTTGGCGCTACACTGTCTGGAATTAGAGAAAAGATTCTATGGTTTAACGTCGTCAGATGTTCGTCGTTTAGCTTATCAGTTGGCTCTAGCTAATAATTTGCCATATCCATTTTCACGAACGAAGGCTATTGCTGGGAAAAAATGGCTACGAAATTTCTTAAGACGCAACAAAAATATTTCATTTAGAACTCTTCAAGGTGTTTCGGCAGCTAGAATCAAAGGGTTTACTAAAGAAAATCTTAGAAAATTCTATGATATTTTGGAACCAGAACTAGACAAAATTAAATTTAATCCAAGTAAAATTTATAATGTAGACGAGACGGGGATAAGTGCAGTTCAACACAAGCACGCTACAGTTATAAGCCTAAAGGGAAAGAAACAGGTAGGGGCTTTGACAACATCAGAACGAGGTTCGCTTGTCACTGTTGTGTTATGTATGAATACTAATGGACATTTTATACCTCCTATGATGATTTTCCCACGAAAAATTTTTAAAGCTGAACTTATGGATGGAGCACCTCCAGGATCAGTTGGGAAATGCCGCCCTTCCTGCTGGATTCAGTCATATTTATTTACGCAATGGATGGATTACTTCATTATGCATGCCAAGCCATCCCGCGCAGATCCTGTTATTTTAATACTGGACGGGCATTATACACACACGCGCAATTTGGATGCCATTAACAAAGCTCGAGAAAATCATATAATCTTAATATGCCTCCCTCCACACTCAACCCATAAGCTTCAACCATTGGATGTAGCTTTAATGGGACCCTTAAAAACATATTATTCTCAAGAAACTGAGAACTGGTTAAAAGCTAATCCAGGAAGAATAGTTTCACCCTACCAGATTGCAGGTTTGTTGGGAAAAGCTTATTTAAGGACTGCATCACTGGAAATATCCATAAACGGATTTCGGAAATGTGGCATTATGCCTTTTGATAGGAATAAATTCCGAGACCATGATTTTTCAATCCATAATAAATTAGAAACATCCCTTGAGATTGAAAATATTATCCAAGGAGGAAGTCCTGCAAATGTTATGGACAAAGCAACAATGGAAACAGAACCTCTTGCTCCAACACCTGGACCTAAAGTTCTTATTTTGCAAAATATTTCTTTAAAACCTAATGTGAAATTCTCTGTAAAACCTGCCATTAATAAAGAAAATCAAAAACAAATTCTAAAACCAGTTGACATCCATCCATTACCAGTGTTACCTGGTTCTTCAGGAGTAAAGAGAAAAAATTCTGGTGCCGCTGCCTTAGTTAGTGGTTCTCCCTACAAAACAGCCCTTGAAGAATCACAAAATCTAAAAACCACAAAAAAGTTTAAGAAAAATTTAAACATTCAACCAAAACCACCCGATAAGATTAAGAAAAACAACACATCTAAAAAGAAAAAACAAAAAGTTGTTTCCTCGGATTCGTCAGAATCCGATGTAAATTCGGAAAATGATATGGATAGCGAAGAAGAAGATGTTGAATGCCTCTTCTGCTTAGAATCATTTTCTTCAGATAAAGCAGGGGAAAAATGGGTAAAGTGTTGTAAATGCTACAGAAGGGTCCATGAAGCATGTGCCGGTGCTGAAGACAAAAAAAAATTTATCTGCGATTTTTGTGTGGATGGATGATCTTGCGTTTCCTATATTAGTCTGTTAATTGATCTTTTTCATTTTGTATTTTAGTCAATAAAATAGATATTAAAATTATGAGTAGTGTTTGTTTAAAAACATGGTTTCCTAGTATAGATATATATAATATCCAATATTAGGTTACTACTAATCTGAATTGACAAAATTGACAATTTAAAAAAAAAATTAATAATTTCTCAAATAAGACTTTTATTCTTTTGCTGCACACCTCAAGTGATAATACATGGATATGCTATAACTTCACTAAACTAGCACAGATGTAGAGCTCTTTTTTAATAAAAAGTTAACATTTAACAAAAATGTATCCAATATTAGGCTCCTTTCCTCCACATGATACTATCGAATTCGAACTCGTATTTGACAGTATCATGTTTATAGGTTATATTTATGTCTAAATTTGGTAAATTTAGACATAAATATTACCTATAAACTTCATCATAAAATTTATAAGTCGTCACAAGGCTCTTATAAATAAACTACAACTACTACGTCATGGATTTTAATGAGGAAAAGGGGTTGCTTCGTGCTTTTTTCTATATATACAGGCTTAGTTAGAAGTATGGAGACGGCGATTTATTGTCGTTAATATTCATTTTAGGGAATTATGTTCAATATAAAAGTTTGTTAGGATATTTTGATCTACATTTGAGAATATTTGAATTTTTTTTTTCTTCAATTGTTTTTTAGTTATGCCTGTCTGCGCAGCTTTTTAAATGGGAACTAGTAAATTTTACTCTACCATTCGATAGATAATTTTTTTCTCTTTACAATAATATTTTTGTTTTTTTAAAATTCATTTTAATAACTTTTTATAAGAAAAGGCCGGTTCATGTGTTTAACAGATGTTCGGTACATCGCAGATAGACAGAAGCGTAGCGATAAACAAACTTGAGCGACATAATTTTATAAGTGGTTATTGTGTACGTCAAATCTTTGACAGAAATAATTCATTTGTGCAATTTTTTTTCTTTTTTTTTTTTTAAATGACACGATCGAACTGTGAAATATTGAAATTGGCCGCTATTTGATTGGTTGATAAATGGGGATATTCAGATACAGCCAATAAAATATCCAGTTTGTTATAATCGCTTTTTGCTGTTCTAGGTCTACCACTCCTTGGCAAATCTTTAACGCTACCCGTTTGTTCAAAGCGTCTTAAAGTTATACCAACAACGGATTTAGAAATTGGATTCCTATTTGGATGCGTATCATTAAATAAATTACAAACGTCTTGTAAACTTCTGCGTCTATCTCCATAACCCAACATCATAAGTATTTCAATTCGTTCATGTTCACTTAAACTCGCCATTGTTAATATTAACAGCAACAAATTGCACAAATGAATTATTTCTGTCAAAGATTTGACGTACACAATAACCACTGATAAAATTATGTCGCTCAAGTTTGTTTATCGCTACGCTTCTGTCTATCTGCGATGTACCGAACATCTGTTAAACACATGAACCGGCCTTTTCTTATAAAAAAGTTATTAAAATTAATTTTAAAAAAACAAAAATATTATTGTAAAGAGAAAAAAATTCTCTATCGAATGGTAGAGTAAAATTTACTAGTTCCCATTTAAAAAAACTGCACAGACAGGCGTAACTAAAAAACAATTGGAGAAAAAAAAAATTCAAATATTCTCAAATGTAGATCAAAATATCCTAACAAACTTTTATATTGAACATAATTCCCTAAAATGAATATTAACGACAATAAATCGCCGTCTCCATACTTTTAACTAACCCTGTATATTGCTAAATTTAAAATTTTATTAACCTGAGATATATTATATGTATAAAATAGTAATTGTAGGATTAATTCAATGAATAATATTAATTAAAAATTATAATTTTAGCTTAATTTCAACTACAAGTTTTATTAACCCATTCAGGACGAGCGCCGTACTTGTACGGCATTCGATACTCCACCCTGCCGCCCGAGCGCCGTACTGTTGCATTTTGAGCTGCACGAGTTTCTCGGCCTGTTCACGTTCATGTACGGCATTCCTAACGTTATTGTCGGCCGAGAGCCGTACATTTCTTCATGCGTCTGTTTATTTTTTTATGGCTAACAAGTAAATGAAATACTTTATTGACAAAATAAATACGCGTTTATTAGTAGAAGTACATTTATTTCGAATAAAGAGTAGTGTACTCACTACAAATCTAAATCGTAAAACACAAAACTTAAAAAAATCAAAGAACCTAATTCTGTTCTATAGAAAGAAAAACTCAACTAATTCGATATAACTAAAACACTACACTTAGCCTTAGTATTTTTTCTTTGTATGAAATTGTTCAAAGCAGGGATAGACGCAAAGAGCAACGCTACATTCTTTACACATGAACTTCACATCTTTTCTGTTTTTGCAAGTTTGGTGTTGGCACAGACATGGCATCTTCGTTGCGTCTTTTTTCGTTGTGCTTCTGTTTGTGGAATCGGTGCAGGAAAATGCCTCTCTATCAGCCGCAGGGGGTTATCAACTGTTGGAGGTCTTGCTCTCCGAGTTGTCAGAGTGTGAAATTCACCAATCATCTGAGATACAATTTCTAACCGAAAACTACTGAACGACGGATTTCTACCTGATTTGATTTGGTATAAAATGTAAGAATTGTACAGGCACAGATCTATCATGTGGAAGTATACCTTCTTGTACCACTTTAGTGTTTTTCTGGCGCATTCTACGAAGCTTACTTGCATATCTATTTTATCGATTGCACCCATTTGGCTGTTGTATTGTATGATGCACGCAGGTTTCATAACTTTGTCACCAGTTTTGAAGTCGGTTTTGCCAGTTTGTCATATTTGCGTTGTCCACAGATGTTAGCATATGAACTACACGTTTGTCGTACCACTTCAAAGCCAATATTTTGTCAGTATGAGCTATTTTACAGTCTCCTTTTCCTACTGGTCCAAAATCAGGCATACCCCTTCTGTTTGACCTAACAGTTCCACAAGCTCCAGTATTATTGTCGTGAAGGTAGTGAAACAACGCAGGACTTGTGTACCAATTATCGACATAGAGGGTATGTCCATTATTCATATATGGTTCCATAAGGGTAAGAACTATATTTTCGGAAATTCCGAATTCTTCATTTCGTTGAATATTTGTAGAGGTGCCGGTGTAAATTATAAGATCTAATATATAGCGTGTTTCTGCGTTGCATATCTCAAAGAGCTTAACTCCAAACCTATGGCGTTTGGAAGGTATATACTGTTTGAAAGCTAAACGACCTTTCCAAAGAATGAGGCTTTCGTCAATTGCTAAATCTTCGAATGGATACAGAGATCTACCAAAACTTTCCTTGTTTGAAGAGAGAATAGGCCTTATTTTTCTTAGAGCATCATTTTTGTATATGTTTGCATTATCGATAAAATGTAGAGCATACAGAATTTGCAGGAACCTATCTCGTGAGCAGACTTTTGCAAAAAATGGAGTTTCAATAACTGGGTTTGTTGACCAATAATCCTTTAGAGATGGTTTCTCTATAAATCCCATCAAAATACATAATGCCGTGAATGTATACATCTCTGCAATATTCACGTTTACCCACTTAGAAAAAGATGGCATGTTTTTGTTTTTCATTGTTTCTGCGTATCTCTTTGTTTCTTCAGTAATAACAGCAACTAACCCTTCATTCAGAAAATATCTGAAATATGTCAGTTCTGGGGAATCTACTTGAACTTTTAGATTGTCTGTTATACCAGAACTACTACGATCGAAACCGAAATCTTTCGGCGTGAAGTTGTTATCAAACTTCCAAGGTATACCGCCGGGCAATGATTTACTATTATTTATTCTCTTTCTCTTCGAAGGTCCTGGCTGATCCACATCGTCTTCAATATGCTGTACTTCGGCAACAATAATACTCTGTTCTTCAGAACTACTCGTACTTTGTTCGCCTAAAACCAGAATTTCATCTTCGCCACTAGAATAATCTACATCTTCGTTTTCATTTAACACGTAATCACTGTCACTTTCGTACAGTAATTTTTCGAGTTCTTCATCCGTTAAATATTTCTTCGCCATTTCACAGACGTAAAATCACTGTTGTACTGAAATATAAACAGCTGATAGCTGTAACTAACGCGCAAGACAAGTAACCTTAAGCGACTAGTTAGTACATTCGGCGGCCGCTTCCCGAGCTCGGCCGCCAGACTGGCGCGCCATCTCCCGGCGCTCGTCCGGAATGGGTTAAGGATATTGATTGTCGTTGTGTTTTCGTTCGTTATCTTTATTTTATTACAGTAGTGTTTTCAGTGACAATTCTTTTTTAGAACTAGCGATGCCTAAGTCGTTCAGCAGCCAGTCAAAGGAGCTAATTAGCTCTTTTTTTATTGTTCTCATTTCTTCATTTCGATGTTCTGCGTCTGACAAAGTTTGAAATCTGTGGATTAGTGTATTTACTACAGAGTTTAGCTGTGCCGGGTGATGATGTGAAATATGATGACAAAAAGCATATTACGAGCGAAAGGATATTCACAATATACCACTAACACTAACGACAAGTATTAACAACCATCAACCAAAAAAGAAACAGAGATCTACACGGACAGCATTTACGTGAAAGATACGACTGAGAAAATAGGCTTATTATGCCGAAACGACAGAGACACCACAGACCAGAAATTAAAAGCCATTTTGCCTAGTACAAAGGAGAAAAGAGAATTGGAAAACCATGATGTTTACGAAATACCGTGCTATGAATGCGACCAAACATACATAGGGCATATATATTGAAAAACCAGTGCACGGAGGGAAGAGCACAGAAATGCGGTAGCTAAAAAAGAAACATCATCCCTACCTAAACGTGCAGTACATACAGGACATACCATCATCCTCGACGGTACATGGAAACTAACTCTATTAATAGACAGATTGCACACAGGCGACGAAATGATAATAACTCACGACAGACCAGTTACTCCAACACAGACTGAACATAAACCAACCAACAAATTGCTGAAAGCGACAGCACAACCGGCGGACCAATCACAAGGAGCCAGACATATAATACGAGCGGCACAGGAAATCGACGCACTCTTGAAGTTAGCATCGCAACGAAATGATCTTCTAGGAAAAAATGAAAGTGATGTCACTGAAACGTTAGGAAGAAAGTTGTACTCAAATCGTCGAAACACGGCGAAATATTCCAAAGAATCAAACGACCACGAAAATATTCAACGAAATATATATATAATAATTTATTTAGTATGTTATGGTAGATTCAATTAGTTGGCGATTTAAGGTTTGGTTTTACTTCAAAATGTATATATTTAAAACAATGTTACATGTTTCGGCATATGATGCCTTTTTCAAAGAAATTTGGAATATAAATAACAGTATATTAATGTCATTAACATACTATCATTTATATTTCAAATTTCTTTGAAAAAGGTATCATATGCCGAAACATGTAAGAATTGTTTTAAATATAAACATTTTGAAGTAAAACCAGACCTTAAATCGCCAACTAATTGAATCTACCATACACACACACACGCACGCACGCACGCACGCACGCACACGCACGCACGCACGCACGCACACACACACACACACACACACACACACACAAATACAAATGTCAAAAAATTTTGGCATTTGTATTCTGTCATTTATATTTTATATCCTTGATAAAGGCATCATTGCCGAGACATGTAGGGTTGTTTTAGATATAGAGGTAAACCAGACCTTTAATCGCCGACTGATTGAATTTACTATATATATATATATATATATATATATATACCGGGTGTATTATGAAAAACCTTTGGGGCTGTAGCTTCCTTATATTTTATCTGATTTTAACGAATGATATGTCAAACTAAGTCGTTTTAAAGCACTGTAACGTTTTTTTTTTTTTTTTTTTTTTTCGTTTTTGACAGACAGTAGTAATTTTTTTTTTAAAAATTGTACTACATATTTTTTTTTTACTTATTCTAATAAACATTTATTTCCTGAAGACACCTCCATTAAATTGAGTGACAAATTTATTATTAAAAAAAAAACTACGAAATTTACATAAATCCAGCTATCATATATTTTAATGAATCAAATGTTCGAAATTGGCCCCATTTTGTTCCAGACACATTTGACACCTTCTATTAACTCCAACTGCTGCGTTTAATATAAGATTTGGTGGTATTTCATGACATACTTGTACTATCCTTCTTACTAAATCATCTCTGGTATCAGGTGGAGTCAAATAGACATGATCTTGAATGTAAGACCACAGAAAGAAATCCAGTGGATTCAGATCTGGCGATCTAGCAGGCCATCGAATAGGTCCGTAAGTGCCCATCCATCTGACGCCAAAATAATTATTTAGAGAATCAGTATTCATTCGTGCATTATGGGGTGTGGCACCGTCTTGTTGGAACACCACCCTGTTTAACTCAGCAAGTGGCAACTCATCTAAATAATCGCCTAATTCATTGCGTAACAAATTATTATACTTTTCTTGGTTTAGATTACCCTCCACAAAAAAAGGCTCTACTACTCTATCGCCTAAAATGCCACACCATACATTTACACTGAACCGATTTTGAAAATTGTGTTGCATCACAACATGGTTATTTTCAGTGCTCCTCCAATGGCGATGATTATTTCTGTTGAATACACCATTTTTCCCAAAAGTGCATTCATCTGACCACAACATACGACGATAAAAAATTGGATCTTCCCTTAGTTTATTCATGAAATTTATTCATCCGTGCA
Organism: Melolontha melolontha; assembly: GCA_935421215.2. Taxonomy (NCBI): domain Eukaryota; kingdom Metazoa; phylum Arthropoda; class Insecta; order Coleoptera; family Scarabaeidae; genus Melolontha; species Melolontha melolontha. The sequence goes on along the minus strand of OW285236.1, from coordinate 152,218,545 downwards.
GAATTGAACCCTTCGTTGAGGGTCGTTTTCACCGAGAGCATGCACCTTCCGTGGTTTATAAGGAAATAACTTGTGCTTCTTCAGAATGTACTGAACTGTAGAATGTGATACCTGCATGTAGTGAGCAATTTCTCGCGTAGACGTTTTAGGGTTTTCTTCCACATAGAGCAAGACACTTAATTCTAAATTTTGATCTTGAATTACACGTGCGTTTATTTTCGGTTTTTTTTAGAATGATCCAAAATTTCGTAAATTTCGCACGAGCCTTCCAAACTTATCGGCACTTGGACGCAGTCTGTCAGGAAACGATTTTCATAAAGTCGCAAAGCAGCTGCAGAATTTGTTCCGCATTCAAAATATGCTTGAATCGCATCCACACATTCGCCATTATCCATTTCAATAACAAAATTTAGAAATAAATCGTTGAAAATGTTATAATGAATGTGTGACTGACAGATGTCACAGTTCTCTTCAAAAATTTGGAATGCACTTTTATCGTTCAATATGACTGCTTGATTTTTAAATTTTTAAAATAAACACTGTAAATGTTGTTGTTGACCCACCGCTCACTGATAACATTGGTTTGTAATCCTTTATGGGCTGTATAGTATTGAATGTAAGTGATTTTAAAAGGTACACACATTTGCTGGTAATAAAATGACAGAGTATTTAAAATGCATTTAAGAAATCTCGGTGACCAGAAGAAAAACCAGAATAAATCGAACTAAAAAAAAAAACCTACAATTTCTTGTTTTTTTTCATACAAGGATATCGTTGTTTACAGTTTCATATTCAGAAAAAGTAATATATTTGAATAAGGAAAAAAAAATATAGTGCAATTTAAAAAAACACAGTTTGCAGCAGTCTGTCAAAAAAAGTGTAAAAAAAATTCAAAGCGGATCACGTTACAGTGTTTTTAAAACGATTTAGTTCGACGTATAATTTATTACATTCGGATAAAAAATAAAAAAGTTACAGCACGAAAGGTTTTTCATAATACACCCGGTATATATATATATATACAGTGCTTCTCAAAAGTCCCCTCCCCCCCCCCCCCCTCTTATCTTTGGAACGATTATACATACACATGTGAAATTTGGAAACTGAATATTATAGGTTATAAACTTCCCTACTAGTGATGATAGATGACAAAATCGTCATAGATGACGTCACAAGGCCATTGTGACCAATAATTTTAAATGGAACGCTACGGCAAGCGACACCTCTTTTAAAAGGTATCGAAAAAACCTATTCAATGATACTAATTTTGTTTGTGTTTGAGGCAGTTTTAATGGCTCATTAGTAAACATGAAAATTTAAATTCCATTCAGTATGATATTAAATACAGATTTAAGAAACAGTATGTACTTAAAGAAATTGCTCGAAGTGACCTCCATTTACTTCCTGACAGTGAAATATCCTATTTTTAAACTCTTCTCGTACTTCTTCAAATGTAAGAACATTAGCATTCAGAATTTTAAAAGATATATACAGGCTGTTCCATTTAAAAAAATTATTAAATTAAAAAAATTAATTTCAAAATTTCTCGAAAATGCGTTATTCTTTTCATGAACTGCATGCTAATCAATGTTAAAAACACTAATACTTTGCTAATTTAACGTACTTTCTAGAATCAATAACAGATATAGCAATAGTGCGCACTTAATTTGAATCAGCCTGTATATATATAATAAGATATATAAATATATATATATATATAATCAAAAATGAATTAAAATTCGGGTAAGCGGTCAATTAAAAAACTCCTTTATTAAACTACCCTATATTTCTTCTGGGGTAAAAAATGTAGAGTTAAAAAATAATAAAATTGACGTACAAAATATAAAAATTATTATCAATCATAAATTTTTTAAATGTCTATGTTGGGACTCGAATCCAAGTCTACAGTTTGCCGGACTGTCGGTTTTACCACTCACCCACAATAGACCTAGGTTCAAGCCATTTAGAAATGCATTATAAAGTAACAGTGTTAATGAATCAGATGAATCACACCTGTTTTTTAGTTCTTTATTAACATAATTAATTTAAAATGTGTTCAAATATATTCTGCTCTACACATGCTCTTAATCGCATCTGCATCAACATTTTGAGCCATGTTGTTTTCACTTAATTGAAGAAAAGCGTTTCTGGTTCGTTGCTGCATGTTCTCTGCCGTTGTAGGTGTTTCGTAAACTATATTTTTTTACAGTAGGCCACAGAAAGAAATCACAAGGGGTTAGATCTGGTGATCGCGGTGGCCAGCTTATAAAGCTTCCTCTATTTGTGAATACCCTATCTAAATGTGCTCCTGCAGCAGCAGAGAGCAGCAGAGGGAGAGGGTGAGGGAGTGGGAGTGGGAGAGGGAGAGGGAGAGGGAGAGGGAGAGGGAGAGGGAGATGGAGAGGGAGAGGGAGAGGGAGAGGGAGAGGGAGAGGGAGAGGGAGAGGGAGAGGGAGAGGGAGAGGGAGAGGGAGAGGGAGAGGGAGAGGGAGAGGGAGAGGGAGAGGGAGAGGGAGAGGGAGAGGGAGAGGGAGAGGGAGAGGGAGAGGGAGAGGGAGAGGGAGAGGGAGAGGGAGAGGGAGAGGGAGAGGGAGAGGGAGAGGGAGAGGGAGAGGGAGAGGGAGAGGGAGAGGGAGAGGGAGAGGGAGAGGGAGAGGGAGAGGGAGAGGGAGAGGGAGAGGGAGAGGGAGAGGGAGAGGGAGAGGGAGAGGGAGAGGGAGAGGGAGAGGGAGAGGGAGAGGGAGAGGGAGAGGGAGAGGGAGAGGGAGAGGGAGAGGGAGAGGGAGAGGGAGAGGGAGAGGGAGAGGGAGAGGGAGAGGGAGAGGGAGAGGGAGAGGGAGAGGGAGAGGGAGAGGGAGAGGGAGAGGGAGAGGGAGAGGGAGAGGGAGAGGGAGAGGGAGAGGGAGAGGGAGAGGGAGAGGGAGAGGGAGAGGGAGAGGGAGAGGGAGAGGGAGAGGGAGAGGGAGAGGGAGAGGGAGAGGGAGAGGGAGAGGGAGAGGGAGAGGGAGAGGGAGAGGGAGAGGGAGAGGGAGAGGGAGAGGGAGAGGGAGAGGGAGAGGGAGAGGGAGAGGGAGAGGGAGAGGGAGAGGGAGAGGGAGAGGGAGAGGGAGAGGGAGAGGGAGAGGGAGAGGGAGAGGGAGAGGGAGAGGGAGAGGGAGAGGGAGAGGGAGAGGGAGAGGGAGAGGGAGAGGGAGAGGGAGAGGGAATTATTTCTTGACCTTATTATGTTATGGTAGATTTAATTATTTAGAGGGAGAGGGAATTATTTCTTGACCTTATTATGTTATGGTAGATTAATTATTTGGCGATTTAAGGTCTGGTTTTACTTCAATATGTATATATTTAAAACAATCTTACATGAAATTTAAATTCTTTGAAAAAGGCATCATATGCCGAAACATGTAAGATTGTTTTAAATGTATACATTTTTAAGTAAAACAAGACCTTAAATCGCCAACTAATTGAAATACTGTGATGACTCATCCAAGGGGGGGGGAAGGGATTTATGGATTCGATACCAAATCATCGCCGAGTGAACTTACATAAATATAAAAATATAAATGTGCCTATTGTTAGTAATTAGTTTTAAATTGTTATATGTTTTTATTATTAATATAGTGTGTGTCTAAGTTACCATTAGTTTTATTTAGAACCCGCAGAAAGACAAGCATTTTACAGTGATGTCAGATGTGGAAGGTGAAGTTAATTAATAAATAACGGACTAAGTAGACAATTAAGTGTTAATTAAGTATTCGTTTAAATAAATATTCAGTGCGAAAAGACGTTTATTTTAAATATCGTTATGGAAAATAGAGTGAAACTCACGGAATTATAAGTGACTGATTTAAAACGAGAATTAGAGGAGATATGAGGACACAACCGGCAAAAAGGCAATTCTCCCGCAACGGCTTCGCAATGTGTTGATTCAAGAAGGCGAGGATCCAGAGAATTATGTCTTTCAAGTTCCAGGCGGAGATGCTGACGTGAATTCGCTGTTGATGAAAATGGAACAACGAATAATAGATTCATCTGGATAGTGTGAAAAGTTTGGAACAACAACTGATCTACAATTCGCAAACTCTGAAACGTCTAATAAACTCGCAAGCCCAGATGAAACAAAGAAACCTAGAAACCGCTAGAATCCTCGAGAAAAATCTGGAAAAGAAATTAGAAAATTTTAGAAGCTTCGAAAAAAGTCTGGAACAAATGGAGCAAACTCTGGAAACAATGGAAAAAAAGAATTCTGAAAATTCAAGAGCTTTGGAGAAAGTTCTAGAACAGCGACTAGCGGAAAACTCAGAAGCGTTAAAGGAAGAGGATTTCATAGCTGTAGAGGAGAAAATTGGGGAACATTCTAGGCTTTTAGAGGCAATAATGACTCAGATAAAATTACCTGTTACCATGAGTCATTCTGATCCCAAGCAGGTAAACGAAGAGGTTATACTGCGACCCATCGAAATAAAGGAGGAACCTGTGGCTATCTCGAAGACCAGAATCAAGCCACCAACATTTGATGGAAAGACGACCAAAGATTACCAACAAGTCATGGGCGACTTACCTGACGCAATTCGAAGCAGCCGCATGATCTTCTGTCGAGAAGGCGACTGCTTTAATCATAGCATTGAGGGGTGATGCTAGTGATATTTTGCGGACATTGCCTCCTGAGGAACGTAAAGATTATTCTCAACTCATTAAGCGGTTGGAGATGAGATAAGGCCATGCACATTTGGAGCAAGTATACCATAACCAACTGAAGAATCGAACACAGAAGAAAGGCGAGAATCTTCAAGAATTTCAGGCAGATGTTGCTCGTCTGGTACGACTGGCATATCCGATGGCGCCAGATAATTTCATGGAACACCTAGCTGTCCAGACGTTCATAGATGGTCTACGGGATATTGATACGCAGCAAGCATTAAGGTTGGCACGACCGAAAACCTTGATCGATGCTTTGGCGCACGCGCTTGAGTTTGAGAGTGTAAAACAAGGCTCTCGAAACCATGCTGTGTGCACTGTTGACAAACAAGAAAATGAGGAGTTCATGCAGCAGGTAGTTAGTCGAGTCCTAAATCAAACCAAACCAAACAAGAGTACTGCGATGCTGGAATTGCGGAGAGATTGGTCACATTCGAAGTAAATGTGGTAAGGTGGCCAAGCATCAGCTGAGCAGGAGGAAAACTAAAGCGGGTCAATGAGCGGGGGCAATCATCGATCCAGCATCAGGAAGCTCCATGGACGCTTGACCAAATCGCATCCTTGCAACATCAAACCAATGGCCTGTATGTGGACGCTATTATGGAAGGAAGGATCTAATCTTGCTTTCTTGCTAGATACTGGATCGACGAAATGCGACCCGATTTGACTTTCAGGAATAAAAAATTACTTTGTAGCAAATGGAGACTTAAGACAGCTACTGGAGAAGCAGCTTTTGTGGCAGGTGAAGTAGATGTCAATTTTATCACAGGACCAACATCAATCTGACTTCGTGTTCTCGTAGCCTACATAAAAGAAATAATCTTGGGATTAGACATCATGAACAACAACGGCTTCCAGTTAAGCATGAAGGAAGGCGTTTTAAAAATAAATAATGAAGAATTGTTTCTTCATTGGAAATATTGTGGACATGTACAAGTAATTACAGCAGAGAATGTTGATTTGGATGCAAGGAGAGAGACTTTTTGACTGCGTGCATGGAAGGTGATTATTTGGAAGGAAATGTTACAATGTTAGAACCAAAGGCAGATGATAACGAGGTAGGCTGAGAAATAGTAGTTGACAAAAGCTGGTTAAGACTCAGAAGACCCAGCCTGTCAAGGATTGAGCAAGAAAGAACAAAGCCAAGTTAAGGATCTAATCAAATATTATGAAGACGTCTTTGAAACTGAAAGTGGTACGAAAGGAAGAACCAATATTGTGATGCACAAAATAAATACCGGCGATGCAAGTCCAATACGACAAGGACCAAGAAGGTTACCATTGGCAAAACGTGAAAAATCCAAGCAGATTATACAAGATATGGAAGGCCAAGGAGTAATTGAACCTTCAAATAGTTCATGGGCTTCACCAATGGTCCTTACATTTTGTCAAATAACTGAAAAACGCGACGTTCAATTGTTTTTTTTGTTTTTATCGTCGTAACCGCCAGGAAAAAACCTACTAGTTTGCTAATTTGGACGACTTCGTAGCTCCAATAATAACGGAGTTACCAATAGTGCGGGTTTAAGTGTGAACACCCTGTATATATATAAACTGTAACGGAACAAGAAATTATGTTCTTAATAATATTTTATATGAAAATTTTTGTATAACTAAACTCACCAATTGTTCTATTCGTTAATTAATGCATTTCATGAACTAAACTATCTTAAACTATACACTTCACAAGTTTTTTTCTTTTCATAGTTGTTTTGGAAAAGGGATGTGTTTCAACTGAGATATTTTGTGTTTCTTTCTGTAAGTGGACCTAACGGTCTTGTTTTACTGCGTTTTTGTGTGAATAATTTTTTAAAATTTTTTAGTTATACAAAAATTTTCATATAAAATATTATTAAAAACATAATTTCTTGTTCCGTTGCAGTTTATATACATGTACAAACTTGACAAAGACTAATAATTAATAAAAGTCGAAACGTCGTTTTCATAAATAAATTTATTTGATTTCAATAAATGTCGCTAAAACCAAAAAAAATTATTTAGTATATATATATATATATATATATATATATATATATATGTTTTCTTTTAGGTTTCCGCGGGTAGTAGTATGTTTTAACTGGATTCCGGGTTTTCTTCAGCGTTTCCACTGTTTGGTATTCGTAAAGACCGGTGCTGGTTTCTGGACGACGTTTCGGCAAAATCACATTTGCCATCTTCAGATCTGCGCTAACTGCTTCTGGTTACTCGTAAACTGACGTAGTCGAGTTAAGGATGGTGATTATATACCCGATTAGCGTTCTGGTTGGTCACTTGGTTGAGCGTGTGTGCGGCTCCGTGTCGTTGGGCCTGTAGCTGGAGTGTACTGGCTGGGTTGCGGTGTAGCTGTTTTTGTTTGTTGTTGACAACTTCTTTGCTTAATACAGGTTTCCATGCTGTTGGTAGCCTCTGGGTATCATCCCGCGAATTCAAATTGTTTGGACGTTTCTCAATTTCGATAGCTTCCCTGATTATTCTGGTTTTCATATGTTCTATGTTCGCCAATAATTTGGTATTGCTGAAGTCTATCGTGTGGGACGTTTCCTTTGCATGCTGAGCCAAAGATGAAGTTTTCTCGTCTTTTCTTACGGAGTTCTAGTGTTCATCTCTTCTTACGTTTACCCTTCTGTTTGTTTGGCCGATGTACGTCTTCTCACAATTAATGCATGGAATTTCATAAACTCCCTGGTTTTCTAAAGGTATTCTTGTTTTTGGATTCCGAAGGACTGTGCTGATTTTTCTGTCTGCCTTGAATGTGGTTTCAATGTTGTGTCTTCGTAGGATTCTGGATATTCTGTCGGTGGTACCTTTTACATAGGGTAAGTAGGTTTTGGCTATTGATTCCGCTTTTTCGTCTTGTGGTGTGGCTCGTTTAGGTATTAATGCTTTGTTGATTGCCCGTTTGCTAAAGCCATTCTGCTGGAGTGCATTGTGCAGTTTATCCATTTCTTGAATGACGTTGTCTTCATCTGCTAATCTCTGTGAACTTGTTACTAGGCTCTTCACTACTGCTTGCAACTGAGCTGGGTGGTGGTGAGACTGTGCGTTGAGGTACCGATCTGTATGTGTGGATTTCCGGTACACTGTATGGCTTAATTCTCCATTTTCTTTCTTCTTGACCAAAACGTCGAGGAATGGTAGTTGATTGTTTGATTCTACTTCCATTGTGAATTTTATTTTTGGATGGATACTATTCAGATGTTCCAGGAAGCTCTTAAGGTGATCTCCATGTGTCCAAATCACGAACGTGTAGTCAACATATCATAGCCAAAGTTTGGGTTTATGGGTGGTCGTACTTAATGCTGTTTTTTCTAGAAAAAGACAGTTATCGCAGACCTGAAGATGGCAAATGTGGTTTTGCCGAAACGTCGTTCAGAAACCAGTACCGGTCTTTACGAAGACCAAACAGTGGAAACGCGGAAGAAAACCCGGAATCCAGTTAATACATACATACATATATATATATATATATATATATATATATATATATAAGGTAAACTTAATAAGTCGGCGATTAAAGGTCTGGTTCATTACTTCAAAGTATATATATTTAAAACAACCCTACATGTTTCGGCAATGATGCCTTTGTCAAGGGAATAAAAAATATTTTTTATTCCCTTGACAAGCGAGTTACTGATCTGGTGTGGATTCTGGGCTGGCGGAATAATAGGGCCCTACTTTTTCGAAAATGGTGCTGAACAAGCAGTAACAGCCAATGGCGTACGCTATCGTGACATGATGAGGGAGTTTTTGTGGCCAATGTTGGATGGAATAGATATCTAAGGAATGAGGTTTCAACAGGATGGAGGTAATTGTTACACGGTGCGCGAAACATTGGATTTGTTGCGAGAAACATTTCATGGACGAATCATCTCACGCAATGGCGATCGGAATTGGCCTCCACGCTCGTGCGACTTCTTTCTTTGGGGGTACGTGAAATCTCGTGTATATGCCAACAATCCACGAAGAATTTCTGAGCTGGAGGCGGAGATTAAACGTGTTATTAGAGAGATCGAACCACAATCATGCGCAAAAGTCATCGAGAATTTCGTAAAAAGAGCGTTCCAGCAGAGTCGTAGGAGACATTTGTTCGATATTGTGTTACACGATTAACCGCAGGTGTACTTTATAATGAAATAAAAAATTTTACACTTTTTGAATATATGATGCATTTTATTACAGAATTAAATATTGCGCTCTTAATGGGATACCCTATATTTTGACTCAATCTTCTTCAAAGTAGATTTAGCTATAGAAGAGTATTAGACAGCTCTTCAAATTACAATATGTCAAAAAAAGTGCTTGATATTTATTTATATATTGAAAGTATTACTTTGCGTTATGATTATTAAGGTAGTGGAAATAAGATTTCATTATCTTTCTAACCTGTAAACTGAGTATTTAAGAAAATTGATGCTAAAATATTACCAAATTGAATTACTATCTAATAAGAAACTCATGCGCATTATTTTTAGTTTTGTATTGAATAAATTAATATGACGAATTCGCATGACAAATAAAAATTTGACGATATTTGCCTCTCTAATATATTTTAAGGTTTAATACAAAGGTATTTTTAATAATATAAAATATTATTAAAAATCTGGTGTGAAGAATAAGAAATAATAATATTTTATATTATTAAAAATACCTTTGTATTATACAAAACTGGTGGGGTTTACCTACTCATGTATGTTTCAATTATTCTGATATTTTAAGGTTTTATTACCAGACTGTAGTTGGAAATTTGAGTTAAACGTCATTAATAAATAGTTAAATTAATAATAAATGTGGTTATAATTTTTAGGAGTAATGGTTATAATCTAGGTGTGAACATTTTAAAAAAGTCATCTTACAGGTTTTGTACCAGTTTCAAATTCGGTGCTGAGGCCAGATATGTTGATAAAATCAGATGCAAATGGTGCATAGTGATACGGAAAGTACCACTTCCATGAAGCGCATCCTTGATAATAATATCGAAGAACCCAACAAAGTCCTCGGACATAATGCAATGCTACTGAATTTCTGAAAAAAGTTAAAAAAAAATTAATGTTTTTTATAATTATGTAAAATATGCATATATGTATTACAATTCCACAAATAATTATACATGAAATTTCCTTTTGTTGTTACCATAACTACTAAAACCTGTCATATATCTTGAATTTACCAAAAGAAAATCATAAATATTCTAAATTTAATAAGTTTAATATTGAAACAACAAATTCACAGAATATCTAATTTTTATTTATTACAAAACTGTAGTTCTTTTATGTCTTTAAATTAAAGTGCTCATACAGATTACAGTGTGTCTTAATTAAATTTTTAATTAAATTATAAATTTAAATTAATTCCTTCAAAAGTTTTCTTATATTATTTCAAAACATTTCACATGTTGTAATACTCAATGATTATTTAAAAATTTTTAAAAATAATAAAATTAAGAACATTTTCATGGAAGGATTTATGACTTCGTTTACTTTGAGTAAATTTCTTGTTTTAATAAATAAACATTGATATAATAAATAGTATTTATACAGCAAATTAATTGCATTTTTTCGCGAAGTAATGTGAATGAATTAATATTGTTTTCTACATTTTACGACGCTAATCCATGGTTTGCCGGACCACTGCTCTGCCACTAAGTTATTAAAGACTGTAGTTCCGAATACACCGGGAAGCCTTAACTTACATTAAGGAAGTAGATGTTAATATTTTTGCCTGTAGTCGGCACATTTTTTAATGTAACTTAAGGCTTCCCGATGTATTCGGAACCACAGTCCTTAATAGCTCAGTGGCGGAGTAATGATCCGGCAAACTATGGACGTGGGTTCGAATCCTACTTAAGGGCGATTTTTTTCAATAAAAAATTAGTATGTTATAACATACTAATTTAAAAATATTTAATATAAAACCGAAACTGCAAGAATTTATGAAATATACAAGGTTACCGCTGAAGGATAGCGCGCAAGCTATGCGAATTTGAAGAATACGTATAAATGTTTAACTGAAAATCAAAAAAGAAATTCATGAAAAATTTCCACATTTTTAAGGCCAAAATGTAGTTAAAAGTCGATCCATATCTTTATTTATTCTATATTTATCGAAATACAGTATCAGAATAAATATATAATCAAGTTCATTGGCCTGCAGAAAAAGTCGACAATACCTACTTTCAACAATAAGATCCTCTTCATACATAGTGAATGTTATTGTTGTCTACCAAAACACACTCGGCCGTAAATGTTTTTTTTTTGTGAAAATCAATAATAAGCCTTTACGTCGCATTAACTAAAATGTCATTAAAACTAAATAGTTTAAACGTTAGACTTCTTTTAAAAGTAAAATTATTATCGTCGTAAAATAAAAAGTTTCATGTAGCGTGTGCAATGGGATAGATACCTGGTTTTTAATTATTTGTATGGAATTACATATTCACACTTCTTGTCAGGAAAGATGATCCCTGCGTCATCAATATAACATTGTATGATTCAAATCAGTACTGCCGCGTCATATTAAATACTGTAAATTGCAAAATGAATATGGAAACTGACAGTTTCCGGGCCAAATAAGTTTGTTGACAGTTGGTCGAATTTGTAGGTTATGTGAACATATACTCTTTAGTTATATTACTTTAAAATTACTATAAATTGAACAAAGCTGTTTATGTCAAAATATAAGATAATGTAATTCTTTAATAATTTATTATAGTGAATTAATGAATGGCAAAACGAAACAGCTTCAAGTTAGTTGTAAAAGCATTATTACAGGAATTGAAACCATACAATAGACCAGAGTATCTACTTTGTCTAACTGTATTTACAAATTCACTGTTATGACAGTTTTATACACATTATTTTATAAAAAATGTATAACTTCTTGTTTAAAAAAAAATAAACAATTTAGTTACATCAAATACATTTCGAGACAATTTTAATTTTTTAAGGGACGGTTTACAATAAACAATTATAATAAAATGATTACTAATCATTTAAGAAAATTGGCTTATTATTTGTTTAATAATAAAATTATTATGAGTATATATACAGTAAAAAAAGGAAATATAAAAAATATTTAGAAGATAGTATAATAGTCGATATTAGAATAAATTTGCAAAATGAACATTTACAAATGTATCATTTTCATTTTGCATATTTGCTTCTGGCTGCTCTTTGTGGAATTCGATGTTCTTATCAATGACCCCGTTCACATTGTGTAATACTATTATTGCTTTCGAGAGTTCCACATTAACTCTCATACCATATATGTAATAAGATTAGAAATCTTTTTAAGACACCAAAAAATCTTTTAATCCGGTTTCTGGTTCTAATATGGGATTTATTATACAATTGTTCAGCTCAACTTTGCGCATTTGCTAAAGGGGTTAATAAATATTTTCTAATATTGTAACCACTATCACCAAGTATAACTGAGTTATTGAAACGTTTATTTTTTAGCTTTTTTTTTATTGACGATGCATTCAAAATTGTTTGGTCATGTGTAGATCCTGGCAATCTAGCTACGATGTCACAAATTCTTAATTGAGAATCTCCTATTACCTGAATATTCCATGAAAAATATCCTTTTCTGTTTCGGTACAGCTCAGCATTATTACCGCCAGGAGATTGTATTCTCATGTGAGTGCAATCAATTATACTTAGTACATTAGGAAATCTAGCTACTTGATAAAATCTGTTTTGTTTCTTGTAATTATTCTACATTTCTAGGCATATTTAGGTAAAAACTGTGGCCATAGTCTGGCAATTGCATGTGTAACATTTTGTAAGATTATTTGTATTAATATCATTGTACTCGTTGCATAAAATTTCAGTCACTAAAAGTAAAAACTAACATTACATAAACACGTAATCAGCTGTATACTAATACTTGATACTTTTACTGCCAACACAAGAAAATTTGATATATTTGGCGGTGGTATAGCTATCCGTGAACTAAAACCGACGTGTAGAATGTACGTTGGCATAATTCTTGGGTTATAATATGGAATAAGTTAAAACATGGGATAGCTAACCGTTTTTCATCTGCGGTCATGTAGGAAGAATTGTTAATCACTATCTTCACTGCTGCTTGAATCATCAATGTTAATTATAAAGTCATCGATTTCACAATCTAAATGTATTTCTCTATCAAACCATTTTTTTATAATACTTTCAGTGTGTGTAACACAATTTTTTCAAATTTCTTCTGTACACTGCTCTAGTGATTCCTTCCACATAGCTATAACTTTATCATCTCCATATCCATCCCTGCCAATATGTTTATTATAAAATTGTTTTGCATGAGCCCAAATCATTTCTATTGCATTAAAATCGCAATGATAAGGAGGCAATCTCAATATTTCATGTCCATGACTTTGTAGCAATTCATCTACTTGATATCGTTTTTCTTTATGCAAATTTTTAGCCAAGGTTTTGTATGAAGGCATTACTCACATATACCTTTCACCCCATTTTTTATTGGTCACTATATACAACTTGTATACATAGTGTGTATATATAATATATAATATATATATATATATATATATATATATATATATATATATATATATATATATGGTAAACCTAATCAGTAGGCGATTAAAGGTCTGTATATTACTTCAAAATAAATGTATTTAAAAAACTCTACATGTTTCGGCAGTTCGCCTTTATCAAGAGAATACAAAATATATTATTTTATATTTTGTATTACCATATCATACCAAGGTCACGAAGTTATTATATTTATATATATATATATATATATATAATAACTTCGTGACCTTGGTATGATATGGTAAACCTAATCAGTAGGCGATTAAAGGTCTGTATATTACTTCAAAATATATGTATTTAAATACATATATTTTGAAGTAATATACAGACCTTTAATCGCCTACTGATTAGGTTTACCATATATATATATATATATATATATATATATATATATATATATATATATATATATATACAGTAGCCGCTCGATTATGTGAACTAATTAAAACTTTACCTGTTCACAGAATCAAAATGTCACTCAATCGAATGTGCAGTTTAAAACGTTTATTTATATGTATATGTATTCAGTTACATCAAAAATAATTAACAAATGAAAAATACACATGTTCTACATAGATACTTACATACATACATGAATACGTAATGATTTAAAGAAGTCAGTTTTGTTTGTTAAAAAAACTGGTTAAATTTGTTTGAACCTTTTTTTCTTTTAAACATCTTTGAACTGCGATTTCTTTTATTCTTCGCAAAGTTAATAGATATTCAGAATTTAGCATGTTTTGTTCTGCCCAAGAAATCACTATATTAAGTCCTTGTGAAGCTTCCTGAGTGGGGATGGTAGTTGGCATTGGCTCATCATCCATTGTTTCTTCCGCACTTTCAATTTCAATTACATCCTCTTCAAAATCTATCTATGACATCCGTATTACAGTTTTCTATGTCTTTACGGCTGTATGTTATGTTTCCATTCACTTTCTGTAGTAATGCTACAGTTTCTTGAAATTTCACTGCCTCGACGCGGTTCTTGTATTTTTCTTGTAGAATAGCCAATGGAACATCTTCTTCTGAATCAGAGTCGCTATTGAAAGAATCTGATAAAATATTTTTCCAACACTTAGCAATTATTTCTTCTTTCACATTCATCCATGCTAATACCAGATGTGTAACAGCATCTTTTACTCAAGTTTTTAATGACAGCTGAAATATCATTACTATCAGAAGCAACTATTGTGGATAAAAGGCTTCTTCTATAAAACAATTTTGTTAACCTAATGACATTATGGTCTATGGGCTGTATAAGAGCTGTTACATTCAGAGGCATGTATACAGTAAGAATTTTTCCATCATCGTAAACCAAGTTTTCTGCTGGTGGATGACTTGGAGCGTTATCCAAAAGTAGAAGAGCTTTTTGTGGTAATCCCTTTTGTTTCAAAAATCTTCGAACCTGCGGGACAAATGAATGATGAAACCAATTTTCAAATACCCCCGACGTCATCCACGCATTTTTCGTACTTGTGTATTGCACTGGAAGTGAAAAGTTCTTAAAGCATCTTGGATTTGCGGCACGCCCAATCACTAACGGTTTGATTTTATGTTCACCGGTTGCATTGGTGCATGCTAGTAAAGTAACTCTACTTTTATCGGTTTTCCGACCAGGGGCGATCTTTCTTCAGACGTAACCAAAGTCCTTTCTGGGAGTAATTTCCGAAACAAGCCTGTCTCGTCGGCATTGTATAATTAGTATTTTCTTCCGAAGATAATTCTTGAATGGACCTACATGCTCCGGAGCAGCTGATAACTTTTCTCCCGAAATTTTTAAATGTCTTATTCCAAATCTTCGTTTAAATCTTTGGCTCCATCCGTCACTAGCATTAAAATTAGGATTTTCAGGGATAGTTTCATTGATAGCTTTTGCTTTTGTTTTTAAAAGTTCAATCGAAACCGGTACATTTTTAAGTCTTTGTGTACAAAACCATGAATATATTTTTTTTTCCATTCGTGGCATCTTACAGGATTTTAAAGTTTTTCTTTTCCGTATTTCACTGCGCCTTGATGTGACTTTTAAAATGTCCCGTTTTTTATTTTTGATTGCACATACTGTGGATTTGGCAATCCCGTACTTTTTAGACAAATACGTTACACTGCTTCCACTGTCCAGACTTTTTAAAATTTCACATTTTTCGAGCAAACTTTTCGCTTCATTTTTATTGTAAACACAAAAATGTTCTAGCACAGTACACCTACAACATCAACAGAACTCAGAATTACAACTAAAATAAAATACATACATACATCTGTCCGCTGTTCTTGTAAGTTACGCCGGCGAGTCAGCAAAATAATTCATACGCCGGGAATTTACCCAGTTCACTGAAACTGAATCGAATGCAACAAAATAATTCATACGCTGGGAATTTACCTAGTTCACTGAATCGAATGTGTTATTGTTCACTCTATGGAGCTTTACTAATAAAATTTTAGTTGTTCATATAAACGAGCTGTTCATTGAATAGAGTGTTCACTCTTCCGAGCGGCTACTGTATATATATATATATATATATATATATATATATGTATATATATAAGGTAAACTTAATAAGTCGGCGATTAAAGGTCTGGTTCATTACTTCAAACTATATATATTTAAAACAACCCTACATGTTTCGGCAATGATGCCTTTGTCCCTTGACAAAGGCATCATTGCCGAAACATGTAGGGTTGTTTTAAATATATATAGGTTGAAGTAATGAACCAGACCTTTAATCGCCGACTTATTAAGTTTACCTTATCATACCAAGGTCACGAAAATATTATATATATATATATATATATATATATATATATATAATATTTTGTATTCTGTCATTTATATTTTATATCCTTGATAAAGGCATCATTGCCGAAACATGTAGGGTTGTTTTAAATATATATACTTTGAAGTAAACCAGACCTTTAATCGCCGACTGATTGAATTTACTATATATATATATACATATATATATATATATATATATATATATATATATTGAAATAATGCCGCCACGTTGGTATGACAAATGAAATAATACGCCTCCACGTTCGGGCGTCTATTAATACGATGCGCACCACGTGAATAATAAGTAAATAAAGGTAATAATTGTAAATAATAGTACTTCAACTGATAGATTATATTGGGCGCCTTTATTTGAACTTTTAAATATTTTTTGGTCTACCAGCTGATAGTACGCAGTATCTTCGATTACAAATAGATGTCGTTAGAGCATGACAAAGATACTGAATTTATTAGACCTCTATCCCTGGATCATCGCAAGTAATTACCCTCTTATAAAGCTGATAAATAATAAATTAACAATATAGTTGAGATATATTTAGCTACGCATAGATAAATAAAAAAACTTCTTTAAAATAACAAGTATAAAGTATTTATTCAACATGAGATATCTATACACTATAATGTGCAACTTAGCTAACCGGCAAAGTAAGGAATTATCAATTTATGTTTGTAATAACATATGTGAATAATTGTGGTTATGTTTACCAGTTGTTGTTTTATAAGCAAAAACTATTGTAATATAAATTAGTTAACAATGTTAAATGAAAAGTACTATAGGAATCTCACTAGAAAATATTCTTTACGTTATATTAATCAAGATAGATATTCTTTCAAAGCAAAATCAAGATATTTTAAGTAAATTTTGAATTGATCAAAAATTAAATTATTTGTTATGTTTTTACAAGATAATAAATGAACCTGTGATTTGTAGAAAAAGGCAGCAATGTGACGGGACTTCTACAGCAAATCAGGGTATTCGGCCAAACAGGAACGGGAAAGATATTCTTGAATAGTTCCCGGATTTCGGTGTATGATTCAATGTGATATATGGTACAATGGAATAATGCAGGCACGTAAGATTTTATTACGTTCAGTAGCTTCGATGTTCGGTGTCCCACACCAAAAGATGCTATCGTAGTTTTCTTGCAGGTGACCGATTTTATTCGGGTAAAAATTGTGTCAAACGTTGCTTTAGTATTATGGGCACCTTTTGTATATATTTTTGAATTTATATCACTAATACTTCTGCATTTAATAAATTTAAAAAAACGTAGAACAATATTTTCGATACAACACTATGCAAATTCTAATACTGACGCTAACCTTCATTTATTTTTACCAAAGCCTTATTAGAAAGCAAAAATTATCTTGATTTTTACTTTTTAAAACCAGTTATATTAATTAAATTATAAATGTAATAATGATTTTGATGGAAAGATAAAATTAATATTTGAATTTACAGGCATATGAATTGCTTTTAGATGTTAGGTTAAGTTACAAGTTTGAATAGAAATATAACCTGTTCGCGGTTTTTCTATGTTTGAAAAGTGGGCGTCTTCAATTAGTATCGATATAAAATTCAAATGTAAATAAATTAAATATCTTTTTTACTTTCGTGTAATTGACTTGAATGACAAAAATGAAAATTAAATATAAAAAGTAAATTTTGAAATAAATATAATTTATACAGTAAATAATAAAAATAAATTAAAACACTTGGCTTGTTTCACTATGAGATTTATTTAAATTCTCTAACATTTGTTTCGGCTGTTATGCCATTCTCAAAGAGATCTATAAATCTAACTTAAAGACTATCGCCACTTGTTCTTATATGTTGTCTGTTCTTGTGTGTAGTGGGGGTGGTACTATATTGTGTATTACGGTGTCTATAAAGGGTGTATTGGCATATTCTTTATAGACCCTTTATAGACACCGTAATACAAAATATAGTACCACCCCCACTACACACAAGAATAGACAACATATAAGAACAAGTGCGATAGTCTTTAAGTTAGATTTATAGATCTCTTTGAGAATGGCATAACAGCCGACAAATGTTAGAGAATTTAAATAAATCTCATAGTGAAACAAGTCAAGTGTTTTAATTTATTTTTATTATTTACTGTATGAAGTTAAAATGTTTCACCAAGAAGTATCTGCAACAACAGCCGAGAATAAATATAATTTAATCTGAAATACACAAAGTTGTCGTGATATTAATTTATTAACATTTCGACACTAATTTTACAAGTTGTGTCCACCAAATGCAGTTATTCAATAGGTGTTTCCCTTATATATATATATAGTCATCACAATATATATGTATATATATATATATATATATATATATATTTATATATATATATATATATATATATATATATATTTATATATATATTTATATATATATATATATTTATATATATATATTTATATATATATATATGTATATATATATATATGTATATATATATATGTATATATATATATATATATACATATATATTGTGATGACTCATCCTACGACACGTAGGGCGTCATACTGATCCAGAATTCTCTGGAGTGTTCCCCACACATCGAGAACATATTCACCACAATATAAAAGCCGCGTCGAAGAAGGGATGGGGCATTCAAATCCTAGAGTCTCGCGCAGTACACATAAATATGTACAGTTACATAAATATAAAATACATAAATGTGCTTATTGTTGTTAATAGTTAGTTTTATATTGTTATACGTTTTATTGTTAATATAGTGTGTGTCTAAAGTTATTGTCAGTTTTATTTAAGAACCCGAAAAGACAAATGTTACAGTGGTATTCAGGTGTGGACTAATAAACAAATAATAAACTAAGTAGACAATTAAGTGTTAATTAAGTATTCCTTTAAATAAATATACAGTGCGGAAAGACGTTATTTTAAATATCGTGATGGCCAACAGAATGAAACTGATGGAATTAAAAGTGTCCGAGTTAAAACGAGAATTAGAAGAGAGGGATGAGGATACAACTAGCAAAAAGTCGATCCTCCAGCAACGGCTTC
Source organism: Melolontha melolontha (assembly GCA_935421215.2). Taxonomy (NCBI): domain Eukaryota; kingdom Metazoa; phylum Arthropoda; class Insecta; order Coleoptera; family Scarabaeidae; genus Melolontha; species Melolontha melolontha. The sequence continues at coordinate 152,199,466 of OW285236.1, read as the reverse complement.
GCAATGTGTTGATCCAAGAAGGCGAGGATCCAGATAATTATGTCTTTCAAGTTCCAGGCGGAGATGCTGACGTGAATTTGCTGTTAATTCAAATGAAGCAAATGGAACAGAATAATCTAGATAGTGCGAAAAATTTGGAACAGCGTCTGATAGATTCACAAACTCAAATGCAACAAATGGAACAGAAGAATCTGGATAGCGCGAAAAATATGGAACAACGATTAATAGAGAATGCGCAAATACAAATGCAACAAATGGAACAAAGAAACCTAGAAACCGCTAGAATCCTCGAGAAAAATCTGGAAAAGAAATTACCAGAAAATTCAAGAAACTTCGAAAAAAGTCTGGAACAAGTGGAGAAAGTTCTAGAACAGCGATTAGCGGAAAAATCAGAAGCGTTAAAAGAAGAGGTTTTCATAGCTGTAGAAGAGAAAATTGGAGAACATTCTAGGCTTTTAGAGGCAATAATTATTGAGATGAAATTACCCGCTACCACGGGTCATTCTGATCCCAAGAAGATCAACGAAGAAGTCATACCGCGGCCTATCGAAATAAACCACCAACCTTTGATGGAAAGACGTCATGGGCAACTTACCTGACGCAATTCGAAGCGCCGCAGAAGCAAACGCATGGTCTTCTGCCGAGAAGGCGACTGCTCTAGTCATAGCATTGAGGGGTGATGCTAGTGATATTTTGCAGACATTGCCTCCTGAGGAACGTAAAGATTATTCTCAACTCATTAAACGCTTGGAGATGAGATATGGCCATGCGCATTTGGAGCAAGTATACCATACCCAACTGAAGAATCGATCACAGAAGAAAGGCGAGAACCTTCAGGAATTTGGGGCAGATATTGCTCGTCTAGTTCGACTTGCATATCTGATGGCGCCAGATAATTTCATGGAACACCTAGCTGTCCAGACGTTCATAGATGGTCTACGGGATATTGATACGCAGCAAGCATTGAGGTTGGCACGACCGAAAACCTCGATCGATGCTTTGGCGTACGCACTTGAGTTTGAGACTGCAAGACAAGCCTCTCGGAACCATGCTCGTGGCTGTTTTGTCGACGAACAGGAAAATGAAGAGTTCATGGAGCAGGTGGTTAGTCAAGTCCTAAATCACATCAAATCAAATAAAAGTGCGCAGCCATGCGGGAATTGTAGAAGAAACGGCCACATTCAGAATAAATAAAGAATAAAAGGACCAAGAAAGAATCCGCTGAGAATCCGAAAGTCCCAAGGACTGCCCAAATCGCATCCTTACAACATCAAACCTGGATCGACGAAAACCATTGTACGACCCGATTTAATATCCAGGAATAAAGAATTACTTTCTAGCAAATGGAGACATAGGACAGCTACTGGAGAAGCAGCTTCTGCGGAAGGTGAAGTAGATGTCAATTTTATCATAGGTCCAACATCAATCCGACATCATGTTCTCGTAGCCGACATAGAAGAACAAATAATCTTGGGATTAGACATCATGAACACCTACCGCTTCCAGTTGAACATGAAAGAAGGCACTTTAAAAATAAATAATGAGGAATTGTTTCTTCATGGGAATGATTGTGGGAATGTACAAGTAATTACTGCAGAGAATATTGTTCTGGATGCAAGAAGTGAGACATTTTTGACGGCGTGTATGGAAGGTGATTATTTGAACGGAAATGTTACAATGTTGGAACCAAGGCTGATGATGACGAGGTGGGTCGAGGAATAGTAGTTGCCAAAATGCTGGTTAAGACTCAGAAGACTGTACCGATAAGGGTAATGAATGTGAACCATTACCCTGTTTCATTGAAGAAGGGTACTATTTTGGGGTGGTGTTCTCCAGTGTCGGCCAAGCCAAGTTAAGGATTTAATCAAACATTATGAAGACGTCTTTGAAACTGAAACTGGTACGAAAGGAAGAACCAATATTGTAATGCACAAAATAAATACCAGCGATGCAAGTCCAATTCGACAAGGACCAAGGAGGTTACCTCTGGCAAAACGTGAGGAAGCCAAGCAAATTATACAAGATATGGAAGGCCAAGGAGTAATTGAACCATCGAATCACTCTGGAGGAATTCTCTGGAGTGTTCCCCACGCATCGAGAACATATTCACCACAATATAAAAGCCGCGTCGAAGAAGGGATGGGGCATTCGAATCCTAGAGTCTCGCGCAGTACACATAAATTCAGTTACAGAATCATTACTAATGATTCGTGCAGGGTTACCACAAACCTTCTGTTGTTTGTTACAGTAGTCTATCGTCTCTTTAGCGGTAGTCAATTTGGTTGGATATAACCAAGTGAATTTGGAAAAGTCGTCGATGATAGCCAAAATGTGTTGCTCTTTCCAGTGGACGTCATAGGGTCTAAATGGTCGATGTGATAGGTATGTAAAGGTCCTTCTTTTGGTATAGAATGAAGCAATCCCTCTTTCTTCCCTTCCTTTATACTCCCAAGTATGCATGGAATGCAATTTCTTATGCATATACTCATGTAATATACTGGGTGCAATATTCAATCTGCATCTGATTTTTGTAACAAGCACCATATTCTAACTTGTTGGCGTCTGTGTGTAGTTCTGTCTCTTTTCCTTGTTTGAAATTGTGTAATATTGGGTCGCTAGTGAGTGAGTCTTTCCGCTTCTCAAAAGCATTTCGCTGTTCCTCGTCATATGTAAACGCTTGATTTTTCTTCAACAGATCGCTCAAAAGCTTAGCTATGGAAGCAGCATATGATGGAATAAACTTGCGAAAGTAGTCCGTCAATCCTAGAAAGGACTAAACCTGCTTAAGCGTCGTCGGTTCGGGGAACTTTCGCATAGCAATAGTTTTGGCATCTGATAGCCGAACTTTCCCTTCTTCGATTATGAATCCTAGAAACTCTACGCGCCTCTTCAGAATTCGACATTTATTTTTTCTTATTTCAAGTCCATATTCCTTTGCCACTTGTAACATCAACTTTAATCTCTCATTTCCCTCCACCTCGTCGATACTGGGTGTTATGATGTCATTCATGTTGTAAATCGCTATGTTCTTCGCTGTGAGAAGTCTCAAAACCTGCGAAATAAACCTCTGGAATACCGCAGGGCTGTTACATGCTCCAAATGGGCATTTCAGAAACTCATATTGAATATTGTGCGTTACAAAAGATGTATATTTGATGCTACTCTCCTCTACAGCAACATGAAAAAATCCGTTTTTCAAATCAATCGTACTGAAAACTCTGGCATCCTGCAATTTATCGAGGACGTCTTCGATAAGCGGTAGTGGAAAACTGTCTCGTACCGTCATTTTATTTAATTTGCGGCAGTCGCAGCATACATATCCTGGTTTCTCCATTTTTTTCTTCACCAACACCAACGAGCTGGCGAAATCAGAAGAACTACCCTGATAATACCTTTTACTAACCATTCCTCCTTTTGTCTTTCGACTTCTTCCTTTTCTGGCGTCGAACGTCTTCTAGGGCCTTCGTAGATTGGTTTTTCCTTCTTTAGAATTATTTTCATTTCAACATTCGTGGTTTTAGTCTTTTCTGGTTTGTAATTCTCGATTGTTTTTTACAGCTTCTTTAATTTCTTTTACTTCAATGTGTTCTAAGTTATCTTCTTTTTTGCTTTCTTGGGCATCTACAGCTATTTCCATTAAACAGTTGTGCTTCCCCTTTCTAAACACTGTGACACCACCTTCTCTTATGCTTATAACGACTTGCGTCACGAAGTCATTTCCAATTATGGCTTTGAAGCTTGAACAGTCTGTAGGGACGACATGGAACTTCAAACTTTTCACCATTAATAAAAATGTTTCTACAAAATGATCCAAGTGTTGATACTCTGGTCCAATTCCTCTCAAGACAATTCGGTCATCATGCAGTTGGCTATTCTTCAGACAGGCTTTGTAAACATCCTCTCTAATGGCATTAATGTCGATTCCTGCTGTCAATTGTAGCCGCGTCGAAGAAGGGATGGGGCATTCGAATCCTAGAGTCTCGCGCAGTACACATAAATTCAGTTACAGAAGCATGATTCGTGCAGGGTTACCATAAACCTTCTGTTATTTGTTACAGTAGTCTATCGTCTCTTTAGCGGTAGTCAATTTGGTTGGATATAACCAAGTGAATTTGGAAAAGTCGTCGACGATAGCCAAAATGTGTTGCTCTTTCCAGTGGACGTCGTAGGGTCTAAATGGTCGATGTGATAGGTATGTAAAGGTCCTTCTTTTGGTATAGAATGAAGCAATCCCTCTTTCTTCCCTTCCTTTATACTCCCAAGTATGCATGGAATGCAATTTCTTATGCATATACTCATGTAATATACTGGGTGCAATATTCAATCTGCATCTGATTTTTGTAACAAGCACCATATCCTAACTTGTTGCCGTCTGTGTGTAGTTCTGTCTCATTTCCTTGTTTGAAATTGTGTAATATTGGGTCGCTAGTGAGTGAGTCTTTCCGCTTCTCAAAAGCATTTCGCTGTTCCTCGTCATATGTAAACGCTTGATTTTTCTTCAACAGATCGCTCAAAGGCTTAGCTATGGAAGCTGCATATGATGGAATAAACTTGCGAAAGTAGTCCGTCAATCCTAGAAAGGACTAAACCTGCTTAAGCGTCGTCAGTTCGGGGAACTTTCGCATAGCAATAGTTTTGGCATCTGATAGCTGAACTTTCCCTTCTTCGATTATGAATCCTAGAAACTCTACGCGCCTCTTCAGAATTCCACATTTATTTTTTCTTATTTCAAGTCTACATTCCTTTGCCACTTGTAACATCAACTTTAATCTCTCAATTCCCTCCACCTCGTCGATACTGGGTGTTATGATGTCATCCATGTTGTAAATCGCTATGTTCTTCGCTGTGAGAAGTCTCAAAACAAGCGAAATAAACCTCTGGAATACCGCAGGGCTGTTACATGCTCCAAATGGGCATTTCAGAAACTCATATTGATTATTGTGCGTTACAAAAGATGTATATTTGATGCTACTCTCCTCTACAGAAACATGAAAAAATCCGTTTTTCAAATCAATCGTACAGAAAACTCTGGCATCCTGCAATTAATCGAGGACGTCTTCGATAAGCGGTAGTGGAAAACTGTCTCGTACCGTCATTTTATTTAATTTGCGGCAGTCGCAGCATACATATCCTGGTTTCTCCATTTTTTTCTTCACCAACACCAACGAGCTGGCGAAATCAGAAGAACTACCCTGATAATACCTTTTACTAACCATTCCTCCATTTGTCTTTCGACTTCTTTCTTTTCTGGCGTCGAACGTCTTCTAGGGCCTTCGTAGATTGGTTTTTCCTTCTTTAGAATTATTTTCATTTCAACATTCGTGGTTTTAGTCTTTTCTGGTTTGTAATTCTCGATTGTTTTTTACAGCTTCTTTAATTTCTTTTACTTCAATGTGTTCTAAGTTATCTTCTTTTTTGCTTTCTTGGGCATCTACAGCTATTTCCATTAAAAAGTTGTGCTGCCCCTTTCTAAACACTGTGACACCATCTTCCCTTATGCTTATAACGACTTGCGTCACGAAGTCATTTCCAATTATGGCTTTGAAGCTTGAACAGTCTGTTGGGACAACATGGAACTTCAAATTCTTCACCATTAATAAAAATGTTTCTACAAAATGATCCAAGTGATGATACTCTGGTCCAATTCCTCTCAAGATAATTCGGTCATCATGCAGTTGGCTATTCTTCAGACAGGCTTTGTAAACATCCTCTCTAATGGCATTAATGTCGATTCCTGCTGTCAATTGTCCGTCTCCAATTTTTAGATTCAAGCTATTCTTGGGTATAACCTATATGGTATTCACACTAGAAGTACTAGGTTTATGAGCTTCTTTGGTCGCTGTTTTTTTGGGAGACACTTTGTCGCAATATGCCCGTAGTCACTACAGTGAAAACATTTGGTGTCTTTATTCTTGTTAGGACAATCTCTAGAAAAATGTCCTCTACTACCACAATTGAAACATTTTCCTGGTCTTTTCCACTTCTGCTGCACATCCTCCCCTCCTTGTTTGTCGAATGTGATCGTAGTACTCTTTTTCCATCGATCTAGAAGTTTTGATTTGTTCGTAAAGTTTTATTTTCTCTTTGAATTCTGAACTGTTTTTGCCCCGTTTAGGATTATTTTATTGGACGGATCATCTTGTATCCCGTCGATGATATATTGTATGACAACTTCTGCTTCGAGGTCTATTCGGTTTCTAATTTCCCGCATAGTCAAGACATATTTTTGTACCGATTCATCACGTTTTTTTTCTGCGTGATATCAACGTTTTATGTATCTGGGTGCTCCCTACTTTTACTTCGCATTCTTTAATTAGTAGTTCTTTCAGTGGGAACCAACGCTTGATTTCTTTCTCTGACTGGATAAATAATTTGGCCAGTCCCGTCAACGACTTTTTAGCAAATATCTACTTCTGTAATTCGTTCCAGTTCATTACCTCGGCTATCTCTTCGTAATCTGATATCCATTTTCTAATTGGGTAATCGGATTTTCGATTATACGTCCTGATGCTATCTTCTACATCACGAAAAGTTAAGGAGAACGATTCCAAATTTCTTGTCGCGTTTGAAAGTGTTTCGCTCGTGTGCGTCTTTGCGTCCTTTGTCCTTCCTAAACCATTATTAATTCTCGGCCCGTCGTTTTTCTCTTCCTGTCCTTTCTCCATCACAGTCATCCTCTTCGTCTTCTTCATCTTCGTCTTTATCGTCTTCTGTCGACTCCAGGTTCGTGAAGAAAGAACAAATCCGATCTGCCACGTCGTCAGTCATTCCAGAATAATTCAAATTGAGAATGTGGCACACAGCGATAAGGTCGGCTAGCTCTAGCTTTTGTGTGACTTCTTCCCTTTTTTGAAATATTCGTCTGAATTCTTCTCAAATCCAAAACCAGTAAATGATCGCAGAGCCTTTCTGACTCTCCGCGGCTCTTCCAAAGAAATAAAATGTAATGCCTTCATTGCCTTCAAATTACTATGTGTAATGTTATATTCGATTTCCGTTATACTACCAAACGTTGCAGACATTTTGTAAATTTGCCACACAAAATTGAATAAACCCTGTATATTACGTTTGAAATATTCGTCAAGTAAATACGTTTCGTTTTGCGTCTTCTTTCTTTTTTTTTTCTTTCAGAGAGTTTGCGTCTTACAATAATGTTTATGTGTCTATTCTCTTTTCTTAACGTCGACAGTCAGTCACCAAAATATTACGAAATGAGAAAAAACTTAATTCAACGAATAATAACTAAAATATTTTCCTGCTAAGTTACTTTACATAAGCGTTACAATATTGTTGTACATATTCTCTTTAATCTTTAAAATGAATCAAATCTAACATATAAATTCGATTTAAATTTAAACTGAGTATTTTACTTTGATTTATACCAATTTACTATGAATACTAAACATATAAAACATTTGTCGATCTTGCCGTATAAAAAAGTGTGAATTGTACCGGCGGGAGAATAACACATCTCCCGCCGATTACGGTATGGACAGCGTGCATTCAACGCCCCTTTCCTCGCAGCTACCACGATGTCTTCTTCCTCCGTCGTCGTCTTGCATTCGCTAGCTTCTCCAAGGACCCTCTTCGTTGGATACCTGTCGTTCGCTAACGGTTCTCACTTGTTTGAATTCCGTTGAATCTCGGGCGAGCCTCCAAAATGAAGGTTTGTTTAATCTGTTGTCTAGGGTTGGTTGATTAACTAGGCCTGGGCACTTTTTTGATTATTTATTTTGTCAATAACAAACATGTGACCAATTCATTCGTATTCAATTTATATAATATTTGTGGTAAGCTCCAGTAACATCGCAGGGAACGTCTACTTTTGATCTTGCTCTTACGATTGTTGATGACTGACTGGCTCTGTCGCATCTATGCGTTGCGCAATTAGAATTCTACACACACACACATATATATATATATATATATATATATATATATATATATATATACATATATACAGGGGTCGGCATAAGTCAGGCAACAAATTTGCATTAAAAGAAAAAATTGCAGCGTCAAAATGAATTTATTCAATGAAATTACAAAAGGGATTCGAAAAAGGGTTACTGTAAGTGTTCAAATTGATGGCCATCTTGATCAATGCATTTACTGCAACGTTTCTCAACGGTGAGGCAGGTCCGGCGAAGCACGTCAAGCTGTCCGCGAAGATTTTCAAATTTTTCGAGAGCGTCGCCTGACTTATGCCGACCTTGGTATATATATATATATATATATTAAATTTCGTCGAATGTTTTCGCGGTCGTTTGTTGAAGCGTTGTTCTTCGGGATATTTCGCCGCGTTTGGATGATTTCGTCCTGAGAAGGACAACTTTCTTCCTGACGTTTCGGTGACATCACTTTCATCTTTTTCTAGAGGATCTTCTCGTTGCAATGGTAACTTCAAGAGAGCGTTGATTTCCTGTGCCGCTCGTATTATATGGTCCCGTCGTAGTGGGGACGCGTGTCTGACTCCTCGTGATTGGTCCGTCGGTTGTTCTGTCGCTTTCGACTATTGGTCGATCGGTTTGCGTTCGGTCCGAGTTAGTATGACTGGGCTGTGGCAAGTTGTTCTCATTACGTCGCTTGTGTGTAATCTGCCTGTTGAGCAAGGCCGACTTCCATGTGTCAGGCAAACGCTGTCCGTCGTCACGTTTGTTCATACAGTTTTGCCGTTTCTCAATTTCTATTGCTTCTCTTATAATCCTGTACGTTAACCTTGTACTGCGTGCTATAGTTTTTGTACCGTCAAAATCGATTGTGTGTCCTGTATGTAGCACATGCTTAGCTAGGGATGATGTTGATTCTTTTTTAGCTACCGCATTTCTGTGTTCTTCCCTCCGTACGCTGGTTTTTCGGTTAGTATGCCCTATGTATGTTTGATCGCATTCATAGCACGGTATTTCGTAGACCCCTTGGTTTTCTAGTTCTATCTTGTCCTTTGTATTAGGCAAAATGTCTTTTATTTTCCTGTCTGTCGTATAAATGGTGTCTATGTCGTGTCGGCGTAATATTCTACCTATTTTCTCAGTCGTACCTTTCACGTAAGGGAGAAATGCTGTCCGTGTAGATCTTTCTTTCTTTTTTGGTTGATTCTTGTTAATTCGTGTCGCTCTGTTAATGGTATGTTGTGAATATCCGTTCGCTTGTAATATGTTTTTTATTGTTCCCATTTCTTCGTTTCGATGTTCTGCGTCTGACAAAGTTTGAGATCTGTGGATTAATGTTTTTACTACAGAGTTTAACTGTGCTGGGTGATGATGTGAAGATGCGTTGAGATATCTGTTCGTATGTGTAGGTTTCCTGTACACTGTGTATCCTAGCGAGCCATCCGGTTTTTTGATTATCATCAAGTCTAAGAACGGTAGCCGATTTCTTTCCTCCATTTCGACAGTAAACTTTATTTTCGGATGTCTGGTGTTCAGATGTTGTAAAAACTCGCTTAGTTTCTCTCTTCCATGCGGCCAAATCACCAGGGTGTCGTCTACGTATCGCAGCCAGAGTTTTGGTTTGACTGTAGCGTTTTCCAGTGCTCTTTGTTCGAAGTCTGCCATAAACAAATTTGCCAGTATAGGTGACAGCGGTGATCCCATCGGCTGTCACCTATACTGGCAAATTTGTTTATGGCAGACTTCGAACAAAGAGCACTGGAAAACGCTACAGTCAAACCAAAACTCTGGCTGCGATACGTAGACGACACCCTGGTGATTTGGCCGCATGGAAGAGAGAAACTAAGCGAGTTTTTACAACATCTGAACACCAGACATCCGAAAATAAAGTTTACTGTCGAAATGGAGGAAAGAAATCGGCTACCGTTCTTAGACTTGATGATAATCAAAAAACCGGATGGCTCGCTAGGATACACAGTGTACAGGAAACCTACACATACGAACAGATATCTCAACGCATCTTCACATCATCACCCAGCACAGTTAAACTCTGTAGTAAAAACATTAATCCACAGATCTCAAACTTTGTCAGACGCAGAACATCGAAACGAAGAAATGGGAACAATAAAAAACATATTACAAGCGAACGGATATTCACAACATACCATTAACAGAGCGACACGAATTAACAAGAATCAACCAAAAAAGAAAGAAAGATCTACACGGACAGCATTTCTCCCTTACGTGAAAGGTACGACTGAGAAAATAGGTAGAATATTACGCCGACACGACATAGACACCATTTATACGACAGACAGGAAAATAAAAGACATTTTGCCTAATACAAAGGACAAGATAGAACTAGAAAACCAAGGGGTCTACGAAATACCGTGCTATGAATGCGATCAAACATACATAGGGCATACTAACCGAAAAACCAGCGTACGGAGGGAAGAACACAGAAATGCGGTAGCTAAAAAAGAATCAACATCATCCCTAGCTAAGCATGTGCTACATACAGGACACACAATCTATTTTGACGGTACAAAAACTATAGCACGCAGTACAAGGTTAACGTACAGGATTATAAGAGAAGCAATAGAAATTGAGAAACGGCAAAACTGTATGAACAAACGTGACGACGGACAGCGTTTGCCTGACACATGGAAGTCGGCCTTGCTCAACAGGCAGATTACACACAAGCGACGTAATGAGAACAACTTGCCGCAGCCCAGTCATACTAACTCGGACCGAACGCAAACCGATCGACCAATAGTCGAAAGCGACAGAACAACCGACGGACCAATCACGAGGAGTCAGACACGCGTCCCCACTACGACGGGACCATATAAGACGAGCGGCACAGGAAATCAACGCTCTCTTGAAGTTACCATTGCAACGAGAAGATCCTCTAGAAAAAGGTGAAAGTGATGTCACCGAAACGTCAGGAAGAAAGTTGTCCTTCTCAGGACGAAATCATCCAAACGCGGCGAAATATCCCGAAGAACAACGCTTCATATATATATATTTTCGTGGCCTTGGTATGATATGGTAAATTCAATCAGTTGGCGATTAAAGGTCTGGTTTACTTCAAAGTATATATATTTAAAACAACCCTACATGTTTCGGCAATGATGCCTTTATCAAGGATATAAAATATAAAATTTTATATTTTATATCCTTGATAAAGGCATCATTGCCGAAACATGTAGGGTTGATTTATATATATATTCTTTGAAGTAAACCAGACCTTTAATCGCCAACTGATTGAATTTACTATATATATATATATATATATATATATATATATATATATATATATATATATTGTAAATTCCATTTTTTTGGCGATTTAAGGTCTGGTTTCACTTCAAAATATATATATTTAAAACAATCCTACATGTTTCGGCAAATGAATATTCTGTCATTTATATTTTATATTCCTTGAAAAAGGCATCATTTGCCGAAGCATGTAGGATTGTTTTATATATTTAAAACAATCTTACAGGTTTCGGCATATGATGCCTTATTATAGAAATTTAAAATATAAATGATATTATATTAATGCCATACTATATGTATATCTGTAGTTATTTTTAGGCCTACGTTAATTTACGGGAGTGAGAGCTGGGTATTGAACCAATCCCAAAAAAGTAAAATACAAGCAATAGATATGAAATATCTAAGAGCAGTCAAAGGTATAACACGGAGGGACAGGATAAGAAACCAATTGGTTAGAGAAGAATTGAATATTGAACCAGTTCTCAACATGATCAAGGAAAACCAATTAGTGGTTTGGCCACCTTAACCGCATGGCTGGGAATAGGCAGGTAAAACGGGTATGGGAAGCAAGAGTTCAGAATGGAAGAGGAAGGGGAAGACCAAGAAAGACGTGGAATGCAGAGCTTGCAACAATTCTCAAGGAAAGAAATAAGCCCTGGACGGAAGCTGTGGTAATGACGAAAAACAAGAAAGAATGGACAAAGTTTGTGCACCTAAGTGATTTGTACAATTTTGTATAGTATACTCCTTACACCTTAGGGTAAAAAGGTTACTGATTATATATATATATATATATATATATATATATATATATATATAGTATATAAACAAATTAATTATTAAGGAATCAAAGCAGTTCAAGAAATATATAATTTTAGGTATTGAAAAAGTTAAGAAATCGATACTGAAAGATCTAATAACTGGGAAGTAGGAATAAACTGAGTGAACTTTTTAGGTATACCTAGTTAAACAAAAATAACTAACAACCAAAATGCAAAAATAAACTAATTGAAATTTTAAGAATTCAAGTAGTACGAAAAAGTAGTATTAAAATAAAGCAGAAACCTAGTATATAAAACCCTGTGGTTCAATAATATCCACCAAACTAAAATGGAATGTAATTTAAACTTAAGCAATTCAAGTAGTACGATAATTAGTAAATAAAATATAGCTGATACTAAACTGTACGAGGGTCGAAATTGACACATAACAGATTATAAATAATCTGACTGATAGAGCAGTAAAACTATCACATACTCAACACAGAAAACATAACATCAAGAAAATTAAAACGATCTTAATAGATAATAACTATCCACAACTTATACAACAAATAATTTAAAAAAGAATCCACCAAATATACAACACTACAGACACCAATATCAATTTAAACAATGAAACATATATCACGATAAAATATTCTTTAAAAAAATATGACATAGCTACAACATATAAACTTAGCAATACTAATAAACATCTATTTTCAATATTTATACTGAAGAAGTGTTCTTCAGAAATAAAGTGTATTACTATATATATAAATGTAGATCAAATTAGTCGGCGATTTAAGGTCTGGTTTACTTTGTTATGTATATGTTACCGTGAAAGTCCGAAAACCGGTGATAGTCGAGATATACCGGTGAATGTCAATATTCACCAAGTTACTTGGCGTATGTCCGATATATTCATCAAATATCATTATTTCTAACTTACACCGGCGAATGTCAACATTCATCATGGACTCATGGTGTATGTTTAAAAGAATTTGTTTATAAAAAGAAAACAAAATAAAACTCTATAGGTTATTATTTATTTTGATTAAAACATGGAAGAAGTTTTCAAATGAACATAAAGTAATTGTTGAACTTAAAACAAACACAACAAACATAATATTAATATAACAAATAAAACGCATTTTATTTCTTGAAATGAAATTTTAAAAAAACAAAGTAAATGTATGGCAACCTTATTTATTCCAACAACTTAAGCTACCACGACACTTCGAATTACACAAAAGCCTATTGTTTTTACAGCTACATTTAGCCGTGGAACACTTCTTTTTGCAGTTACAGCGTGTATAGCCTTGCCCTCCACTTTTTGAATTATTGAATTAGCAGAAGCTGCTTCTCTCTGCCATTATCCGAATGCAATATAGCGGGAGCACCAAATATTTTAAAAAATTGAAGAAGGTGATATGCTACTTCTTCTGCTCTCTTGGTTTTTAACGCTCGTAACTGGACAAACTTGGTTAAGTGATCTTGGTAAACCATTATAAATTTGTAATCGCCATCGCTGTGTGATTGCAAGTCTATCAAATCGACTTGGCATCTAGAGTTTAATTCGGAACTCACCATTGGTTTTACAACAATACCTTTTTTAGGAGCACTGTGTTTCATTTGACATTGTTGACATAAATTTAAATAGAGAATTATGACTTCATAAGTAATATTTTTGTATTTAACTTGCAATTCTTTTAGCATTCGTGTTCTTCCTCCATGGCCTGTTCGTATGTGAGTTTCGGAAGGTATATTAAACAACTCTTCGTTTGTAACATAATACTGGATATTCGTTTCTCCTGGTTTTAATGGCACAATTAACTTTTGTTCGTCACTAACTTTTAAAATGTCAAAACGTTTTAAGCGTCTGTAGTCCAAAGGGGTCCTGCACTTACTTTTAGCAGAAATTACTTCAGAAGCGATTTTAGAGTACCTTTCTTGAGAAAAATAAAAACAATTGTCTTCTCGTTTATTTCTTATTAAGGTATTTAACTTTTCAAGAAATTGATCACTATTTACTGTGTAATAACTCGATACGTAGTCATGTGTATACATAACACTTTCAGCAAGGCTACAGCCTCGCCTTTTAATACAAACGGTAACGTGTTGTCTAAACACGACCTTACTCCGCATATTGATGCATACACAGAACTACGCATCAGGGTTACACGGATTATTCTAGAAACAGTACTAAGTAAGACAAGGATCTTCTCTAAGTATAAATAGACAATAGTTTAAGTCTAAAGGACAGTAAGAGTATAGTAACAGTCGGAGTAACAGTTACGATAGAGAGTTACAACCAGTCAGTGGTGCGAACTGTGTTACACTTAATAACCACGTTCTACCCTGTCTGAGTTGAACCTAGTAAACTATGTACATCATGTAAATACATTGTTATCCAGTTTGTAAGAGTTAAATTAATTATAGAATGTTACCCGAACTTCGTGTGTGTATCATTTAGTACTATAAGCCGCCTAAACCTGCTACCCGATGTGGCCGCCCAAACGGCCCACATTACAACTGCAGTAGCCATCGAGCACAAATTATAATACCTGTTGATGATGTTTCACCTGCCACGGGTTGTCTATTAGATAAGTCCCTGCGAGAATTGTCTTTACCGATTGATCATTTGGAACTGATCTATGAATTTGAATTTAAAAGAATATATAAACAGTTTACAACCCTCTGAATTTGGGAAATCCTAGAGATATTGTAATGAACTACGGTAATAAATGGAACAAAACTAAGAACTAAATATTCGTTTCTTAATAAGCCTATTGTGAATTTGAATAGATGCAAGAAATTACAAATACCTGTGAAGGGTAAATTAAATATAGCTGGAAATTCCAGAATGAATGGTTTGCAGTGACGTGAATAATATGAATAATAAACTTATATTATAATAAATGTCCTGTCGTTTCTGACATTGACCGAAGCTTATATGTGTTTGTCGACATACACGGGTGGAGGACCGAATTTATAATATAACTAATAATTGTTCGGTCTTTCACCTATTCATCTGGTGTCTGTCGACATTAACCGGTGTATGTCGACAACCACTACTTTCGGTCTTTCACGGTAACATATATATTTAAAGCAATCTTACATGTTTCGACACATGGTGTCGTTTATGGTGTCGTTTTCAAAGAAATTAAAAATATATATGTCATATATACATGTATACAGATATGTATATATATATATATATATATACATATATATATATATATAATAACTTCGTGACCTTGGTATGATATGGTAAACCTAATCAGTAGGCGATTAAAGGTCTGTATATTACTTCAAAATATATGTATTTAAAAAACTCTACATGTTTCGGCTGTATACGCCTTTATCAAGAGAATACAAAATATGAAATATGAATGACAGGATATAAATGCATTTATATCCTGTCATTCATATTTCATATTTTGTATTCTCTTGATAAAGGCGTATACAGCCGAAACATGTAGAGTTTTTTAAATACATATATTTTGAAGTAATATACAGACCTTTAATCGCCTACTGATTAGGTTTACTATATATATATATATATATATATATATATATATATATATATATATATATATATATATATATGTAAAATAAAAATTGTTGGGGAATCCGGCAATAAAAACCTTTAGTTAGTCAATTAGAGTCCTTTATTTTTTACCTTATATTTCGCTCTGTAGATTTAGAGCTTCATCAGAGGTCAAAAAGCGAAACTATTTTTTTTGTGAGAGATATAACATTTTTAAAAAAACAAAACCTATAGAGAAACAAGCAGTCCACGTAATACAAATAAAACTTTATATTAATTAAAAATTGTTACTTTAAAAGCTTATTGTTTTTACATATTAAAACCATTTAAAAAAATTACTATTTTTTCAACAAACACATCTAAAAAGAAACACACACATAGTAAAGAACTAATTGTCTTGATTTAAATTACATTTTAACAATTCAAGTGTCGACAAGGTAGTGTATTAATTGGTTTCGAAAATTTAATACACTACCTTGTCGACACTTGAATTGTTAAAATGTAATTTAAATCAAGACAATTAGTTCTTTACTATGTGTGTGTTTCTTTTTAGATGTGTTTGTTGAAAAAATAGTAATTTTTTTAAATGGTTTTAATATGTAAAAACAATAAGCTTTTAAAGTAACAATTTTTAATTAATATAAAGTTTTATTTGTATTACGTGGACTGCTTGTTTCTCTATAGGTTTTGTTTTTTTAAAAATGTTATATCTCTCACAAAAAAAATAGTTTCGCTTTTTGACCTCTGATGAAGCTCTAAATCTACAGAGCGAAATATAAGGTAAAAAATAAAGGACTCTAATTGACTAACTAAAGGTTTTTATTGCCGGATTCCCCAACAATTTTTATTTTACATACTTGTTTTAACGGCAAAGACTCTTTGTCTACTTATATATATATATATATATATATATATATATATATATATATATATACATATATATACATATATGTATATATATCCAGTCGAACTTCGATAACTCGAATCAATTTGGTTGGAGTTAGCGTCAAGAGTGAAAAATATGTGTAATTTTTACTTGATAACTCAAACTTTTATTATTCGAATATCTTGATAACTCGAACAGAATATCTGGCGCCACCTTTGATAAGTCGAATTTTCTAGGGGAATCCTCTAACTACGTGTGTTTTTAACCGTTTTAACCGCTCGTTTTATGCTAGCATTTATAACATAACGATGAAGGCGATGCAGGCAGTTCAGTTTCTGCGCTACTTAAGTTCATATGCGTGCACTATTAGTTGTTAATATGAGGACAGAATACTGTGCCTGTTTGTTTTATCACGTTACTTTTTTTTATTGCTCTTGATATGTCATTAAAACGTACTTTAAAAACATTCTATTGATGAAGAATTTAGACTTATAAAAGTAGGGGAAACTGGTTCAAGAAAGAAAGATGTAGCTGTGAAGTATGGTGTTCCGGCAAGTACAGTGTCTACTATTTTAAAAAATAAACAAACAATTATCACTGCGATCGAAAGTGGTGCAAGTGGGAGTTCCAAGAGGCTAAAAAATCCAACGTTCGCCAATGTGGACAGAGCAGTTTTAGAATGGTTTAAATCGGCAAGGAGACAGAACTTACCTATATCTGGAGGCTTAATTAAGGAAAAAGCATTGGAATTTGGTCAAAAATTGGGACAACCAAATTTCAAGGCAAGCACGGGCTGGTTGGATAATTGGAAACGAAGGTACATACATACATATGCATGTACATATTGTCGTGAATTTTTCTAACCAGAGAGAGAGAGAAAAATTGGTAGAATTAAGTTTTGAACTACATTTGAATAATTTGGGATTTAAATGTATTTTTGAATTTTATTTATATTTATTATGTTTGTAATTATATTTTTGACCGGCCCTGTATGTATTATATTAGATTGGTGGGTGCGGCTAAATGGTGTACTATTGAATTCGATGTAGGAGATTTTCGCGGTAATTTATTTAGAGATACCAGATCTAGCAAACCAAGTGGTCATAGAGTATAAGAAATTCATTTTTATTATCTGTTTTTGAGTAAAGTCGGGTTTTTTATTGGTTGGTGCATTTATTTTTGTGCATTTAAAGTTATTGCGATTTTTACGAGAGTTTGTGATCTCGTTTTTGATATTTTAATTAAATTATGGTATCTCTCACGTAGTTTTTTGTGTTGATTGTGCTTAGATCGATGTAAGTAAAAACACTTAATTATATTATTGCTTATATGATGATTTGCTTATGTTTGTAATTTTAGTGTATAATTTGTGATTATTTTGACATTTAAATCAGTATATGAATATTAGAGAAAATTGTCATGTTTTTTGTAATGGAGTTTTTTCTTCAAGATAAAATATTCTAGATCGTTTTAAATTCAGGTTGGTTTTTTTTTGTTTATGGGTTTGATTTTGTCATGTTTTATTGCGCATGACTGTAAGGCTGTCACGCGTATTTGATAACTTTGTGGTTGTTGACATTTGATTTTTAGGGGTTACAGTAGAGGTCAAACTTGACAAATTTCTAAAGTATTTATTAATTATATGTTTGCTCGAGAGTCACAGGGGGTTTTTCTCTTTGTGCGAGTCATATTCATAAAGAGTCTTTCCTCCTAAGCTACTGTTTAATCTGCTTTAGCTCCCTGTACATTCAGTAAAGGGATTTTTTCTTTTTTTTTTATTTTTATTAAACTTGTAAACAAACTAGATTTGATTTTTATTAATGCTTGTCGTTTTACTTTAAATATAACCTGGCCCATATCCGCAAGGATCGACCCGAGAGAAGTGAGCTCAAGGAAATCTACGAGACTGAACAGCCGGAAGCATAAGTTGTAGTGTGAACAAAAAGATTAATAAGCAATCAAAAGCACATTCCACTGCAATATGTACATATGTGTGTATATAACCTGCATACATACATATAAAGAAAAAAATGTATAAATTAGGATTTAATGTTTCTTTTTTTTTGTTACATATAAGATGGGGCATATGTCATAGAAAGGTTTGTGGAGAGAGTGCCGATGTAAGTGACGAGGACTGCGTTAAATGGAAACATGATGTTTTACCCCATTTATTAGAAGACTATCAAGCACGGGACGTATTTAAAGCAGATGAGACAGGCTTGTTTTTTAAATGCCTCTCAGACAGCACCTTAACTTTTAAAAACCAGAAGTGCCATGGCGGAAAGCACAGTAAACAGAGAGTTACACTGATGATTGGCGCAAATATGGATGGATCAGAAAAATTGAAATTGCTCTTGATAGGTAAAAGTAATCAACCTCGCAGCTTTCGTGGTGTTAGATGGTTGCCCCCCGAATATAAAGCAAATTCAAAGGCGTAGATGACAGGAGTACTTTTTGAAGAATGGCTGTTAAAATTGGGCAAACAATTTGAAAACATCGGAAGAAAAATTATTCTTTTTATTGACAACTGCCCGGCCCATCCTAAAAACATCCAACAAAGATTAAAATTTATCAAGCTTGCTTTTTTTCCCCCGAACATGACATCATAGTTACAACCACTTGATCAAGGAGTCATACAAAATGTGAAAACTCATTATCGCCGCAGAATTTTGAAAAAAAAATTAAAATGTTTTGAAGAAAACAAAAAAATCAACATTATATTAATGGACTGTGTTGATGAAATAACCAATGCATGGAATATCGATGTTAAGCCGGAGACAATTTCTAATTGCTTTAAGAAAGCCGGTTTTGGTCAGTATTCTGAATGGGAAAAAGAGGATGAAATTCCTTTGATTTCGTAAGGGAACGCTTGGATGAAAGATGTGAGGAAGAAATTCAACTAAAAATGGAATATGAAGCTAGGGAGAATGTCAAAAATGTACCAGGTGTCACCTTTAATGATTTTATGCATATCGATGACGATATTGTTACTTCGGAGTTTCCCACAGATGAAAATATTGTCGACCTCTACAGATCTGAATCCAAATTTGTACAGCTCGATAATAAAGATGACAGCGACAGTAACACAATAGAGGATGATTTCGTGAACGATTTGCAGCAACCACCTTCAAGCGAGTTGGTTGCAAAATTCGTTGAGCGTTTTGCGTTCGTATTTAAAAGCCAATGAACATACAGTAGATTCTTTGTACAATGGTTTAAATAACATTGAAGCTTTTTTTGATAATCTAAATAAAAAATCCTCTCGCCAGTCACAAATAACCGACTTTTTTACACAAAAATAAAAACTACGTAATACATATATGTAACGCATTTTTTCTGAAATAAATTCATATATACATACAAAATATCTTTTATTTATACACAAATGTAATTTATTTGACAACTCGAAGTCTCGATAATTCGAACTTCTTTTGTGGCAAGACATAGTTCGAGATATCGAAGTTCGACTGTATATATACATATATATATATATATATATATATATATACATATATATATATATATATATATATATATAAAAGGACTGGTTTACTTCAAAGTATATATATTTAAAACAACCCTACATGTTTCGGCAATGATGCCTTCATCAAGGATATAAAATATAAATGACAGTATATAAATGTCAAATAATTGAGTTGCTATGGATAAAATTATTCAAAGATACATTCCAATTGCATAATAATAAATCATGCCTTAGTATTCCAAAAACAGATAGCAAGGTGTGAACATGTGTTGTCCGCTGCTAGCAGCTTGTGTCTCTTTCTGGGTAGCTGAAGCTTTTTTTGATAATCTAAATAAAAAATCCTCTCGCCAGTCACAAATAACCGACTTTTTTACACAAAAATAAAAACTACGTAATACATATATGTAACGCATTTTTTCTGAAATAAATTCATATATACATACAAAATATCTTTTATTTATACACAAATGTAATTTATTTGACAACTCGAAGTCTCGATAATTCGAACTTCTTTTGTGGCAAGACATAGTTCGAGATATCGAAGTTCGATATTCGAAGTTCGAATTGCATAATAATAAATCATGCCTTAGTATTCCAAAAACAGATAGCAAGGTGTGAACATGTGTTGTCCGCTGCTAGCAGCTTGTGTCTCTTTCTGGGTATGAACTTGTGTGTTGGTTGCTGCTGGCAGCTTGCATCTCTCTCTGGGTGTGTGGTTTTGTGTTTGTGTGAGCGCGTAAGTGTAGGGTTTTGTATGTTGGCGCGCTCGTGCGTGTGTTTAGTGACCGGTCGCGTAAATTTAGAGAGATCGGATAACCAGCCGTTGCGCAGGGCCGCCAACCCTTTCCCGGCAACTTCTTTACTTTTCCGTGCAGTACTTCGACGGCCCGATCCCCGCCCCATCGAATACTAAGGCATGATTTATTATTATGCAATTGGAATGTATCTTTGAATAATTTTATCCATAGCAACTCAATTATTTGACATTTATATACTGTCATTTATATTTTATATCCCTGATAAAGGCATCATTGCCGAAACATGTAGGGTTGTTTTAAATATATATACTTTGAAGTAAACCAGACCTTTAATAGCCAACTGATTGAATTTACCATATCATACCAAGGTCACAAAAATATTATATATATATATATATATATATATATATATATATATCTTCGTGAAGTAAACCAGACCTTTAATCGCCGACTTATTAAGTTTACCTCATATATATATATATATATATATATATATATATATAGTAAATTCAATCAGTTGGCGATTAAAGGTCTGGCTTTACTTTAAAGTATATATATTTAAATCAACCCTACATGTTTCGGCAATGATGTCTTTATCAAGGATATAAAATATAAATGAGTGTACAAATTGTATATATATATACTTTAAAGTAAAGCCAGACCTTTAATCGCCAACTCATTGAATTTACCATATCATACCAAGGTCACGAAAATATTATATATATATTTATATATATATATATATATATATATATATATATATATATATATAGTAAATTCAATCAGTTGGCGATTAAAGGTCTGGCTTTACTTTAAAGTATATATATTTAGAACAACCCTACATGTTTCGGCAATGATGCCTTTGTCAAGGGAATAAAAAATATAAATGGCAGAATATAAATGTCAAATAATTGAGTTGCTATGGTTTAAATTATTCAAAGATACATTCCAATAATAATAATAAATCATGCCTTAGTATTCCAAAAAATAGATAGCAAGGTGTGAACATATGTGTTGTTCGCTGCCAGCAGCTTGTGTCTCTTTCTGGGTATGAATTTGTGTTGGTTGCTGCTGGCAGCTTGCGTCTCTCTCTGGGTGTGTGATTTTGTATTTGTGTGACCGCGTAAGTGTAGGGTTTTGTATGTTAGTGCGCTCGTGCGTGTGTTTAGTGGCCGGTCGCGTAAATTTAGAGAGATCGGATAACCAGCCGTTGCGTAGGGCCGCCAACCCTTTCCCGGCAACTTCTTTACTTTTCCGAGCAGTACTTCGACGGCCCGACCCCCGCCCCAACGAGGCAAGGCGCAGACCAGCGAAGCGCACCCTGCACGGAGTTGCTCATCGCCAACCGAGGGAACACCCTTAGTGGCTACCTCAGTCGACGACGGTCACACTTTGTGCCATCTTAACGATTTCCGCAAAAGCGGGGGCAATGCACACACGTAGAACGTGTGTGTGCTGTTAACAGCAGCCTAGCCAGGTTGCCGCCCAGGACCGGTCCTAGTGGTGTGTGCATTGCGCGGCGCCGTGATTTGCGTCGCGTAGCTTGGTTCCTCACTCCTGCTGGAAAGGCGGAATGGCACCTGACTGCCCATCGGAAATCGTTAAGATGGCACAAAGTGTGACCGTTGTCGACTGAGGTAGCCACTAAGTGTTCTCTCGGTTGGCGATGAGCAACCCCGTGCAGGATGCGCTTCGCTGGTCTGCGCCTTGCATCGTTGGGGCGGGGGTCGGGCCGTCGAAGTACTGCTCGGAAAAGTAAAGAAGTTGCCGGAAAAGGGTGGGCGGCCCTACGCAACGGCTGGTTATCCGATCTCTCTAAATTTACGCGACCGGTCACTAAACACACGCACGAGCGCACTAACATACAAAACCCTACACTTACGCGGTCACACAAATACAAAATCACACACCCAGAGAGAGACGCAAGCTGCCAGCAGCAACCAACACACAAATTCATACCCAGAAAGAGACACAAGCTGCTGGCAGCGAACAACACATATGTTCACACCTTGCTATCTATTTTTTGGAATACTAAGGCATGATTTATTATTATTATTGGAATGTATCTTTGAATAATTTAAACCATAGCAACTCAATTATTTGACATTTATATTCTGTCATTTATATTTTTTATTCCCTTGACAAAGGCATCATTGCCGAAACATGTAGGGTTGTTTTAAATATATATACTTTGAAGTAATGAACCAGACCTTTAATCGCCGACTTATTAAGTTTACCTTATATATATACAGGGTGTTACAAAAATTTAGGGCTGGCTATACATAGACGGTTTCTACAACTAAAAATAAGCAAAAAAGTTTATATAAATTTATGTCCTAAAATGGTTCGTTACTGAGTTACGGCCAATTGAAGTTTTTTTATTTTTATTTTAGAAATGTTTACAGAAAACGGGAGTTTCTTATGTTTCTTATAGTAAATGTTCAAAATGACCTCCACGGGAAGCAACACAAGTTTTTCGAGAAAAATTACTGATAAGAAAAATTTTGAGTTAAAAAAGAAAATTAATCGGTGAAAGAAAAGCTCGAGTGTTTTTTGGCAAGATAAATTAACGATTTAAATAAATAATAAATAATTATTTTTATTTGAAAGCAGGAGAACAGTTATTAAATGTACAATTATTATAAATTGTTTGGTTTGGTGTACTAATTTTAATATTATTTTCTTTGTTGCTTTCTACACATGCTGAATAATTGTTTTGTCTTATTTTATTGGATTCGCGTAAATGACAAGTTTTTTAGATATCATATTTGTTCCTATTGGAACATTTTTATACCAATTATTAGAATTTGCCTTGTTCCAAATGGGATTTGGAATTTAAAAAAAAGGCGTTCAGATGTTACAAAAATTTAGGGCTGGCTATACATAGACGGTTTCTACAACTAAAAATAAGCAAAAAAGTTTAAATAAATTTGTGTCCTATAATGTTTCGTTACTGAGTTACGGCCACTTGATGTTTTTCGTATTGCATGTCCGACACGTGTGTATCTCGTCACAAATTATCGCGCAGACGCGAAGCGTTCGTATTGCATGTTTGAACAAGTCGCCGACAAGTGAGTAACTTATGTTAATCATATTCAGTAGGCAGTCCGTGTTTTTTGCTGTCAGTCGTGAAAGTTGATTAAGTCATTTGTGATTAGTACTGTTTTCTAATTAATAGTATAAAATGGCAGATTATTCTTTCGAAGAGATGTCCGACATGCATTTAATGTATGGTTTGGCACATTGCAACAGAGCAGAATCAAGAAGACTTTACGCAGAATATTTCCCAAACCGACGTTTACCAAATGAAAAAACTTTCGAAAGGCTTCATATTAGATTAAGAGAAACAGGATCATTCAAACCAGTAGTCCGAGATCGCGGCAGACCACGAACCACAAGAAATTTGGAATTGGAAGAACGTTTGTTGGATCGTGTTGAAGAAAATGCAGGTGCTAGTACTCGAAGAATGGCATTGGCGGAAGATGTCGATCATGTGAGTGTATGGCGTATTTTAAGAACTAATCAGCTTTTTCCTTACCACCTGCAAAGAGTACAGGGACTTAGTGAGAATGATTTCCCATCACGAGAAGCTTACTGTGTATGGTTGTAACGGACATGCGCCGCCGATCATCTCTTTCTGTCGTGTGAGCTCTTTAGTGATGAAGCTGGCTTTACAAGAGATGGTATCGTCAATTTTCATAATTTACACCAGTGGCAACAAGAAAACCCTCATGCTATTATTCAGTCCAGACATCAAGCGCAGTTTTCATTTAGTGTGTGGGCCGGAATTATTAACGAATTTGTGATTGGTCCTTTTGTACTTCCACCACGACTTACTGGGCAGAATTATCGTTATTTTTTAGAAAACGACTTACCAGGTTTGCTGGACGATGTTCCACTAAATGTTAGAGGACGCATGTGGTTCATGCACGACGGTGCACCGGCTCACTTCAGTCACACAGCACGCGAATTTTTAAATGCCGTATATCCTGGAAGATGGATTGATCGCGGTGGACCTGTAGCATGGCCTGCACGGTCTCCAGATTTAAATCCAATAGATTTTTACGTATGGGGACATTTAAAGTCTATGGTATATTCTACTCCAATTCAAAATATTGAAGATCTTCAACGTAGCGTGGAAGATGCCACCAAATTCGAAATACACCAGGAATTTTTCAGCGCCTGAGGCAGTCCATGATACGACGAGCTGAAGCTTGTGTTGCTTCCCGTGGAGGTCATTTTGAACATTTACTATAAGAAACATAAGAAACTTCCGTTTTCTGTAACCTTTTCTAAAATAAAAAGAAAAAAACCTCAACTGGCCGTAACTCAGTAACGAACCATTTTAGGACATAAATTTATTTAAACTTTTTTGCTTATTTTTAGTTGTAGAAACCGTCTATGTATAGCCAGCCTACATTTTTTGTAACACCCTGTATATATATAGTAAATCAAATCAGTTGGCGATCAAAGGTCTGTCCTACTTCAAAGTACATATACTCAAAAAAACCTTACATGTTTCGGCAATGATGCCTTTATCAAGAATATAAAAAATATAAAATAATATATTTTATATTTTTTATATCCTTGATAAAGGCATCATTGCCGAAACATGTAGGGTTTTTTTGAGTATATGTACTTTGAAGTAGGACAGACCTTTGATCGCCAACTGATTTGATTTACCATATCATACTAAGGTCACGAAAATATTATATTATATATATATATATATATATATATATATATATATATATATATATAAATATATTTGAAACAGAAATAAGAAAAACACCCTAACCACAATATATATCAATAAATACTATATACGTATTTCGGCAACTAAGTTGCCATCTTCAGTAAAATAACCTTAAAACTGAAAAAATGTTAAACGTAGCGTTTTTGGCTAAGGTAAACCCCAGAACATATGCTCTTCACCAAATCGCCAGTGGGATAACACTAAATTCCTAACATCGAAATAAAACACTTATATACTACTTAAATCTAGAGTGAAATTTAGGGAACCGTGAATACATGAAGCGTAAAAATAATGCTATTGTCACAATAAGGCATACAAACTGGACTGAGGGATTGGTCCATTGTCAGAATTCATTAATTTATTCTTATTTCTATATATATACGAGGGTGGATCAATAAATACCCGTGTTAGGAAAGAAGACGCAAGTTTTTCACAAATTTTTTATTTATTTTTCAACGTAATCACCTTTTAGTACAATACACTTTTCCCAACGTTTCTGCCATTTCTTTAACCCCTCCAAAAAATACGATTTGTCAAACTCTGCAAAATACGCTTCTGTCTCGACGATAACCTCCTCGTTTGAGCTGAATCTTTTTCCCCCGAGCCACGTTTTCATGTTGGGGTACAGAAAGAAGTCGCAGGGAGCCAAGTCAGGCGAGTACGGTGGGTGCGGCAGCAATTCGTAGTGCAGTTCATGCAACTTTGCCGCGACAATTCTGGATGAATGTGCTGGTGCATTATCGTGGTAAAACAGCACTTTTTTCTTTGCCAAATTGGGCCGTGTCTCCTTCAATTTTATATCGAATCGGTCCAATAATTCACTGTAGTACTGCCCCGTGACCGTTCTTCCTTTCTGCAAAAAGTCCATGAGGATTATTCCGTTGGAATCCCAAAAAATCGTGGCCATGACCTTTCCGGCCGATGGGACCGTCTTTGCCTTCTTCGGAGCAGATTTACCCCGAAAAAATCCATTGTTTTGACTGTCGCTTGGACTCTGGCGTATAATAATGGAACCAGGTTTCATCAACGGTGACGACTCAACGCAAAAACTCCTGCGAATTTCTCTTAAAGAGGTCCAAACACTGCTTCGACATTGACAACCGTATCCGCTTGTTGTCCACCGTAAGCAATCGCGGCACCCATCGGGCCGACACCTTTCTCACCGATAACTTATCATGTAAAATATTAATTGCCGTTCCGTACGACACGCCTACGGCCTCTGCGACTTCGCGCACTTCCGTTCGGCGATCAGCGAGAATCATGTCGTGGACCTTTTCAACGATTTCCTCGGTAACCACGTCTGCCGGGCGGCCTGGGCGCTCCTCATCAAAAACAGATGTACGACCACGTTTAAATTCGTTGAACCAATATCTTACGGTTGTCATAGATGGTGAAGGGTCCCCATAGACAGCATCCAACTTCGCTTTTATTTCTTCGCATGTTTTTTCATCCAAAAATAAAAAGCGAATTACGGATCGATATTGCTCTTTTTCCATTTTATCGAGAAACACGAAACACGTGTGATACAACTGGCTGCCAAATAAAAACTAACCTGTGAATCAGTCTGAAATTTATTATGGTGTTGTCTGACAGATGGTAGTACACGACGGTAATGCCAACTTCCCTCAGCAGCGCCACCTGTCTTCAAACACGGGTACTTACTGATCTTCCCTCGTAAATACTTTCATAACTATCTAATTCTCTATAATTATTAACAGTTTTAATCAACCTAAAGTTATTTGCCGGCACAGAATGACCTGTATCCCAAATATGTCGGGCAACGCTAGATTTTTCGGGTCTGTTGAATCTAAAGTGGGAAATATGTTCCTTGTAACGAGTTGAAATTGAACGTCTAGTTTGGCGGCCGATATATTTTTGGCTACAATCGTTACAATTTATTTCATATATACCAGATTTATGTTCCACCTCAATTTTGTCCTTGGTGTTACCTAAAAGTGATTTTAATGAGTTACATGATTTAAACGCTATTCGAAGAGAATGGTTTTTGAAGATAGCGTTCAGATTTCTCGAGGCTGAATGGTACGGTAAACAAACAAATTTCTCAACTAGGTCTTTTTGAGGTAGTAAGCTCGTGGTATCATAAATAAGTTTCCTAAGCCTATGTTTCCTAATTAGGTTGGTTATTATGTTCGAATCGAAACCATTGTATGCAGCGATGCTTCTGATTAATCCAAGTTCTTTTTCATATCTACCTTTTGTAAGCGGGAAACTTAACAACCGATGGATAGGAAAATTAAAGGATGCCATCTTTTGTTGGAAACTGTGATTTGAATCCGCGGCTATAAACTTGTTCACATTGGTGTCTTTTCGGTAAATATTTATTTCCAAGTTATTATTATTCTTAATAACCAAAACATCTAAAAATGGTATTTGTTCATTGTTTTCTTTTTCTATAGTGAATTTAATTGTAGGGAATTTAGAATTTAATTCTATTAAAAAATCGTCGAAATTACAAAACTTGGTTGATTCAAATCACAGTTTCCAACAAAAGATGGCATTCTTTAATTTTCTTATCCATCGGTTGTTAAGTTTCCCGCTTATAAAAGATAGATATGAAAAAGAACTTGGATTAATCAGAAGCATCGCTGCATACAATGGTTTCGATTCGAAAATAATAACCAACCTAATTAAGAAACATAGGCTTAGGAAACTTATTTATGATACCACGAGCTTACTACCTCGAAAAGACGTAGTTGAGAAATTTGTTTGTTTACCGTACCATTCAGCCTCTAGAAATCTGAACGCTATCTTCAAAAACCATTCTCTTCGAATAGCGTTTAAATCATGTAACTCATTAAAATCACTTTTAGGTAACACCAAGGACAAAATTGAGGTAGAACATAAATCTGGTTTATATGAAATAAATTGTAACGATTGTAGCCAAAAATATATCGGCCAAACTAGACGTTCAATTTCAACTCGTTACAAGGAACATATTTCCCACTTTAGATTCAACAGACCCGAAAAATCTAGCGTTGTCCGACATATTTGGGACACAGGTCATTCTGTGCCGGCAAATAATCTTAGGTTGATTAAAACTGTTAATAATTATAGAGAATTAGATAGTTATGAAAGTATTTATATATATATATATATATATATATATATATATATATATATATATATAGAAATAAGAATAAATTCATGAATTCTGACAATGGACCAATCCCTCAGTCCAGTTTGTATGCCTTATTGTGACAATAACATTATTTTTACGCTTCATGTATTCACGGTTCCCAAAATTTCACGCTAGGTTTAAGTAGTATATAAGTGTTTTATTTCTATGTTAGGAATTTAGTGTTAACCCACTGGCGATTTGGTGAAGAGCATATCTTCTAAGGTTTACCTTAGCCAAAAACGCTACGATTACCATTTTTTCAGTTTTTATGGTTATTCTACTGAAGATGGCAACTTAGTTGCCGAAATACGTATATAGTATTTATTGATATATATTGTGGTTAGGGTGTTTTTCTTATTTCTGTTTCAGATTACAAGCCACAGTCTCCACCAATTTCGGATATATATATATATATATATATATATATATATAATCAAAAATTAATTAAAATTCGGGTAAGCGGTCAATTAAAAAACTCCTTTATTAAATTACCCTATATTTCGCGACAGACTTTGTCGCTTCTTCTGGGGTAAAAAATGTAGAGTTAAAAAATAATAAAATTGACGGACAAAATATAAAAATCATTTTTATATTTTGTACGTCAATTTTATTATTTTTTAACTCTACTTTTTTTACCCCAGAAGAAGCGACAAAGTCTGTCGCGAAATATAGGGTAATTTAATAAAGGAGTGTTTTAATTGACCGCTTACCCGAATTTTAATTAATTTTGGATATATATATATATATATATATATATATATATATATATATATATATATATATTTAGTTTTATCGTCCAATCCCGAGCCATTGATAGTAAACGTTACCGACACTCCGCGAACCAACCTGAACCAATATATTGGTTCAGAATTGTTTTGCATGTTTATTGAGTACGCCACCTATTACTACACTACGCAATTCTAATATTGTTATGGCTCACGTTCGATGGAAACTAAGTAAAAGTTTCATGCATTTTCTACAAGAGGAACGGTTCGTAACTTTAATATTATTGTCGGCTCAGAAATGATAGACACACCAAATTGTAGTTTCGTGTATGTCCTTAAGGAGGCACTATTTTGTATATAATTGTGTATACCGATAGGTCCAACTCGCAACGGGCCATAGGCAACAATATACGTATGGAACGTAATGCGATGTGGCAACGTGTGTACGATGCCTATATTGAGTGACTTTCTTAAAATTTAAATTTATTTTGCAGAATTATTGATTTTTTTACTTTTATCTTTTAGAAAACGTTATTGTTTTTTTATTACTTAAAATTAGTTTATATGAAAAATATTATACCATAAAAGTGTAAACAAAGACAGTATACATTGAAACGAATATTCATTCAATTGTATTGTCATGAAATTGAATTTGTCAATCGTTGTTAAATTTGTTAGAATGAATAGATATTTATATTTATCGGAAAATACTAATACTTAAAGCAAACAAATAAGGTGTAGTGTTTTGTTATAGGAATGTATAATATCCATTTCTTCCTGCATATTGATTATGCAGCTGATGCTTTCGTAATATGCTCATATTTGTATTATTTCAACTTATACTTCGGTCGATATATACCGACTTCCTTCAAACCAGGAGGAAGCTACAGTTGTAATTAAACTATACTTCCTTTTTTTTTATTACCTACGGATATTCACAATTCCAAAATACGTTACAATGTTTCTTATTTTAGATTGTAATTAGCTGAATGCTGTCGCAAAACTGATCTCTGCATTTTTAAAAATGCCAGAATAAAATTAACCCCCCCTGCCCTTATTATAATTTTACAAAGGAACAGACACGTACTTCAATTTCTACGAAAAACTAAGCCTACAGTTCATGTATAATACAGTGATAATGAAGACTGGAGCGTTTGTCGACCTACGAAGTTGTACTTTACTTGTTTATTGTTAATAAAAGGCTGATGGAAATATTACGTGAGATTTTGGTATCTGTATTATAATAACATCACGATAATAGTAGAAATACAAATATGAGCATATTACGAAAGCATCAGCTGCATAATCAATATGCAGGAAGAAATGGATATTATACATTCCTATAACAAAACACTACACCTTATTTGTTTGCTTTA
Source organism: Melolontha melolontha (assembly GCA_935421215.2). NCBI lineage: Eukaryota > Metazoa > Arthropoda > Insecta > Coleoptera > Scarabaeidae > Melolontha > Melolontha melolontha. The sequence goes on along the minus strand of OW285236.1, from coordinate 152,168,860 downwards.
AGTATTAGTATTTTCCGATAAATATAAATATCTATTCATTCTAACAAATTTAACAACGATTGACAAATTCAATTTCATGACAATACAATTGAATGAATATTCGTTTCAATGTATACTGTCTTTGTTTACACTTTTTATATATACTATTTTTTCATATAAAGTAATTTTAAGTAATAAAAAAACAATAACGTTTTCTAAAAGATAAAAGTAAAAAAATCAATAATTCTGCAAAATAAATTTAAATTTTAAGAAAGTCACTCAATATAGGCATACAACACGTTGCCACATCGCATTACGTTTCATACGTATATTGTTGCCTATGGCCCGTTGCGAGTTGGACCTATCGGTATGTATTTTTATGTATGGGAGCGGTATAATGTGAGCCAGAAATTTGTCAACATTGCAAGTTTTAATAGAACTATTTTGAAACGTGATTGTTGATTCGCATTAAGAAAAAGAGAGACTCGACGCAGGAAGCTTATCGAAACATAAATTTAGTGCTCCTGTTCAGAAGCAAAAATGGTCTGAATCAGAGAAGCATATAATATTAGCATATATTGCTGACCATTTAAAAAATAAGAAACCACCTAGAAAAGCTGAAGTTATTGAATTCAAAAACCAATACCTTTAAAAATAGAGAGTGGCAAGTTATAAAAGCTTATATTTTGCTTATCGTAAAATATAAAAACTTGTATACCTATGTATTATATACTTACTTATAACTAGAGCTGAGGATGTTTGCGGTATAACCATGGTTATACCGCAAACATCCTCAGCTCTACTTATAACTTTCTAAATAAATTCTTATATAGTGAATGCCGACGAGACATGTAGTAGCTCACCACTTTGTTAATTTTAAAGATGTAGATTTAAAATTGGATATATAAATATATAGTGTGATGTGACATATTTTGGCGAAATTAGATTTCTACTAACATTTAATTAATAATGTGATGGCATGTTACACGATTTCGTTGACATCCGGTATAATCAACATTTAGTGTTATCGGTGCACTATTGCGCTCTCCGTTATTTCTTGGGCTACAATTTTCGATAAATTAGCAAATTATTAGTGAGTTTAACATTGATTACTAGAGCAGACCAATTTCCATGCGCGTCATGTGCGCCAATGTGAGGATGATTGTATTGCATCAGAACTAATAAAAAGCATTCAGTATGTGTTTGGTACTTGCTTAGACTGCATGAAAGTGTAAGCATACGTAATAAAATGTCGTCGACACATAAATCGAGAAAACGACCGTTGTCAGACGAAGTGAATAAGTTTATTATGGATTTCCCGGACTTAATATACGATGGCTCAAAAACTAAATGTTTAGTGTGCAATACATATCTAATGTGTTGATCAAAAACACATTGTAAAGAACATGTAAGCAGTTCGAAGCACAATAACAAAATTAATCGACAACAGTTTGTACATGAACTATGTGTAACTATGATTGTGTGTACACTGCTGTTTACCTTGTTAAGTAATGATTCATTTATTTCATTTTGGAATAAATACGCCAATTAAACATTACCGAGTACGACAACGTTACGAAGGAATTTACCATCGGTGCGTAAACAATTTGAAAATAAAATCAAAGCCGAACTGAAAAATAAAAAACTGAGGTTATGTGTGGACGAAACAACTGACAGCAAAAAACAATCTGTCTTTAACGTCTTCAATTTTATTAGCATCCAGACGACTAGAACAATGTAATACCGCAAAAATTTCAGAGGTGCTGTTAGATATTTTGGAAAAATTTAAACTTTCGAAAGACCAAGTATTAATGTTTATGACCGATGGTGCCGCAACCATGTGTTGTGTAGGCCGGTCTCTTAGAAAATATTGTCCTAACTTGTTACATATTACTTGTAAACTCCATGCTCTACACCTTGTGGCAGAACAGGTTCGTATGTTATCCAGAGGTAGATGCTTTAATATCAAGTACAAAGGCAGTATTCCTGAAATCTCCAAAACGTATTCGGAAATTTCACGAATTGTGTTCCCATACTCCTGAGCCACCACAGCCGATTCTGACACGTTGGGGTACAGGTTATGGGCGTGGTTTTACTATCATGAACATTTTGAAGAAAATAAGGACGTGGTTTTATCATTCGATCCGAAAGAAAGTGCAGCTATCAATACAAGCCAGAAAAAAATTGAAGCTGCCCAGATTAAAATAGATTTACAAAGTATTCGTGGGACTAGAAGAAGCAATAACAAAATTAGAAAATTCGTCGCTGACGTTAGAGGAATCACTGCAAATCGTTAAAGATGTTTACGCGCAACTGTGTGCTGTAGAAGACGCAAAAAGTGAAAGTGTTCTAATTAAATTTGAAAGTGTTTTAGACAGAAATGCTGATTTTGACCCTTAAGACGTATTTGTGAGGGCACGTCTACAGATGCGTTAAGTTGCTTAAAAAAGTATTTTGATTATGCGAATATAACATCACTAGATGTAGAACGCTCGTTTTCCGAATATAAACATATTTTTTCCTCACGGCGAACATGTTTTTCAGAAATAACCTTAGAAACGCACCTGATGTTGAAAATATACAATCGAGTTTCTCCAGTTTGTCAATCCTTGGAAGACCCTTAAAACGGTAAGTGTTTTTTTAAATCCTCCGTCGTGCACACAATCACTGATTTCATACATTTTACATTTTATTTATAGGTACATATAACGCTGCTATTCTATCGCATATTCTAATATATTACGAATTACACTCCCATACCGGCGCTCATGGCGCGCACGGAAATTGGTCTGCTTTACTGATTACTATACAGTTCATAAAAAAAATAATTGAATAAGAAATTTGGAATATATTTTTTTAATGGAACATGCTGTATATTTGTACACGTTTAGAAAGGCAATTCTATTTGTGATATAAAAGCTTCAATACACTATTGTCCTTAAACAAATTATAATAATAATAAAGTAGTAGAAATTTGAAAATTAATAATTTTTTTAAATGGAACACCTATATATTTGTAGGTATTTTCAAAGATAATTTTATTTGTCTCAATACACTATTGTCTTTAAACGAATAATAAAGTAATTGTGTTGGATTTTAGTTTATGTCAAGGAAACAGTATTAATAGTAGAATTCTTTCACTTCAAACCAAAACAAATAGTATTTCCATTGAAATTATCAATAACGTCGATTCTCTTTCGCACGATAAGTTATTTGGAATAGTTGGTTATTTGAATTTGTGTTGTGTTCTTTAGTTCTCTTTTATTGCTAAAATGTTTCAAAATCTAATATTCCATATTTATTAATATGTAATGCCGTTTAAACATTTAGAAGAGGCATATATGTTTGTAGAAAAAATGCAAGAAGTTAGCTTATTTTGAAACCAATCCCGAAAAATCTATTCGAAGTTGTACCAGAGAATTAGATTTGAAAAAGAGTACAGTGCACGGTATTTTAATAAAGCATAAGTTGCGTCCGTACAAACACCACAAAGTTCAGGCTTCTCAGCGATGCAGACAGAATATTAATTTTCTGTAATTCATTGAGAATTTTTTATAATGAACGCCCAGATAATTTAAATTACATTCTATGGTCTGACAAATCTAACTTTTCTAGTTCAGGTATGTGCAATAAGTAAAATCAGCATTATTGGAGTAGAGAAAATCCTATGAGAGTTGATCCACGCAATCCCCAGCACCGGTTTAGTTTAAATGTGCGTAAACATACTCGTAATTGTTGGTCCAGTTTTCTATGATGGTACCTTAACTGGAGACCGCTATGTATGGGGTTATTAACAGAAATTCTGGATGGTCTCTTAGATGATATACCAGTGTTTGATAGGTTCCTTATTTATTTTCAACAGGATGGGTCACCACTTCATAATTACGATAATTCTTCCAATTTGTTAAACGAAACGTTTAATTAAAAATGGATAGGAACCAACGCGCCCATTCGTTGACCTGAACTCTCTCCTGACTTGACACCTCTAGATTTTCATCTTTGGAGTATTGCAAGGATAAGTATTAGACAATTGCCAAATATTATTTCTGGTCGAACTATTAGAAAAGCTACACAAAGCCTTAACGTGGCAGCCGAAAAATGCATTGAACAGCAAGCCAATGTCTTGCAATGTCGAGGTGTATTGTCCATGTGTACAGTTACAGATATGTTTATTACATGTCTGTTTCAATTATAGAATTAAATGTTAACAAATTTCTTAATCTTGCAACGCTTCCTATTTGTTTATTTTTTAGTTTAAGATAGTTACGTATTTGATACTTTTTGTTCAAAATATTATGCTGTTTCAAAATACGTACAAATATATAGGTGTTCCAATTAAAAAAATATGAATTTTCAAATTTCTCGGAAATACGTGATTTAATTGTTTTTTAATGAACTGCATAGTAATCAGCGTTAAAAACACTAATAATTTGCTAATTTAAAATTTAAAATAATTAAAATTGTAGCTCCAAACATAACGCAGATAGAGTAAAATCGCTTTGGGAAGACACCATCTGCGCGAGCGAATCGCGCAACCTGAGTATTAACGCCCTCAAAAACATAGGTCGGGCTGGGTCTAAATTAGCGCGCAATTTAAAATTTGAATTTTACGTAAAACGTTTTGTATTTTTATTTCGTGTGCAGCGGAAACAACATATTTCATTTATCATGTTCGTTTGCCATGAAACATAATTATGTTTCATGGCAAACGAAACAAATGAAAATAAATAAAATAATAACGCTTTATTATTCATTCAGACAATAGAATGTGTTTATGAAATTTCATAAACACATTCTATTGTCTGAATGAATAATAAAGCGTTATTATTTTATTTATTTTCAGGTGGGATTTTTAACAGAGATACAACCAACAATTTCTGGTTCAATTATTTATTTTCATTATAATTTAAACATTTCTCTTCTTCGTCGCTGGCTTTTCCTTTGCGGATAATACGACATATAGTGCTTTTACTAATTCCAGTTGCCTCTGCAACCATGTCCAAAATATTCCCTACAAACAATATTTATTTCTTGCTATCGTTTATCATTGCTTGCAATATACGACAAAAATTACATTATGACAATTTAACGAGTAAAACTTAATTTACCATTACAAATATTCCCTACAAACAATATTTATTTTTTGCTATCATTTATCATTGCTTGCAATATACGACAAAAATTACATTATGACAGTTTAAAGAGTAAAACATAATTTACCATTCATATTTCTCTTTTTGATAAAATTGTACACGTTATGAATGATTTCCCGTGATTGTTCTGCTATTATTTGTCTTTTTTTCAATGGTATTTCAACATCTGCAGGATCACGACATCCAGATGTGGACGGTAAACTAGACATAATAATCTATAACAAATAAAGTACATGTTTCAACAAATCCTATTAAAAATTCATGAAAAATAATGTAATACCTACAGATATAAAGGCCTTCTATTCCAAATAGTTGTGAAAACAACTGATTTTGTAATAAAATAAACTCAAACAACTGATTTTGTAATAAAATTAACTCAAAGAACACGATCGACACCTTACGGACGCTAGAAGACAACTGGAGAATATTACAGTCAATGTTATTCGGCCTGTCTATACATGCAAGAACTATGTCTTTCTCTCTCGTTTGGAGTACACTTTTCTTTATAAGTTCCAAATTGGTTTCTGCGTCAGTGTCTTCCCAAATTGACACTACTCTAGCAATAGTGCACCGATAACTTTGGACAGCGTATATAGTTAGATCTATTGTCTAGAAAACATTCTTATTTAAAATGAATAGGTTTTTCATAAAAACATTACACCATAAAGTAATAAGTATGCATAGTTATTTATATAATTTTTAGTATAAAATATCTTCCTACGGTTTTTCATCAAGGAAATGAGCTATATTAAAAGTTTAAAATTCCTGAAGTGAAATAAATTTTGTCGGAGATCTCCGTTAACATACATACAAAATTTACAAGAACAAATGTGAACGTAAACTAGTTAAGCTGACAAGGAAATTTGTAAAGATAATGTTAACTGCGAAATTAAAATATTTGAATAAACTATCAAATACAAATCTTAAATATCTGACGCGAACTAGAATTATGTGTTTCAATAACTCGAAATACTTGTCAAAATTATAACAACGCAAAATAATCTATCTGAGCTGGTCTGGATCCACTCCTGTATGGCATTAAGTCGCACTTGCGCTAGACGGCGGCTTAACAGGTGTAAACATAATATTTAGACGGGCTCCTACTTCCTAATATCGGTATGCTCGAAGTTATAATTATCCAAACCAGCTCAATCGTTAGTTCTAAAACTAGCTCCATAAATTTACCTTATGAAACGGGCATTAGAAAACTTAATGAGAACAAACGTTCTAAGAAAGTGTCTGCTTACCGTGTAGATGTATATGGGCGAAGGCACAGGTAAATTCGAATGGTTGCGGTATATCAACGAAAGTTGGCTAAATTTTAATTAGTAACATGTAGGACAGATAAATCTACCCAAACGATGCTTTTATTGAAACTTAACACAAATATATAACTGTCTTAAACCTTCATACCCAAAGTATCGAAAATATCTCTAATCAAAGTCTCAAGTCCTAACACGCATGCTCATAGAGTGAAGCTCCGTCAAGGTGCCCAACTAGCAACGCTATTCGTGGAAATACACTCGCACAAACCATGCTTGATATGCAAACACGCGTTACCATGATAGTTCGATAAACGACCGTAAGAAGAATTTATATTGGGTATATTTGTGAAAGGTCTAAATTAAGCATAAGATTTTGTTCAGATTTAATAAAGCCTATCTATAATTATCTGTTTAATAATAATAATAATTTACGCCTTGGCAACCCTTAACAGTTTTCTGACAATTACAGGGACTATTAGCAGGACAGGAATTATTATTACGCCCGCATTCGTGGAATGATAATTTATTTGACAATCGGCATTCACCTTGATCGAGAAGAAAATCACGAAAACTTTTCTGGACATCAACCCTGGATTCGATCCCAAGACCTCGGCATATTAAGCCAGTGACTCACCACCAAGTTATCGGCCGGCTTTATTTGAATTTATCAGCGGTAAATTCAAGAAATAATGACGAAAATATTTGATATTTTTTAACATAAAGGAATAACTAAATTCCTTTATAATTTAATTTCATAAAAATAACGTAGTAAACATACCTGAACTCTAAATTTCTGGAGTCAACATCAAATTTGGATTGATAATATCTATCCTTAAAGCCATCTTCCCATAACCTAACTTCGTCATTTGTTTCTTCTTCATCGGCAATTTCATCATGTGATCTTTTAATGCCTTTTTCATGCTTATCTGATTGTGGAGATCTAAGCATTGATTCCAAAGCCTTTTTTGGATCAGTTGTTTTTAGTTGTACCTCTGTTTGTGAATGCATCCCAGCTTTGCGAATTTGATAAGCTTCTTGTCTGGGATTTAAAATAGGCTTTGATTGACCCAGTGGCTAAAAGTGGATAATAAATTTACACATTTATCAACAATTTAACAACTTACTGTGGGCTCAAATTGAGTATGTTTAAGAACTGACCAATTTGGTCTTCTACGATTGTCAAATTCTTCGGTTCTTCGCCTTTTTGCACTCTCGCGTGCTTTAAACTGCAATTCCTTCTGCTGCCTAGTTTTAAAGATTATGTCTTCTGCTTTGCCTAACTCGGTCATTATTAATTGAACTCGTTCCAGATTAACATCACCATTTTCCGTTAAGAAGCCCTAAGTAACATTTCTACTGAACATTTAAAAAGCACCTGCAATTAGCTTATACACATAAAAAAAACGAAAATATTCTCATAGCTAATTAAAGTTTTGATAGTATTTCTAAAAATAGATTTAAAAATTTAAACTGTCTTTTTGAAAGATTCAGACTTTAAAAGCAGTTCGCAACGTTTAATGCCTTGTTCGAACCTACAATTGAATTTAGAAAAGAAAACAACCATAACGACTGTTATTTGCGGATTAGGACTGTGGTATTCTAGTTGGTGAGTAAAAAAAGTGCAAAGTTGCAAGGTTACAGCCTTGGATCGCCTTGAATATCGATCACATTTTGTCGGCCTCAACTCGAATTATTATTTTGTAGAATGTGTAGCTGGAGATAACTAGAGTACTAATAGTCGATCGATATATAGCTCTAGTCATGCCACCGTTCCAATGTACTGAAGAACTCTAGACATAACAGACTTGCTGTTCCAAACCCATAGGTCTTCTAAGCTTGTTGCTATTGACTGTTTAACTGAATAATATTTTTATTTTATAAGACTGGATCATTGCCAAAATTTTGAAGTATCAAAAAAAAATATAATTCTTGTTTAAATTATTTGTTTAATACGAAATCTTGTAACTATTTTTAAAAAATAGGTAAAAATTAGTGCAATATTTTAATAAAGCGCTATTTAAAAAAAAATAAAAATGTTAAATACGAATCTTTTCATACTTTATGGAAAGTATTGTTGTAAATGTTTTTTTATAGGTTTCTTTACATTTTGTCACAATTAGGATGTGACTAGTTACGTCATCGTATTTACTTTATTGTTTTAATTCTTCTCAATAGTCAACCCACAGATGATATTCAATGTTTTTAAATAAAACTCCACCAAAAATACTACGGAATTAAGATTGTTTCCATTCTAAAAGCTTTGTCGTATATAGTAAAGCGGTATTAAACAAATAGCCGTGCTAGGGAAGCCTACATATTCTTTTAAACAACTTTTTTATGAATTTCTTTACATAGTCACCTAGTTTGATACACTAAGTGCAACAATTTTTCAACTATTTTTTTGAGATCCGCGAAATAAACCTGTATTTAATCAAGGACCTTTTGTTTGGTGTGAACCGTTTCCCGCTAATCTATTTGTTCAGCTACTCAACTAATTTTGTTGTGGCAAGAGAGGCTTATTGACTTATTATTATTACTTCGCCAAATTACCCAATAAGTCGAGATAGTACTTTTCAGTAATTAGCCTTCCTTTCTCCAAATAACCAATGAAAATTATGCCCTCTTAAACCCAAAATACGGTTATCGCGACCTTTTTGATTCAAAGGACGTTCCATGTATTTTTTAGTACACGTCCACTAGAAGAAGCAGACTGTGCTGACTGAACTTGCATTTTTTGGTGTATAGTAATGAATCCATGTTTGGCAATTTAATATTTGTTAAAGAGTCAGCAAGCGCGACGCCCAATAGTTTTTTCATACCCAATTCTTCGTGAAGAATTTTTGCCAATATTCAATTAAGATATTTACAATATGCGCAATCATTCCGATCGTCATCCGGTGGTCTGCTCACATGACACTATGAATTTTGTTCCACTTGACTATATCATTTGTAGTCACCTCAATCAGACGGCATGCTTAAATTCGTTAAACCAGTATCTGGGGGTAGTTATTGAAGATTCATGGTCCACGTTTCCTCGTCATAAAAGAATGGAGTCACTTTTCGATATTGCTTTTTCACACGGTTTCAAACTACAAACTTATGTACTATTAATAGGCTTCAAAACAAGCACAACTGATCAATAAGGTTGTCAGAAAAGCGCTGCGCGCCATAGGTGCACCCATCGTAATAAGTGTAATAAAAATAATACAAAGTAACTAGTAAGAAATGCACTATACTGTTACAAGTAATTATAACACTGTGTGCAACACTTACCCTCTTAACTAGGTGATGAACTGCATCATGATCATCAACCTTACGAACTGGAGATGATTCGTAAAAACTTTGCAGCATCAGGTAAGTTTCTATACTTGTCTCAGGGCCGGTATTATAAATGATAAAATCTGCAGATTTTATTTAGTAAGCAAGTAAATTTAATTTATTCGATTTTAGAACCACAATCTTGTTTATAAGTAGCCAAATGCGGGCATAAAATGGTCTTTATCGCACAGATCAATCAAAAATTGTCTCCTTCGTTGGGCTTTAAACTTTCCCTCGTGCCATAATCTCCTAATTATGCCCTTAATACATAAATAACTATTACTCCATAGATTGGGTGTTATAAATAGCGAATAAGGAAACTAAGCAAGTAAATCTACCAATTAATTTACACCCTAGAAAATCGTGGTATTAAATGTTATTCATTGGTTAAATCCGAACAGGTGCTCCACTGTGTTCAAAAACATAACCTTATTTTTAAAAATTTATATTTTGTGTGTGTTTGATAACTTTAATTTTGATAATGCCAGATTTATCGGTTTGCATTTTACAAATATAAACAAAAATAGTAAATAATTAGATTTTTTTTGTATTTCACTTTATTCAGTGGCTCCATCGTTTATCGAAACGCTAAACTGCAAAATACATAGCTATTCAGACTTATTCTACAAATACTTATTTTACTTACATGAATTTTTTAGAATACCAGATTTCAATTTATTCGTTCAATAAATTTATTCAAGTTGTTATTCAGAGATTTATTTGCTGTTAATAATACCGACCCTCAGAGAGCAATGTATGCAGTGGTGAAAATATGTTCTTATATTATATAAATATATATAAATGTATATATATATATATATATATATATATATATAAATATAATAACTTCGTGACCTTGGTATGATATGGTAAACCTAATCAGTAGGCGATTAAAGGTCTGTATATTACTTCAAAATATATGTATTTAAAAAACTCAAACTCAAGAGTTTTTTAAATACATATATTTTGAAGTAATATACAGACCTTTAATCGCCTACTGATTAGGTTTACTATATATATATATATATATATATATATATATATATATATATATATATATATATATATATATATATATATATACTGATATAACAGAGGCATAAGTAAAATGCTCTTTGTATTCACTTAACGAATCTGTAAATGTACTATCACTATTTTCAATATTATCATAAACTTGTATTAATCTGTTAAAATCGGTATATTTCCCTAACATACGTTCGAACGGTTGCCAAAGTTATCGAAGTTTAAAGGCTATTTTCTCTTTTTTTTTTAAATTGAACCTATAATTTTTTTTATTAGTCAGCAAATTCCTTGTAAAATTTGCCGTTAAAATGGTACCAATAACATAGTACTTATTTCTAGTATTTTCGAAGTTATAACCCTTTAATGGGATATACCTATGTTTATAATATTCAATATGCGGTGCATCTAATAGTCGGTTGGCCATGAAATGATATCAAAGTAACTTTTACAAACACCTGTTTCTTAATTCTTTATTATTAGTTTTAGAATTACATTTTGTAATTTTTCAATAATAAAACAAAATTAATTTGAAATGTGTTCAAATATATTTCCATTCTGTTCTACACATGCTCTTAATCGCCTCTGCATCGACAGACTTACATTTTGAGCCATGTTGTTTTCACTTACTTGAAGAAAAGCGTTTCTGATTCGTTGCTGCATGTTCTCTGCCGTTGTAGGAGGTGTTTCGTAAACTATATTTTTTATATTCTCGGCTGTTGTTGCAGATACTTCTTGGTGAAACATTTTAACTTCATACAGTAAATAATAAAAATAAATTAAAACACTTGGCTTGTTTCACTATGAGATTTATTTAAATTCTCTGACAATTGTTTCGGCTGTTATGCCATTCTCAAAGAGTTCTATAAATCTAGATTTATAGATCTCTTTGAGAATGGCATAACAGCCGAAACAATTGTCAGAGAATTTAAATAAATCTCATAGTGAAACAAGCCAAGTGTTTTAATTTATTTTTATTATTTACTGTATATTTTTTACAGTAGGCCACAGAAAAAAATCACAAGGGGTTAGATCTGGTGATCGCGGTGGCCAGCTTATAAAGCTTCCTCTCCCAATCCATCTATTGGTGAATACCCTATCTAAATGTGTTCTTGCAGCAGCACCGTAATGTGCAGGTGCACCATCATGTTGGTACCACAATCTCCTTATGACGTTATCTGGTAGGTCCTAACAGCAATGGTAAATTATTTTGTAGGAAATTTGTGTAGATTTCACAATTTAAAGTATTATTAAAAAAGAATGGACCTACAATAGTGTTTCCTATGATGCCTCCCCAGGTGTTAACACTCCATTTTTGTTGGTATAAAATGGGTTGCACAAAATGAGGGTTTCTAGTGTCATAATAATGAGAATTTTTTCTGTTTGTTATTCCACAATTAGCAAATGTTGCTTCATCTGTGAAAAGCACATGATCTAGAAAAGTTAGATCTTGTCGTAATTGGAAAAGTAGCCATTCACAGTAAACAAGTCTCCTTTCAAAATCCGTTTGTAATAAGCCTTGATGATTTTGAATTTTGTAAGGGTGAAATTTATGTTTTTTTAAAATCCTTCTTACAGCAGTGACTTCTATCCCGTGTTCTTTCGAAATTATACTTGTAGATACGCGCGGATTTTCCACAACGGACTGGACGACTGTCACTTCATTATCTTCTGTAACCATAGACTTAGTTCTTTCATGTTTGACATAATTCACTGAACCCGTCCGAAGAAACCTTGTCAACAAATTTTCAAACGTCTTAATATCTGGTGTTCTTCGGTGAGGATACTCCATAGCATATGTTCTTGATGCTAAAAGTGGATTTCTATTGCTAGCGCCAAGAACAAATACCATGTCTATTAGCTCCTCCTTCGAAAAATTCATTCTGAAGAAACACAACTATAAACTATTACGGCATGGAAATAAAAAATAATGACAACAAAACGATATAACTGACAACAAGATAACAACTAATAACGAACAAACGGAAATTGATAATTAACTAGCCGAACTTAAATTATAACAATTAAACGCGATTACAGTAAAGAGAAACTATTGAAAAACACTTTATATGGAAATTTTAAGTAGATATTTGACGTTTGGTTACACAGCAATTTTTGCTTAATATCATTTCATGGCCAACCACCCAACTATTAGATGCAGCACCGCATATTGAATATTATAAACATAGGTATATCCCATTAAAGGGTTATAACTTCGAAAATACTAGAAATAAGTACTATGTTATTGGTACCATTTTAACGGCAATTTTACAAGGAATTTGCTGACTAATAAAAAAATTATAGGTTCAATTTAAAAAAAAAGAGAAAATAGCCTTTAAACTTCGATAACTTTGGCACGACATATTTAACACTCTGTATATGTTGTCACGTTGTTCACCCTCAAAACATATAACGTGTTAGTCCATAAATTGGTAACAAAAAAGTTACGTGAGGCACTGCACCCATTTTCAGGCTAAGACTTAAAATGTTAGACGCTGCAACCGTCAAGATTTTAACAAAATTTGCAATAAAACCAAAACTAACAGTTGTAAGTGCACATTGTCATATATCATTGCAAAGATAATTTGGGTGGCTATCATCATAATAACAAGAAAGTATAGCAATCTATTTAAAAAAAAAAAATTGAAAGTGGTTGCGGAAATTTGGAACACCTGTAAATATATAAATAAAATTAGAAAATGCACTGTAGCATACTACATGTGTACGTAAAATTTCATTGTTACAACTTTATTAGTTTTCATGCTAAGCTCCGCCGACACACTATTGCCGCACCCGGTATATATATATATTAAAATAATAGACCTTTTTTATTGGTTTAGCGACCTTTAATGAATTTTAATGGTTTCCTCTACGACGTTTCGACTCTTTTTATTATTGAGTCTTTTTCAAGTGACGATTTATTCTGTTTCAAAACTCATTTTGTGCAACATGTGTCGTCGGAGTTTGCCCGAGACATTTTTAGGGAAACGACCGCGTCGCTTCGAATATTTTGTGTGACGAAGCGACGCGGTCGTTTCCCTAAAAATGTCTCTGGCAAATTCCGACGACACATGTTGCACAAAATGAGTTTTGAAACAGAATAAATCGTCACTTGAAAAAGACTCAATAATAAAAAGAGTCGAAACGTCGTAGAGGAAAACATTAAAATTCATTAAAGGTCGCTAAATCAATAAAAAAGTCTATTACATATTTTAATATTAAGACACGGCCAATAAAATAAATAAGAAAATTAAATTCTTATAAACACTAAATATATATTAACATTCTGCAAATGAGAATTAATGAATATTAAATCCCATTTTTACATGTCAATGTCGCCTTATGTGATGCATTAATAAATACAATCCGACAAACCAAGATTGTACTAGCATGTATAACACACCTCGTCGCGACTACGATCTTACTGGTTGTTAGGATAATTAAAAATTACTGAAAAGCCATTTCCATCAACAGGAACGTACAGACGCGTTTCGCTCTAATTGAAGCTTATCAATGTACGGTATCTCGAAGATAGTCCTGGCTTTTCAATTCTCTACTTTGTGTATATATAGTTAACATTCTGAACTTACTGCAAATGAGAATTAATGAATATTAAATCCCATTTTTACATGTCAATGTCGCCTTATGTGATGCATTAATAATTGTCGGATTGTAGTTATTAATGCATCACATAAGGCGACATTGACATGTAAAAATGGGATTTAATATTCATTAATTCTCATTTGCAGTAAGTTCAGAATGTTAACTATATATACACAAAGTAGAGAATTGAAAAGCCAGGACTATCTTCGAGATACCGTACATTGATAAGCTTCAATTAGAGCGAAACGCGTCTGTACGTTCCTGTTGATGGAAATGGCTTTTCAGTAATTTTTAATTATACTAAATATATATATATATATATATATATATATATATATATCAATTGATATATTTTGGAGTTTTTCGGTTTTTATATGAAATATTTACAAATATTACCAAATTAGTATGTAATTGCGAAGTAAATGTGGATGTAAACACTTCAATAACTGACATCTGAATCATTAACACTGTTACTTTATAATGCATTTCTAAATAGCTTGAACCAAGGTCTATCGTGGCTTAAGTGGTAAAGCAACGGTCCAGCAAACCGCAGACTTGGGTTCAAGTCTCCACGTAGACAAAACTTTTCAATTAAAAATTTCGTATGATTTGTTTTGTAATTTGTAGGCAGCAATGTTTACATTCACATTTACTTCGCAATTACATACTAATTTGATATTTGTAAATATTTCATATAAAAACCGAAAAACTCCAAGAATTTCAATTGATATATCTAATGAACGGATACGAAATTATCTAAACACACATATAGCTATGGGGTAATAATTATCAATTTCAAACCTTCAAAAACTGACATCTGCATTTAAAACTAACATCTGCTTTCAAATACTGACATCTGCTTTCAATAACTGAGATCTGCTTTCAAAACTGACATTTGCTTTCAATACAGACATCTGCTTTCAAAACACACATCTGCTTTCAATAACTGACATCTTGTAACGGACCGCGCTACAATTTAAGAACTTATCGTATTGTGCGCACCCTCAAAAATGTGAACGAATTTTGGTGCGTACAAATGTTCGTAAATTGTGAGCTAACGTGTATATATTTTGTATATTGTATTTGTATATTATTATGTAATTCTTCTTTAGGTAATACTATGTTATAATTCGCGCGCAGTTGTGTTGATTTTTGATCTCCCACCCCCCGCGCCGTCGTAGAGCCGTTGGTCTAGTCTCTACGCATTTTCTCCTCACGCTTCCACCATTTTTGTATAAAAGACCCTGTTTTCAAAGAGAAAAGAATTCAATCTGTTCGGCTTTTATTAAAATGCCTTTCCAACAGGGCTAGAGCTACCCTTCCCTTGTTGAACTGTATAACCCTTAGCAGCGTTGCACTAATGTAGCTAAGTGTTATAATACTGTGATGACTAGAGCTGAGGATGTTTGCGGTATAACCATGGTTATATCATGTAACCATAGTAAATTACTATGGTTACATGATAAAGCCATGGTTATACCGCAAACATCCTCAGCTCTAGTGATGACTCATCAAACGGTGCATCATACCTCTAGCGTTTTCTTGAGGCAGGTAGAACTATCGAGAAGAATATTCCCATTCATATATAAGCCGTCGAGGAAGGGATGGAAAAATCATTCCATACCGAATCATCGCGGATTAAAGTTACATAAATATAAATACATAAATGTGCATATTGTTAATAGTAAGTTTTATATTGTTATACGTTTTATTATTAATATAGTGTGTGTCTAAAGTTATCGTTAGTTTTATTTAAGAACCCGAAAAGACAAACTTTACAGTGGTGCAGGTGTGGTTTTATAAATAATAAACCAAGTAGACAATTAAGTGTTAATTAAGAATTCGTTTAAATAAATGTACAGTGCGAAAGTACGTTATTTTAAATATCGTGATGGCCTACAGAATGAAACTGACGGAATTAAAAGTGACTGATTTAAAACGAGAATTAGAAGAGAGGGATGAGGATACAACTGGAAAAAAGGCGTTCCTCCAGCAACGGCTTCGCAATGTGTTGATCCAAGAAGGCGAGGATCCAGAGAATTATGTCTTTCAAGGCGGAGATGCTGATGTGAATTTGCTGTTAATTCAAATGAAGCAAATGGAACAGAATAATCTGGATAGTATGAAAAAATATGGAACATCGTGTACTAGATTCACAAATTCAAATGCAACAAATGGAGCAGAAGAACCTGGAAACTTAGCAAAACTCTAGAATAAATGGAACAGAAGAATCTGGATAGTGCGAAAAATATGGAACAAGGATTAATAGAGAATGCGGAAATTCAAATGCAACAAATGGAACAAAGAAACCTAGAAACCGCTAAAATCCTCGAGAAAAATCTGGAAAAGAAATTACTAGAAAATTCTAGAAGCTTCGGAAAAGAGTCTGGAACAAGTGGAGAAAGTTCTAAATAATGAGGAATTGCTTCTTCATGGGAAAAATTGTGGGAGTCTACAAGTAATTACAGCAGAGAATGTTGTTCTGGATGCAAGAAGTGAGACATTTTTGACGGCGTGTATGGAAGGTGATTATTTGGACGGAAATGTTACAATGTTGGAACCAAAGGCTGGTGATGACGAGGTGGGTCGAGGAATAGTAGTTGCCAAAATGCTGGTTAAGACTCAGAAGACTGTACCGATAAGGGTAATGAATGTGAACCATTACCCTGTTTCATTGAAGAAGGGTACTATTTTGGGGTGGTGTTCGCCAGTGTCGGCCGTCGTTCATCGTATAGACGCGAAGATGAATGGATTCGTGTAGGTTCCTGAGAAATTGTCCAAGATAATCGACTCCGTCTGTCAAGGATTGAGCAAGAAGGAACGAAGCCAAGTTAAGGATCTAATCTAACATTATGAAGACGTCTTTGAAACTGAAAGTGGTATGAAAGGAAGAACCAATATTGTGATGCACAAAATAAATACCGGCGATGCAAGTCCAATACGACAAGGACCGAGAAGGTTACCACTGGAAAAGCGTGAGGAAGCCAAGCAGATTATACAAGATATGGAAAGCCAAGGAGTAATTGAACAGTCGAATAGTCCATGGGCTTCACCAGTGGTCCTTGTCAGGGAGAAGGATGGATCTACCAAATTATGTGTGGACTATCGTCGTTTGAATAGTCTGACCAAAAAGGACAGCTATCCTCTCCCAAGAATAGACGATACGCTAGACACTTTGGCAGGAAAAAAATGGTTCTCCACTCTCGACTTAAAGAGCGGTTATTGGTAAGTGGGAATGGATCCCAATGACAAAAAGAAGACTGCTTTCAGTTTAGGTACAGGACTCTGTCAATTTACAGTCATGCCATTTGGACTGTGTAACGCTTCAGCTACTTTTGAGCGACTCATGGATACTGTACTAAGGGGACTGTCTTGGAATATCTGCCTGGTATATCTCGATGACGTGATTGTGGTAGGGAAGACCTTTGAAGATCACACGAAAAATTTGGAAGTAGTATTCCAGAGGTTGCGAGATGTCAACCTGAGATTAAGTCCAAAGAAGTGTCACCTTTTCCGCAAGGAGGTAAAGTACCTTGGACATATGGTTTCCGGAGGAGTTGCTGTGGATCCAGAAAAAGTAAAAGCTGTGGAAAAATGGCCGGTGCCCAAAGACAAACATCAGCTAAGAAGCTTTTTGGGGATTATGCACGTATTATCGACGCTACGTTCCTGGATTCTCCAACATTGCAAAACCACTTACTCGCCTAACAGAAAATCGAGCATTCATTTGGAACAACGAATGCCAAGCGGCCTTTGAGTTGTTAAAAGGTACGTTGATCAGTGCACCTGTTTTAAACTATCCACTGCCATCTGGAAGGTTTGTTCTGGATACGGATGCCAGTAACGTCGGGATTTGTGGCGTGCTCTCTCAAATCCAAGATGGACAAGAAAAGGTCATTGGATACTTCAGCAAGACCCTGTCCAAACCGGAGAGGAACTACTGCGTAACCAGGAGATAACTATTGGCAGTAGTTAAGACCATTGAGCATTTTTACAAGTACCTGTATGGACAGAAGTTCCTGATCCGCACTGATCATGCCGCCTTAAAGTGGCTCTTACAATTTAAGAATCCCGAGGGTCAAGTAGCTAGATGGATTGAGAGGCTACAGGAGTATGACTTCGACATTGAACACAGAGCAGGCTTCAAACATCAAAATGCAGATGCCCTTTCCAGAAGGCCCTGTCGACATTGCAACCGAATCGAAGACAAATCGGCCAACGTTCTTCGAACCACCGTGGTTGATGACCAATGGCAACCTGACAATTTGCGCGCAGACCAAGAAGCTGATCCGGATCTTGCAGTCCTCAGGGCTTGGAAGAGAAATGGGCAAAGACCAACCTGGCAAGAAATTGCTCCCCATTCACGAGAATTGAAGTCATACTGGGCACAATGGGATTTCTTAACCATGGAAGACGATCTCCTGAGACGTGAGGTCGAAAATCACGATGGAAGCGAGCGGAAGATGCAAAAGGTGGTTCCCAAGAAAAAAATACCAGAGGTATTGCGAGAACAGGTGCTTCTGGGGGACATTTTGGAGTCCATAAAACACTTGAGAATGTGCGCCAGAGATTTTACTGGGTGAATTGTTCACGAGATGTGAAAGAATGGTGCCGAAAGTGTGCTAATTGCGCCGGAAGCAATGGTCCCCAGAGGCGTCGACGTGCACCCATGCGCCAATACAATGTAGGAAGCCCATTTGAAAGGATCGCCATAGATGCCGCTGGCCCTTTTCCAGAAAACGACAAAGGAAATAAATACATAATAGTGGTCATGGATTACTTTACCAAATGGGTTGAAGCATATGCTCTACCAAAAAAAGAAGCTGGAACTGTAGCAGACGTGATTGTGAAGGAGTTCGTTTGCCGTTTTAGTGTACCCCTGGAACTTCATTCCGATTAAGGGCGAAATTTCGAGTCCAGTCTATTCGAAAAGATGTGTGGACTTTTGGGCATACGGAAGACGAGAACAACTCCCCTGCATCCACAATCAGATGGGATGGTAGATCGAATGAACAAGACCATGATCAGACACTTATCCAAAGTGGTCTCCAAACATCAGAAAGATTGGGACAAACATTTACTATTATTCCTAATGGCGTATCGGGCCTCTGTTCAAGAGACAACTGGCCAATCACCAGCAAACGTGCTATGCGGGAGGGAACTCCGATTGCCCTGTGATTTAAAGTTTGGGAGCAAGCCTGGTGATGATCTTGCCGGAGAAGATTATGTCAGCACGCTCAGACGACGACTAGATAATATACATGAACAAGTCAGACACAATATCCAAGATGCTAGTGACAGAATGAAGGAGAGCTATGACATAAACGCCGAGAAGAGTGGTTACCATGAAGGCGATCGGGTTTGGTTATATAATCCACAACGCCGACGGGGCCTATCTCCAAAACTTCAAAAGAATTGGGAGGGGCCATACGAGGTGTTGAAGCGGATCAACGATGTAATATACCGCGTCAGGCGAACACCTCACACTAAGCCAAGAGTCGTACATTTTAATCGATTAGCCCCATACTCTGGAGACAATAATGACGAAACCGCTGACTTGCGCCGATTGAATAGTCAATACCATGAACTAACCTTCGAAGACTTTATGGAAGAGTATTCTGGTTCGAGAAAAGCTCAATTTGGGGTAACCATCGAGAAACAGCAAGATTTGTTTACGGTGCCGCCAGACTACGCGCTTGCTCATTGCGTAGCCCGAGATCTGCGAATGGCCAAAGGAATTGCCAGAGAATTTAAAGAAATGGCAGAATCGAAAAATTAAGGCAGCAGGGACCAGCAATTGGGAAGAATCTCCAAATAACAAATGACGAATAGCCCATATTTTATTTGGTCACGAAAGAACTGTCAAGCCTGAAGCCAACCTATCGTGCCTTATGGGAGGCACTGGCCCACTTACGTGAACAAATGTTACAACAAGACATTTGGAAATTAGCAGTTCCAAAATTGGGTTGTGGATTGGACCGCCTGAACTGGAGAATTGTAAGGAGCATGTTAGAAGTAATCTTCCGACATGCTGGTATGGAAATTCTGGTATGCAGTTACCGGCTTGAATATTCCTCCAGGCAATATAAGATAGTGGACTGTTATTTCGATATGACGTCACAATGTAACAAAGGCCCTACCTGTCGATTTCGCCATCGTTTGAGGGAACCAAAGCATGACATGTTTCGGGACGAAACTTCATTTTTAAGAAGAGGGCAATGTGATGACTCATCAAACGGTGCATCATACCTCTAGCGTTTTCTCGAGGCAGGTAGAACTCTCGAGAAGAATATTCCCATTCATATATAAGCCGTCGAGGAAGGGATGGAAAAATCATTTCATACCGAATCATCGCGGATTAAAGTTACATAAATATAGTTATAGTTAATAGTTAGTTTTATATTGTTATGCGTTTTATTATTAATATAGTGTGTGTCTAAAGTTATCGTTAGTTTTATTTAAGGACCCGAAAAGACAAACTTTACAATACTATTAGTATAAGGGATAACCGCTTCTTTTGAACTGTATAACTATTAGCAGCGTTGCATTAATGTAGCTAAGTGTTATAATACTATTAGTATAAGGGATAACCGCCCCTTTTAAACTGTATAACTATTATCAGCATTGCATTAATGTAGCTAAGTGTTATAATACTATTAGTATAAGGGATAACCGCCCCTTTTGAACTGTATAACTATTAGCAGCGTTGCGCTAATGTAGCAAAGTATTATAGTACTGCATCAGAATAATTGAAACATACATGAGTAGGTAAACCCCACCAATTTTGTATAATACAAAGGTATTTTTAATAATATAGAATATTATTAAAAATCTGGTGTGAAGAACACAAATGCAGGTTCACTATTAATATTTTTTGTGAACGTGTCCGAATATATCCTATCCCCAGAGACGTAGATACGTATTTCACCTTTCTACAGGCTCATCGGTACGCCCCTGCTGGAGAAAGGATATTCCCATACACATTCACAAAAAAGAACCGCATCGCCCTATCACCGTAATTATCCAGACCGGGCGCAGAAGTAAATTCGGTGCTGCCTGTTGTCAGACAGCCGAAGTACCCCGCATACCGTCCACATAATTAATGTGCAGTAACGACGCCCTTCCAAAGGTAGCACAGCCAATCTCTCTAGAAAACTGCATTTTGTTTGTGTCTTCACTCATACTACGGCTTAACCGCATGTGTAATGTATCAGACTAATTGAAACATACATGAGTAGGTAAACCCCACCAGTTTTATTTTTAATAAATACAAGGTATTTTTAATAATATAAAATATTATTCAAAATCTGGTGTGAAGAACACAAATGCAGGTTCACTATTAATATTTTTTGTGAACGTGTCCGAATACATCCTATCCCCAGAGACGTAGATACGTATTTCACCTTTCTACAGGCTCATTACACATGCGGTTAAGCCGTAGTATGAGTGAAGACACAAACAAAATGCAGTTTTCTAGAGAGATTGGCTGTGCTACCTTTGGAAGGGCGTCGTTACTGCACATTAATTATGTGGACGGTATGCGGGGTACTTCGGCTGTCTGACAACAGGCAGCGCCGAATTTACTTCTGCGCCCGGTCTGGATAATTACGGTGATAGGGCGATGCGGTTCTTTTTTGTGAATGTGTCTGGGAATATCCTTTCTCCAGCAGGAGCGTACCGATGAGCCTGTAGAAAGGTGAAATACGCATCTACGTCTCTGGGGATAGGATATATTCGGACACGTTCACAAAAAATATTAATAGTGAACCTGCATTTGTGTTCTTCACACCAGATTTTTAATAATATTTTATATTATTAAAAATACCTTTGTATTATAGTACTATTAGTATAAGGGATAACCGCCCCTTTTGAACTGAATAACTATTAGCAGCGTTGCACTAATGTAGCTAAGAGTTGTAATGCTAATAGTATAAGGGATATCCGCCCCTTTGAACTGAAATTCATGCCTGACATTATCATAAGGACACTGTCATTTTTCTTTTATTATTCCAAACAGCGTGGGTCTGACATCTGTTAGCGAAAAGAGCTATTGTCAAAAACGATTTCAGGTCCCGTAGGGCACAGATCATACCCAGAAACGACTCTTTTATCCGAGTAATCCGTCCCGCATATTGCCAGGACAATAAACCGATCACAAAGGGTAAGCTCTAGCTAAAAGTTGTTACTGAATTCATACCGTATAACTCCCAATAGATATTTTGCATTCTACATGAAATTTCATCCCATTATTTTTTTTATTTACGTAATTGTTAAAAGAAACAAACTTAATTAAACACGACCAATCCAGCTATTTAATTTCTTTTTGGAAGAAATTAGTTTTTCTTTAACTGTACTTTTCTTTTGGTTAGCATATTCAAAACTAGCGAGAAAAGGAAACGAATATTGTTTTATGTATGTTGTTAAGTACAAGTATTCCAATATAATAGAAAATGTAATTCTATTATGAATACCGCACACGTTATGATAATATATTTCCGATTAATAAGTAATATTTTTAACGTGGTAAATTTATCAAACAAGTTAAATCAAGAACAAACAAAATCCTTATAGCGTATTGAAAACAAGTACATATAAGTTTTCCTGTCTCTTTTATGTATTAACTTTCATATTTAGTTTTTTTCTTTACGCAAGTCAATAGTTTTTTTGTATTCTTTGCTCTTAGGTTTATTCCCGCATTTACGTATAAATTGTATTACTGTGTCAAGGTTATATGATACCTGGCACAAGGAAGTTTATTTCATTAATATGATGTTTGAGAAAGACATTACAATACAAAGAGATTACAATACAACGCTAACCTTACAAAATTTTTATTTAAGAAATAGATTATTATTAAATAGCTAATTGATGAAATATTTAGCAAAATTTCACCGACGACAGAATATGAATATGTGCTCCTTAACAAGTAACTTAAGGCTTTCTAATAACTCGAATCTATGTCCTATTGTAGCGCAGTGGATAGAGCGTTAGTCTAGAGAAGTAAAGGTCGTGGGTTCGAGTCCCACTTTAGGACGATATTTTGAAATAAAAATTTCGTAAGGTTAGCGTTGTAAGTGTAGATAGCAATATTTACATTTCACATTACTTCGAAAATAGTTAATACAGCCGAATTTCCAAGATTTCAAATTATATATATATATATATATATATATATATATATATAAAGATAATTCTTTCATGACCTTTGTATGTTATCGTAAATTCAATTTGTTGGCGATTTAAGGTCTGGTTTTATTTCAAAATGTATATATTTAAAACAATCCTACATGTTTTGGCAAATGATGCCATCGGATGTCATCGGCAATTCCCTGGTTATTTAATGTCCTGATGAGATTATCCACTACTAGTCTCCATAGTAGCGGTGACAATACTCCTCGTTGAGGACACTCTTTTTTATCCTCATGGAGATCTTGTTGTTTTGCATTTGGGTATGTACTACTCTGCTACACAGCATGTTGTGCCAATTGCATGTGGCGCTCTGTATGTTTCAATCTCTTAAGGATCGAATAGAGGTAATATTAGAAGCTCCCTTCTATCCCCCCCCCTCTCTCTCTCTCTCCCTCCCTCCCTCTCTCTCTCTCTCTCTCTTTCTCTCTCTCTCTCTCTCTCTCTCTCTATAGGTATATATATATATATATATATAAGGTAAACTTAATAAGTCGGCGATTAAAGGTCTGGTTTACTTCAGAGTATATATATTTAAAACAAGCCTACATGTTTCGGCAATACGCCTTTGTCAAGAGAATACAAAATATAAATAATTTATATTTTGTATTCTCTTGACAAAGGCGTATTGCCGAAACATGTAGGGTTGTTTTAAATATATATACTCTGAAGTAAACCAGACCTTTAATCGCCGACTTATTAAGTTTACCTTATCATACCAAGGTCACGAAGATATTATATTTATACTTAGCACATGGCGTGTAGTGCTAACCAAATGGAACAATTACATCATGAAATATACTATTATATAAACGATGAACACCAGAAAATCCTCAAGGAATATATGAAAATTAGGAAAAAGCATTTATATTTTGTATTCTCTTGACAAAGGCGTATTGCCGAAACATGTAGGGTTGTTTTAAATATATATACTCTGAAGTAAACCAGACCTTTAATCGCCGACTTATTTAGTTTACCTTATCATACCAAGGTCACGAAGATATTATATATATATATATATATATATATATATATATATATATATATATATATATATATCTCGGCGTTGTATATTTTGGTTTTCTAAACAAGTAAAGTTTTCCACATTTCAAAAATTTGATGTTCTCATCCACAATTTTGCAATATGGTCTTGGGTATCAGTATAAAATATTACAGGTAGCCACGACTTATCTCTTCTCTGACAATTACACGTTAAATATTTTTAGCAATAATTTTTATGTACCCGTAAATTGTTTCACCGAATTCTTCCTAGCTGGGTTTCATTAACTGTTGCGTTTTTATACGTATATAACATTTTATCATTCCCCAATACCCCGTTGAAATATGTAGAGAGGTATATACGTAGGTAGTAATTTAGTTTTTAAAATAATCCGATTCATAATTATACAACGTTATTAATAATATAATAGATATTACTATCCACAATAGGTTTACTGCTTAAGGTGCATTCTTATAAACTAATTCAGGAATAAAGTTATGTTAGCATACCTCAATATATTAAATATTGAGTTCAAAGAATAGATTTTATTTCCAAACAAATACCTATCCTTTAATTCAGAAAATATTTGTATGGTTAAATTTAATTGTTTATTTTTTCAATTGCTTTAATTATAATTAAAAAGCTAGTTTATTCCGGACTGATCATTCTAATTTTCTGACTTTCCTTTTATTAGATTTAATTTTTATGTCAAGCATAATATCACTTCTATATATTATGACAGTACTACTCCCCACCAGTTAAGATGTGTTACAAATGCGAGGTTGCCAATTGATGGAAGCAAAATGATCCGATATGTATATTTCATGAGTCTTTGAATTTTGAATCGTGGTCGAAGATTGCCTCCATTTCCACTCCGTTGTTAAGTATCTCCCAGGGTTGTGATGTGTTTGTGTCTAATTAATATCGTGCGTTGTTGTGTTTGTTTTTGTAGTCACGTGTTTTGTGCGTCAGTCGCGTTTTTGCATTTACATTTTTTTTTTTGCGTTTCAGTTGTGTGTGTTTAATGTGTTCTGTTGTATAGTGTTATTATTGTCTGTGTCTGTGTAACGAAGTGTTGTTCATATTTGTTCGTTTGTTGCGTTAGTCGAGTGTAGTGTTATTAGCATATTGCCTAAGGCAAGTGCTAATTCGTCAACTGTGTTAAGTTTTGTCTTGTTTTGTCTTTGTGTCCATGGATTACTTGTTGGGGGTGGTGCTGGTACGTATTTAGGTTGAGGTGTGGTTTTATTTGTAGGATTGTTTGGGTTATTGGGACAGTTTATGAAAGTGGATAGATGAGGACCACCGCAGTTTGCACACTTTGGTGGGGTTGTTTTTGTCTTAGTACATAGATGTGTCGAATGTCCGTCTCCGCATTTCATACATTTGTAGTTTATGTTGCAATTCCGTTGGTGATGTCCGAAAGTCTGGCACTTGTGGCATTGTATAATGTCAGTCCGTTTGTTTAATTGTTCTATTTTGATTGCAAGTCCGCAGCAGTCGCGTAAGTTGTAGATTGACTTGTATTGTCTCGTCAGTTCGATTAATACCAGTGGTGCTGGTATTCCGTGTTTGCCGTTCATGCGTTTAATTTTTAAAGTCGGGTATCCTTGGTCTGTCAAGTCGTCTGTAATGTCAGTGTCTGTTATAAAGGTGGGAATGCCACGAATCACCACCTTTAGTGTCTTTTCACTTCTTAATTGGAAAGTGTAATATTGTATTTGTTCGTTGTCTAGTGTGTGTTTGAGTTTTCGGTAGTCTTCGTCTGTTGTCGGTTCGATGTGTATTCCTGGTTTCACCATTTTGTTTTCTACTGTGTTAATGCTGTTTGATTTAAGTAATTGTCGTATGTATGTCCATTTGTCTTTTTCGATTATGATAATTGGTGCGATTTTGTGTTTTTTTTGTTTCAGTTTTTGTGTTAAGTGTAGTGTGTGTCTTATCACTTACCCTGGGAGTGC
This sequence comes from Melolontha melolontha, assembly GCA_935421215.2. Taxonomy (NCBI): domain Eukaryota; kingdom Metazoa; phylum Arthropoda; class Insecta; order Coleoptera; family Scarabaeidae; genus Melolontha; species Melolontha melolontha. The sequence continues at coordinate 152,142,375 of OW285236.1, read as the reverse complement.
TGTTGTATGAAGTTGACGGTTGTGGAGTGATTTCAGTTTCTTCTTCCATTTTTTCCTCGGTGATTGTTTTTTCGAGGACACTGTATGCGTTTTTTGTTTCGATAGGTGTATTTGCGTGATCTTTTTTTTGTTTTTTTGCCGTTTTCTTCGCCATTTTAAAATCGTTTTGGAGTTGGACGTTGATTATGTAATCCGAGTTGTTGTCGGGCGGGTTTGCCGGGCTTGTATCTTCTTCTTCTTCATTTTCTTCGGGCGATACTAATAATTCAAATTCACACGTTGGCTGGACGGGATCGACGATGAATATCTGCGGTTGCCTTTGTAGAAGTTTTTGGATATCTTCTTCGTCGGTTGTTTGGCTAATGATAATTTCTGCGTCTTGTCGTTGCTGCGGCGTACATCTTCTTTTGAAGTTATTCTTCAGAGTTACATTTGTTACGGTTTTGGTGATATATCTTCCGGCCATTTCTTCCGTGTTCGTATTTACGCTGTATTGACGTAGGTGCTCTCAACTGCGATGTAGCAAGAATGGATATCGCAGTGAGAATGGTGTCCGATATGTATAAGAAATATACACAATATATACTTTTTAATAGTCCTATCGGAATTTTTCTGAACTAATACGAATACTGTACATACTACGCATGATTTTGCGTCCACCATTTTTCCGTTATAAATTAGCAATTTAGATACGAAATGAATTGAAAAAATAATAATAAGAAATTGAAAAGTTATTAAATTAAAAACTGCAAACTAAATTCATTTCCTCGGCTGTTTTGGTACTAAATTATAAGAAAACTATTTTGCGTCCGATATACGGACGTAAAATAGTCTCGGGACGCAACATGTAAATGGGCAATGTATGGACGCAAAATAGTGCGCGGGATATACAGGGTGTCCAGAAACTCTCCTGACAAACGAAGACCGGAGTTTCCTCAGATAATTTTAAGACAATTAAACCCAAATTCACCTAGTCCGAAAATGCTTCCTAAGGGAGCTAGAGTTCTTTGAAGATGGCGCCTTGTATTTATTTTTTTTTAAAATTCCTCCAGAACGCTTCTATTTACAAAAACAGAAACTGGTATGCTTATTTATCCTCCAGAGATGAATCGATTCCATCAATTGCGAATTTCTAGTACCGGTCATAGGCGTCCGTTTTGAGTAGGTCAACGGTTATTTTAAGGCATAACTTTTTTGTCTTTAACTTTTAAGCATTTGTGACACTAGATTATTAAATTTTCAGGTATTCTAGTACTAAAAGGTACTCTTACTTTAAGTCGGTAGGATACACCGTTTTCTAGAAAAATCGATTTGTAAATTTTTCGTTTTTTCTTCATTAAAGTTCAATTTTTTATTTTTTGCAATAGTTAGCTCTGAACTGCCAACAGAAGTAAAACCTACGTTTTTCATTGTCAAATTGTTGTCAGTTCGCGAAGTTTATCTTTTCATTTTTTACTTTGTTATTCAAACACGATTTCAATTTAAAAAAAAATGGTTTTTACTAATGAGGAATACGCCGATATGTATTTAGTTTATGGCGAAATGAGGTGTAACGCTCGAGCGGCGCAACGTAGATACGCTGAAAAATTTCCCAATCGTCAGCATCCCACTCACTCAACATTTACAGCTCTTCATCAACGATTAAGAGAAACAGGTTCAGTGGTCCCAAAAAATAATGAAACAGGGAGACATAATGATGTAACAGCAGAACATGAAGATGTTATTTTAATGGAAGTTGAGGAAAATCCAGAAATTAGCGTTCGAAGACTATCTGCCATGTACCCCACAATTTCAAAATCTTCCGTAGGAAATATCTTACACAAAGAAAATTTATATCCTTTTCATTTTACAAAGGTGCAAGCACTGCTAGAAGGAGATTTTCTTGCTCGCGTAGAATTCGCTAGATGGTTACAAAATCAGAAAAATCAAGATGAAGATTTCTTCAGGAACATTTTGTTTGGTGACGAAGCTACATTCTCAAAAAATGGAATTTTTAATGTACATAATGCACATTATTATTCGTACGTTGGTGACAATCCCCACGTTGTTCAAGAATTTAAGCATCAGCATAGGTTTAGCATAAACGTCTGGATAGGAGTAGTTGACGATTATCTACTTGGACCTGTGGAATTACCTGCTCGTTTAAATGGTGCTGATTACTTACATTTCCTGCAAAATATTTTACCTGATTTGTTAGATGAGGTGCGTTTAAATATTCGGCAAAATTTATGGTTTCTACAGGACGGCTGTCCGGCCCACTTTAGCAGGAATGTACGAGACTTTCTAGATAATAACTACGAAGACCATTGGATTGGAAGAGGCGGTGCAGTTGCTTGGCCAGCAAGGTCGCCGGATTTGAATCCTTGCGGTTATTGTGTTTGGGGATACATAAAAGCATTTGTTTATTCCGTTCCGATACAAAATCGCGCACAACTCTGGCTAAGGATACAAGATGCTTGCAACGAATTTAGAAATAACTTAAGAATTCGGCGTTCTCTAAGCAAAAGGGTAAACTTATGCATAGAGACTAATGGTCATCACATCGAGCAACTTTTGTAACAATCTACCTTTGATACTTGAAGCGTGCCCGGTTCAAATAGGCCAAGTGCCAAAAATTACATTTTTGAGCTTTTGCTTTAGAAACATTCTATATACCAACGGACATGTCCTGTAAAGATGCCAACTCCCAATGTAATTTCTTTATAGTTCAAAAATCATGTCATAGATGGCAGTATGTGTATGTGCCAGGTTAATTCTCTCAGAACAAGCTAAGTGCCAATTGTCAGATCAGCTTTTCTAACCCTATTTTAACGAATGTTTGCGCGTGTTTCTGCAAGTGACTTTGTGCCTCATATAAAGTGATAACCAATGGATAAGAAACAAAAAATCCGTGGACGACAGAGGGAAGTACAAAGCAAGCTGAAGATATCAGGGAAGGATTATGCAACGAGAAGTAACAAAATTGTCTCCAAAAAAGCGGAACCAAAAAAAAAGTTAGAGAGTCTTTAATAATAATTTTCAGTTTCATTACTAAAAAATATTTTTTTCTATTTTGCGTTCGAAATGAACTCATTATGAAACCAAAAACAGTATCGAAATGAGCTCTATTTCGATACACTTTTTTCATTTTTCAATGTTGGCGTTGTTCGAACACAGAAATAAATATCATTGCTGTCATATGATTTTAAGAATTTATGTACATTTGACAGATATGATATATGTTCGTATTTTACACAAACAACGTATGTTGTATACAATTAACAACAACATATATATGTTTCTGTCACTCATGTTTATATTTTTAAATGAAATATCAAGTAATGTTAACGAAAATTAATAAATAATATGTAATATAATATACTTCGCGGATAGCAAGATTTAAATTTGAAAATGTCAAGTATCAATGTGACCAACTGCATGCTTTATATAAAAATTAAACTCTGAACTTTCAAATTAAATAATTCCAATTTAAAAAATTCTTTCAATGGAGACTGTGGTTAAATAATAATTTAAAAAAGGTATATAACCCCTTACCACAATTATTAGTCGTATCCTAAATACGTATTTCGACAACTAAGTTGTCATCATCAGTAGGTAAAAACTACTAATTAAAGTCACACGGGGCACAATAAAGTAAGATAAACGCTTCCGCACAACTACTATACACTGCAACCCTGTAAAGACTGAAAGTCTTTACAGGGTTGCAGTTACAGGGTTACAGGGTGCAGGGTTGCAGTGTATAGTAGTTGTGCGGAAGCGTTTATCTTACTTTATTGTGCCCCGTGTGACTTTAATTAGTAGTTTTTTACCTACTGATGATGACAACTTAGTTGTCGAAATACGTATTTAGGATACGACTAATAATTGTGGTAAGGGGTTATATACCTTTTTTAAATTAATTCCAATTTAAGCAATTTATTAATGTAAAAAACGCAAAATAGTATAAAAAACTCGTTTCATAAGGCCTTTTGCCGCACTCGCTCTTAAGAAAACTCGCCGCAAGCGGCTCGTTTTCTAAACTGATCTCGTGCGGCAAAATGGTGCCTTATGAAACTCGTTTTTTAATATACTATTTTAGTTGTCCTGTAAATGCTATTTCTCATGTAAAAATCTTTCTTATGAAAGAAGACTAGAGTTATTTAAAAAGTTCTATGATGAAACCGCACCTATTCAAGGCACCTACCTGATGAATTTGATTAGTGTGTTACCAATAAAAAGACGACGCCATGGAAATTATAATGACTCATCAGAAAGTCATCGCCAGGGCACTATGGCCTACACAGTTTCAGATGGAACTGGTCGGATGGTTCGAGTTTGTAAATCAACGTTTATGGACATTTTTGCGGTATCAAAAATGAAACTTCAAACAATAATAAGAAAAAAGAAAAGCGGAGAAACTTCCTTTACTGATAAACGAACATGTCATAAGTTGAAAAAGTTTACTACAGAAGACAATAACATGGTGAAGCAACACATATTGTCTATTCCTCGCCAAGAAAGTCATTATTCAAGGTCGCACACTTCTAAAGAGTATTTAAGCCCAGATCTTAATATTCATCGTTTATTTAAAGCTTTTGCTGAAAAATATCCGGAAACCAACATTTCGTATAAGTTTTACAGCCGAGTTTTTAGAGAACACTTTCCAAATTTGAAATTTCACCTCCCCAGAAGCGACACTTGCCGAGTGTGTGATAGTCTCACTTGTGAGGCTAGAGCTGAGTTACAGAGCAGTACTATTGCAAAACAGAAGCTAGAGCTGCACCACCGCAAAGCTGAAAGTGCTTTTAAGCTCATGAAAAAAGACACCACAGATGCACAGTTGCCTGGCAGTCGTATGTGTTGCTTGAGCGTAGACTTACAACAAGTCCTTTTCCTACCTACACTAACGCACAGTGATATGTTTTACTTAAGTCAGCTCAGTTGCTATAATCTAGGAATCCACTACAACAATACAAATACTGGGTATATGAATCTATGGAATGAAGGAGTAGCAGGCAGAGGAGGAAACGAAGTTGCCTCTTGTATATTGCGGTTTCTGAATAGTAGTGTGGTCAAAGACAAACACGTTATTATTTGGACAGACAACTGCGCTGGCCAAAATAAAAAAATGCTTTTTCTATATATATATATTTGCAGGCCCATGGGGTATTTGATGTTATAGAACACAAATTCCTCATAAGTGGTCACAGCTTTATGGTTTGCGATCGCGATTTTGCACATATCGAAATGAGAAAAAGGGTCATGAAGGCTATGATTCCTGAAGATCTACACAATATTATTAAATCCGCAGTTTATCATCCCCCTTTCGAAATTGTTGACATGGAAAAGCATGGATTCTGGAATATAAAGGAGGCAGCGGACGCTTTGATTGATATCAAAAATTTAAATATTAGCAAGGCAGTCATGCTTCGTGTAGAGCGAGAAAACCCTTGCACTGTTAAAGTCAAAGAAACTTTTAGTGAGTTTGAGCCTTGGAGGGATGTTAATGTTTTGAAAAAGAGTAAATCTATCTCAGACGTGAAGAGCACAAATCTACTGCTTTTGCCGCCGGATAACAAAATAACAGACAACAAAAAAAAATCATTAGCATCAATGATTAACTTTCTGGAAAAGGAAGAACACAAAGAATACTACAGAAACCTATTACACATTTAAATACTCTTGTAATGTTTACTTCTGTTGTTTTTTGTAAACGATGTTTAATACACATTACTTACTGACTTGGTGATTATTGTTTTTAACTGTCTATAAGTTTTATAATGCTGGACATAGAGACATATCTTTTTAATATGGTACTTCGATTGTTTCTAAATTTAAAAAAAATATATTTTAATATCTCTTTTTCAAACTAAAGTATTTTAATATTGACTTGATACAACACATCTATAAACCTAGTCCAATGCTTAGCTTAATCCAGAATAGTTATTTATTAACGCCAATCAACGCAACATGCAATAATAATCGTTTTTTGATAATATCTCGGTTTTATACTTTTGGCACTTGGCCTATTTGAACCGGGCACGCTTCACTTGTTCTTTTTTTGTTAGTTTCGTTCCATTGTAATAAATAATTTGTTTTTAATTTATTAAATTAATTTTCATCCATGCCTTGATAGTCCAAGCCAACTGCGTCGCTTAAAATAAGTAGGTACATAATAAATTGAACTTTAATGAAGAAAAAACGAAAAATTTACAAATCGATTTTTCTAGAAAACGGTGTATCCTACCGACTTAAAGTAAGAGTACATTTTAGTACTGGAATACCTGAAAATTTAATAATCTAGTGTCACAAATGCTTAAAAGTTAAAGACAAAAAAGTTATGCCTTAAAATAACCGTTGACCTACCCAAAACGGACGCCTATGACCGGTACTAGAAATTCGCAATTGATGGAATCGATTCATCTCTGGAGGATAAATAAGCATACCAGTTTTTGTTTTTCTAAATAGAAGCGTTCTGGAGTAATTTAAAAAAAAATAAATACAAGGCGCCATCTCCAAAGAACTCTAGCTCCCTTAGCAAGCATTTTCGGACTAGGTGAATTTGGGTTTAATTGTCTTAAAATTATCAGAGGAATCTCCGGTCTTCGTTTGTCAGGAGAGTTTCTGGACACCCTGTATATATATATACGGACTGTCCCGTAAAAAACGCCAACATTCATAATTCCGTTATTTATTGTCCGGTTTTATTTAAACAAAAAGTAAATTTAATAGCATCAAAAACACTATAAGATAGCAGTGTTTTATTTGTTTTCAATTGTTTTCATGAATGTCAAACGACAGTCAAGTTTTTTATTTTAAATGGCAACATATATATTTTTGGTTATATTCGGATTGTATTTTTTTTTCTGAATTCAACGATGTATAACATGTTTATTTTTGATAAACGTTTATTGCAAAAAAAAACTTGATAAATTTCATCTTTGTCTTCCATTATTTATAAATATTCGAATGTGTCATGAAACATTTGAAATGTAAGTATTATAAATATTATTATAAGAAAGAAAACACTTTACAATAAATGTTGAAATTGCCCGCCACCTTGTTTAACACATATCGCACATCTCCTAATAATAAAAAATAAAAAAAAAACTTTATAAATTTCATCTTTCATTATAGTAGACTTGGCCCAGTCCACTAGCATTATGTCAATGTGCCTTAAGTGTCAGTTTGACTTTATTAAGTTTTCTGTATTATCCTGTTTGAACGTTTTGCCGCAACAAAAAGCGTATTTTCGTTAAAAATTAATAACAATGAATTAACGGACATGTTACAAGTATTCTTTGAATGTAATAAAAATCGCCTTCAAGCAGTTCGTCGGTACAGTGCTCGTTTTCCGGACAGAGAAGTTCCAGGTTCGAAAATATTTCAGAGAATTGAAAGGAATTTAAGAAATTATGGATCATTTATCAAACCAGAAACACAAAAACGGAAATTCTCCGAAGATGAGGAATTAGATGTTCTTCTTGCAGTACAGCAAAATTCACGAACTTCGATTCGCAAAATTGCACATAATATTGGGGTATCAAAAACTACAGTTCATGGTATTTTAAGAAAACACAAACTTAAACCGTACATAGCTCGAAAAGTTCATGCATTAGAACAAAATGATCCTGGCCGAAGAATCCAGTTTTGTCGTTTTTATTTAAATGCATTAGAACAAGACCCGAATTTTTCCAGAAGGATAATTTGGTCTGATGAATGCACTTTTAGCAACAACGGTATTTTTAATAGAAACATACATCGACAGTGGAGTGCAGACAATCCGAGATTTGTAATTGAAAATAATTTTCAAAGACGTTTCAACGTAAATGTTTGGTGTGGCATTTTAGGTGATCAATTAATTGGGCCATTTTTCATAGATGGTTGCTTAAATCAAGAAAAATACTACACTTTATTACACGAAAATCTCCAAAACTTTTTAGATGAATTACCATTGGCAAATTTAATTAGAATATTTTTTCAACAAGATGGGGCTCCCGCGCACAACGCCAGAGTAAATACTGATTTGTTGAACACCCAATTTGGAAATAGGTGGATAGGAACATCCGGTCCTATCGAGTGGCCTGCGCGTTCACCGGATCTTACGCCCCTCGATTTTTGGTTGTGGGCTTATCTACAAGATCGAGTTTATTTAACAACTCCAGAAAATGTTGACATTTTAAGACAAAGAATTATTAACACTTGTCAAGAAGTACCTGCCGCTTGTCTTTTAAATCGACCTTTGGAGTAATTAGGAGATGTGCGATATGTGTTGAACAAGGTGGCGGGCAATTTCAACATTTATTGTAAAGTGTTTTGTTTCTTATAATAATATTTATAATACTTACATTTCCAATGTTTCATGACACATTCGAATATTTATAAATAATGGAAGACAAAGATGAAATTTATAAAGTTTTTTTTTTGCAATAAACGTTTATCAAAAATAAACATGTTATACATCGTTGAATTCAGAAAAAAAAACCAATCCGAATATAGCCAAAAATATATATGTTGCCATTTAAAATAAAAAACTTGACTGTCGTTTGACATTAATGAAAACAATTGAAAACAAATAAAACACTGCTATCTTATAGTGTTTTTGATGCTATTAAATTTACTTTTTGTTTAAATAAAACCGGACAATAAATAACGGAATTATGAATGTTGGCGTTTTTTACGGGACAGTCTGATGTCGTTCCATCAATTCTGCGTCCATACATTGATGATTTTGCATGTAATTCTGCGTCTAATGTATTGCTGCGTCCGTATACGGACGCAGAAATGGAAACTTCACAGACAACTCTCATTTGGCATAATTGTTTGGCACAAAATTTTTTAGCGGGATGCAAAAATATCGATACGGTGTAAAAACACGAATAATTTAGTTCGCGAGAATTCGATTATTTTTGTGTGATGGCGCTGTAGTAGTGTACGTGTATATGATATTCATAATTCCTATTTTTCTGCGTCCAACCGACTTGGCAACGCTTAGGATCGCCTCGTTTATTGGTGCTTCCTACATTTGTGAGTAAACTATTTGGGTAGTATTCGAATTTATTTCTAATCAAGATTCTTTAATAACAAGTAACGGTTACAGATACATATATAAATAAACTAAACTGCTTAATCTTAAATTATAAACTATTTGAAAAATGTTGATACTTGCGTAAAACCTGTTAAAAAAATCACATCTTGAAAAAGAAAATTCAGAATGTGTTCCCTGCAAATATTGCTACGGATACTACAGACCAAATCAACTTTGGCGCCATATTAAAATCTGTGATTTAAATACAGATAAAATCTGTGATTTAAATACAGAAGGAAAAACTAAATTTTCTCATTTGAGTGACGCACAAGATTTATTAGTGAAACATTTACCTATTGATAAACATCTTCGAGAAACAGTATTTCCGAGAATTGCGGCGGATAAAATATCACTTACAGCTAAAAAGGATTTATTAATTTGTAAATTCGGATCTCGATATTTAAGAAATCATAGGGAAAAACATCTCATAAACGTGTGTTCTCGGAAAATGAGGGAACTTGCTAAATTACTAATAGAAATAAAGAAACTAAATTCTTCAATAATAAATTTCTACGACGCATTGCAACCAATCTATTTTCATTTGTTTGTAGAAGCTACAAAAATTGTAGCAAAATTTAATCCCAATACAGAAGTGTTCAAATCACCAACTTATGCTATGAACATACAGACATCCTTAAAAAACTGTTGTGATATAGCAATTTTATTCACGTTGAAGCGAAAATATAATAATTCAACTATTTCGACAGCCGATAGTGAATCAAATTTTAAAACATTCAAACAGCTTTTGGAGGATGCATGGAAATTCGAAATATCCACAATACCTGCATCTGATTTAAGTACCAAAAAATGGAATAAATTAACAATATTACCTTTAGCAACCGATTTAAAAACATTTCGAATATATCTTCTACAGAAAGCAAGTGAAGCTGTGGAAATTCTTAAAGTCAATGAAAAGGATGTTACCGCATATAAGTTGCTAATGGAAACCATATTTTGTAGGATTTTGTTATTAAATAGGAAAAGAGTAGGAGAATTGCAGCGAATGCCATTGCATCTTTATGAGAATGCTAATATTCATCAGAGTTATGAAGAGTTTAATGATGCCATAACACCTACAGAGAAGATATTATTAACAAAATTTAAAAGAGTAGGTAGTAACTCGTGGTAAACGAGGCCGAGGCGTACCTGTTTTGTTTAGTACTGATTTACAGGATCATGTAAATATTTTAATTCAATTGCGCAGCAATTTTGTCAATGACACAAATATATACCTGTTTCCCAAATTAAATACAAAGAATCCTATTACTGGATATCAAATTATGAAAAGACATACACAATTAAGTAAATTGAAAAATCCGGAAGCTATTACCTCTACAAGATTACGAAAGCATCTTGCTACGTTGACTCAGATTTTTAACATTAATTCGAATGATATTGAACAATTAGCCACTTTTATGGGACATACAAGTAATGTTCATAAACAAGTTTATCGTCTACCTGATGATGTATACCAAACAGCTAAGATCTAAAATTCTAATGCTTATGGAAAAAGGTAAAGCAGGAAATTTTAAGGGAAAAGCTTTGGATGAGATAGAAATAAATTTGGACGACGAAAGTGTTGAAGAATGTGAAGAAAATAGTGATAGCGACGATGAAAAAAAGATAGAAGAATTTACTGACTTAAGCCAAGAGGTGCCAGCTACTGTCTCAGTTAAATCGATCGTAACTGTTAGAAAAAGAACCTTAATTCCTTGGACAGATGATCAAAAGAAACTAACTAAACTATTTTTTAAAACAAACATAAATTCAACGTTCCTCCCAAAAAAAGCGAATGTGAAAAATTAAGGGATAAATATCCTGAAAAATTCCATAATAAGTCATGGCCACAAATCAAAGTTTTCGTTCAAAATATGTATTGCAATAAAAATTAGTCTTTAATTATTTGTATCAAGTAAATTATCAGATCTTTTATTTGTTGTACTTATAAATTGTTTAAATAAAAATAGTTTGTATGTTTATAAATTATTCTTTATTTTGTCATTGATAGTACTAGTAAGCTTAAAAACTTAAAAATGTTTGCCTTTGTTATAGTAACACTTTATCCTACAGAATATTTAAATAAAACTTGCTTGAAATCTCAATACTTTACGTAACCTAACAATAATAAATAGAATAGCGTAATTTTATTTAGAAAGGAGCATGCTATTAACACAGAATTACAATATGGAATACAGCACAAATGTATGTCTGTGAATATGCGTACATATTACATATTTTAGATTATTAAGTAAGACTCCTACACATAACTCATTATTTGTTTGTAAATTCATCACTTTTGTTTATTATTATTTAAAATAAAAAAATTTGAACTAAATTTAAATAATCAAACAATTTTTTTTTATTAATTTTAATTCAGAAAGATAAGCAATAGAAGCAATTCCATATTAAAAATGTATATAAACTAAAGAAAAATAATTCCTTCTCTAAAATACGCCAATCCACGTAACTGCTATTTTTAAAGAATTGCACAAATACTTACGAGTATATTAAATATATGTAGATAATACGTAATATGAGATACGAAGTTTGACAACATAGCAGACGCAGAAAGATGTGTTCAGTAAAATAAAAATACCTACCTCGGACGTAGAATTACAGGTTTCGTAAAAAGATATATCTGTTGATGCAGAGATAATAGTTACATGTATGGGCGCAATATTGATAAGAAAATGAAATGAATTGTGTGTAATAAACGGAAATAGACTACGTCACCAAAACTTTAACGAACAGCATTCATAAATTAATACGTTAATAGCGTTGTATAGTATTATAGGTTTTTTAATAAATAATTTTAAGAAAATCACTAAGATTTAGAAGACAAAAGTCAGTGAGATTCGTATATGTTAGACAAGGTTATTCATCATTTTTGCATTCGACATACATCATTTTATGCCGTTACCATTACTTTCGACAAATAATAGAAAAATAAATTACCATTTTATTCTTGCTTCACTCTGTCGCAGAAATGTATATTTTAGTATTCTGATTGCGTTTCCGAAATATATATGTATAGTCGAAAATTTATAATGCATCGCTGGTGAAGTTTACCTTATTATTTTTTTAGCTAAGTAAATATCCCCCAAGAACACCGAATAGCTTTCAAGAATATATAATCAAATCGTACATGAAGTTAAATCAGGTAAAATCTGATTTAACTTCGTACTAAATAATATTTTTAAAATAATGAGTGAATTAGTAAAATAAATAAGTAATGTTATTATGGTAAGTGGTACTTACTCCAGTTTTGTAAACTGCATCTTTATATAGCGATATTAATCGATCAATAGCGCCCTCTCGAATTTCCAAACTGGGTAAATGTGGTAAAAAATCATTACCAACAAAAAAACACATAAATACCCAATCATCGAGTACTCGATCGAAATCATATTGAAATGGCAGGTTAGGCATTGCCAATTCTCGTTCTAAATATTCTCTTAAAACATTTAATCGAACAAAAATATATTCAATTTCTGAACCGTATACTTTGGATTCCTCTTCCATATTTGCATTTCGTTCCAGACCAGTGCAATCTTTCAATTCATGTCCTAGAATAAATTGTGTTAATATGAATTTATATAAAAACAAAATCTTACCAATTTGACCACATAAATCGCAAGGCCTTGGTTTATTTGGTTTAAATTCTTCACGAATAATGGTAAAATTAGGTTCATGTGTTGCTAAACCTAACATAATAAGATCAGCATCTGCTCCACATAAACAATGTCTTGTATTAGGATCATGATCAGGTTGTGCTAAAACAAATCCAATTAGAGTTTAAATTGTTAAATAATATAAAATACATAATGAAAATAAAACATTTGAGCTAGTAAAGGCCGCTTTAAAGTTTGAAATTTTTGTTGCATGCAATTTTTCTTGCACGCATGCGCAATTCAAACATTTTCGACTGTTGCAATTTTTCTTGCATTGCAAGAAATAGAACATGTTCTATTTTTCTTGCAAGCATTTTCTTGCGTCGAACATTCAGTGGGACATCCTCTAAAAGACCTGGCAGTTCGTCAATAAGAAATTGAAAGTAATTGTTCGCATTTAACGTCCCAGGAAGAACGACAGCACCAATCAACAAGTCATCGATTAGGGCCGCCCAAACGTTAATAGAAAATTCATGTTGAAATTTAGATGGGCATATAGCTTTGAGATTTTCTGATGACCACCTGTGCAGGTTTCTCGGATTTGTATCACCACTTCTCGTGAACGTAGATTCATCTGTCCAGAGGACAGTTATGCAGAAATTAAAATGAAGCCGTGACTGTCTTAATATCTAGGTAGAATGAACTAGACGAGCATAGTGGTCTGCCTCAAGCAAACCATGTCCCCTAATGATAGTGATATGGATATAAACCCTCACGTTTTAAAATTCGCCAAACTGTCGTTCGTGGCACTACTAGTTGTCTAACGATTCGACGTAAACTGAGAGTTGGATCCCTTGTAGCAATAGCTACTGCTTCTTCCTCTAAGTCTGCTGGCAAATTGACTCCTCGGTCGAAAACATAATGACGTAGTTCGCATTCCCGAAATTGTCTGTGTACTTCCAGAAACGTTCTGTAATAAGGAATGCGCCTATCGGGAAACCGATATCGGTATTCAACAACTGCTTGACGTGTACTACCGTTACAGTACACATTCACAAAATGCATGTCCGCATACTCTTGAGAAGAAAATCGGTAAGGTATTTTGAATAAAGAAAACGTGTCCACCTACAAATAAGCTGTTGTATGAACTGAAACGTAATGTAATCCTTTATTAAAAAATGCAACGTTAACAGTCATCTGAACATTTGTTTATTGTATGATATTCAGCACTTCGCACTTACGAAATAAGTAAGAACCTTCTTTATCATAAATCAATTTCCAGTACTCTTTTTTGTAGATCTCCAAGAAATTACTGTATGCACTACGATACGTGTTTATTTATTTTAGAATAACTTATTATTATGCGACGTTAAAAATCACAGGCCTGTTACTGAATCGCATAACTTTTTTTTAAATAAAATCAGTTTGTATTGACTTTAGGATTACATTTTTTTTTCATGATCTGACAATCACATTCATAGACTGCAACTTTGAGACAAATAAAAATGGATATACAAATTTTGCGTTTTTGTTACTTGAAATGAAGTCTACTTTACACTCCTAAAATTTGAACATAATGATACGGGACATCTTGTATATGTATCCATGTCGGGTATAATTATTAAAAAAGGCATGTCACATAGAATCATTAAGTCATTTAGGATGCGTCAGTAATCTTTGGTAAATTTTATCGTATTTTATAACATATATATATATATATATATATATATATATATATATATATATATATATATATATATATATATATATATATATGTATCACTATATTGTAATTATCATTTTAGACTAAAAAATCTTGTCATCTAGATAATTTTAAAATGGCAAATTTAGGTGAAATACCTAATTAATAAAAATTAAACAAACCTCTTTGTTTTCGTATGTACTCCATAATCTTATGCTCTCCTTCACCAGGTACATTTGCATCAGATAAAATTACTTTCATGGACTGCCACCCTGGATGACTATTTAACCTTTCATATACATAATATGTCAGACATTCAGATAAACGTGCCATAAAAGGTGTTCCTGGTGTAATGCAATTTGAATCAAAATGTTCTTCTTTTAGTTTCTCTGGAGGTAAGTTAGCACCCTTTAATAACAATTCTGCTCTTATGCGGTTAATGTCATTCACTTTTTCTACTGTTTCTTTGGATGCTCTGAAACGCCGTGACCTCTGTTGATTCATTTTTGCTCGAGGTGCTACACCATCAATGGCCATATACAATAACTTTCTTGGCCTTACAATACAAAGTAGTCTATCTATACATTCAAAGATAGCTATCATCATTTCATCCTCATTATTTGGTGCAGGTTTATCTTCAGGGTGAGTACATGGATGTATAATGCCATTCATATCTAAATACAAATTGTCAAATTCAACACCATTTGGATTGGGCTGTGACCAATCAACGAATACTGGCTTTCCATCGAAACCTTTTCCCTGAAGACATTAGACAATATTTGTTTAGCAATTGTATTAACATTTTATATAACCTTACTTTTTCTTCTACACAAGGCGCAATAACTGATGGATATTTCCGACTAAGCCATCGAAAAAATGCTGGCACTCCCATTTTTGTATCTTACTTCAATTAGAAGATTAATAAACTTAAAATTTCCTTAAATATACAACGAAAATATTTCCAAGATATGACGTTTTATCAGTATTGTTTTTAATGCTAAACAGATTTTGTTCAAGAATAACGCTTCGAATGAAATGAGCGTATTCTGTTATATATAACTTTGTTCAGAAAGATGTAAGATGGAATGCGTTCACTGAATTCTTGTGGGAATGAAATAAATGGCTAATAAATATTTTTTATACCAGTTACCGGTAATTAATAATTATAATTATTTAATATTAATATATCCCAGAACCAATTATAATAAGTTTAAATCTTCATTTTTGATTAAATTTTTATAAGTTTAATGTCTACATTATGAAGACAAATAAAACATAATAAATATATTGCTTTCTTGAACCTTCAAATAATTCTAAATTATATAGTATACAATTAAACATTATTTCAAAATTTTAGTTCTTTTATACTCTATTATAAAAATAGAGAGACGAATTTCTGCACAGACCACTTTGACAGTGAAATCTCATTGGTTGAAAGCAAGGCCAAATTGCTTTCAACCAATGAGATTTCACTGTCAAAGTGGTCTGTTCTGAAATTCGTCTCTCTACTTTAAAAATAGAGTATAGGGAAATTTCATGTTTAACATTTTAGAATGATAAGGAATATAACAAAAAAAAGTTTTTTAGTATATATTCAAATTCTAATCTTGTATGTTGAATAGTCCTATGGAATAATCCCAACTCTGTATAGTGCTTGAAATGTTTATTTTTATACTCTTGTGAACAACAAAAACGGTACAGTTTCTACGTGGGTTTAAATTGTAACTGCTCAAGTGGCTATCTTTATTTATAATAACGGGTGTTCAGAAACATTCGAAGTCAAGTGGGCTCTGAACAAAAAATCGTATATTTTTACTTAAGCAAACGCCAATTAAGTTGGCGCGAGGAGGGGTAAGTTCGCGCAGGATTAAAAGTAGTGGGGAGATTTGTATTTGGTTTTACATCAAATCTCAGATAACTCTAACCTCTAAGCGTGTGTCACTAGGTTTGTTTTGGTTCGCAATTCAGAACAGTTCCAGAACTACTGCGCAAACGTACTACGTATTTGGTGTTTTGGTTACAGAGGAACTAGTTCCGAATTTTAAATTATATGTTTTGGTTGTTGCAAGAATTAATTCGGAACGATTCTAGAACCGTTCTAGCAGTTCTTGCTCCTTAGCGAGTACCGGTTCAGAATTAGTAGTTCTAGGCGTGCGCACTACTACTGTTTTTCTTTTTTGACAATTTTGAATGTTGGCAAGAACCTGGTCTAGATAATCTATAGTCTACCTGTTGTTCCAAGTTTTACAAATACAATCTTAATAAAATAGAGTTAGAAGTAAATACCTATTGAGTTAATTGATTTAATTTACTTTTACATTTAACCATGGCAAAGGCAAATAAATTCAAGGTAAACGTTATACATACACAAGTTTGTAGGTAATTTAATAGAAAAACTTAATTTCTTTTGCAGGAAATTATTTTTCTAACAGCCTGCAGTAGTAGCAGTAGTAGCAGCTCAGAAGAAGATGAGCCCGGTGCAAATCATCTATTTTCCGAATTATATCAGCATCATCAAAAGAATGAGCTATACCTTCAAAATATTGTGCCCAATTACACCGAAGCACAATTTAACGAACATTTCAAAGTGGGCCGTGAAATTCTTAACGAATTGGCAGTTAGATTTGCTGATAGTGATTGGTACCCAAAGACAGAAACCGGATTTGCACGAATATCTGCAGAACACTCATTATGGATATTTTGTTGGTACGCTGGCCATGAAGCTGCTGGATTTAGAGATGTAGCAGATCAGTTCAATATTGCAATTAGCACATTGCACCTATTAATATTTAATGTGTCCCGTTTTCTCAGCAATCTAAGTCCCACAATAATAAAATGGCCAACGGAAGAAGAACAAGGGCAAATAAGTAATGAGTTTGCTGCAATGGGTTTTGTTGAAGGTGTAATTGGGTGTGTGGATGGAGTTCATTTTAAAATTGACAAACCCAAGAATGATCCTGATTCTTATTACAACAGAAAGAAATTTTTTTCTATACAGGTGAACATTTCAGCAAAATAATGTATCAAACACTATTACCATTTGGTTCTGTTCAGATACCAGTTTAAAATACCAAAAATGAGATTTGTATATATATATATTTTTTTTACAGATGCAAGCGGTTTGTGATTCTCGAAGAAAAATAACAGATGTTTTCATTGGATACCCTGGATCGGTACATGATGCTCGAGTGTTTAGAAATTCTAATTTGTATGAAACTTTGGCAACAAAATGTGGCAGAAGATTCATTCTGGCCGATACAGCGTATCCATGCCTCACGAATATGATAACACCTTATAAGGATTATGGAAATTTGAATGAAATTCAAAAATACTTCAATAAAAAATTGAGCCATTGTCGTGTTCGAATAGAACACACATTTGGTATTTTAAAACAAAAATTTCGCAATCTATATCACATCAAGCTTATGGATATTGAGACAATATGCCATTTCCTTCGGGCATGTTGTGTTTTACACAATGTTGCTCTGGGTAATGGTGATGATTATGAAATTCTGGATTATCTAGATGACCCCATGGATGAAGATGCACATGAAGATATTGACAATAATGTTGCTGGAGATCATTATAGAAATTATTTGGCAAGTTTGCTATATGAAAATAGATGAATAAATATTTGTGTTAATTTAAATTGTTTTATTTTGTCTAATGTATTTACAAAAACTACCAACAATATTAAAAAACTCATTTCTTTTAAATTAAAAAAAAAAAAGTTTATTCCTGTTTGAAAATATTTTAATTAAAAGTTTAACATTATTACAAGTTTGTTTAAGAGGTTTCATTGCAAAATGCAGTGGCATAACCACGATATTATAAATGGAACAATACAGAAATATTTATGTATTAAAGTCCTTTTACGATAACAGACGAGGCACGTCATCAACATACGTCATGTTTGCGTCACGCACTCTTGCCAAATCTTTTGTTTACATCTATCACAGAGGTTATGTATTAAAAATAAGTTGACATGTAATCCGCGTTGACAGTTACGTAGGTCTTGTTCATACTTAGGAAATAACGATAATTTACATACTTTTAAAACAATTAGATAAACCTAACGCCTCTCATTCTAACTATAGTTTTATGTACGTGGTAAATTATAACTGACAATTAGCATAATTGAGACATGTTATTAACAGCAATTAAGCTATCGAAATAAAATAGAAATACGTTTATTTCAATAAATATTATTATCAGTATACACAATAAATTGACATTATAATAAAGAAAAGCAAATTTAATATAACATGATATAAATGACAAACATAATTTTTATTCAAAATCGCTGTCATCGGTTGAGCTTTCTTCTGCACCTATATTAATAACTAAAGGCCTTACATCTTCTCGTTCAAAGCCAATTTCTCTATCCCACCATTTTTTAATTTCTGTTTCGGTGTATTTGATGCTGTTTGCCCAACATGTTGGGGTTACTTCACTGAGCGCTTCCTTCCATAATTTTATGCAGCCTTCTTCTGTTCTGCCGTATTTGCCAATATGGTTATTATAATAGCGTTTGCTAATACCCCATATCAGTTCAATAGGATTAAAAATGCAATGATATGGAGGTAGACGGAGCACAACGTGACCATATTTATTAGCCAACTCATCAGCCTCATAAATGGGTGGTGGTTTAAAACTATAAATAATAATAGCCAGTAATTATTAAAAAAAAGAATAATTATACTAACCGCTCAACTAAATCTAGCAACTGTAGCTTTAACGCTGATGCATCATAATCAATAGAGTTTGCATTTAACCAGTTCGTAATTTCTAATTTTGTTGTGGAAGATGTTGGAGGCTTATTCTTAATTGTACTGTGATAACTTGCATTATCCATTACAATCACAGAAGGATTTTCTAAATTACGTAGTAGTTGATTTTCTAACCAAAACAGAAAATTGTCACGGTTCATATCACCATGATAATCAGAGTTTTTGTTATTGGATGTAAATATTAATTCAGCACCAGGAATAAAGCCATCTTCGTTTCCAGCATGTAATATTATATACCTATTAGAACAGAACATAATAAAATTTATGCAACAAAGAAAAAGAAAAACGATTACCTTTTGCCACCTATTTGTTTCGCTTTCACAGTTTTGACATGTTTATCTTGCCAGGTCTTGAAGTGCTTCCATCTTGAAAGATCCAGGTTTCATCAAGAAATATAAACTGATATATATGTTCTTGTTTTATGCGTATATACTGCTGTAGAAAAGAGATCCGCTTTAAAGCAATATGAGGCAGTTCCATCAACGCTCGTTTAGGATCATCTTTCGTGAAGTGAAAACCAATGTTTCGTAGCACTTTCCATAGGGAAGTTGTACAACCATTAAAAATATCGCTTCTTTTAAGTACGTTGTTTAAAGTACATAAGGTGATATGTTCTTCTAAAATGTGTTTAAGGGAAACTTAATGTTACAGTTCGAAATAAGATAATAAATACTTACTGTCTCTATACATGTTATAAACTTTGTTTCTAATGGCACACTGATTAAAATCATCAATGTTCACTACTGGTTTCTTTTTTACCCTTTTCTTCTTTGGACTAGATGGAATAATCCCTTGTTTAGTCATTGAAGAAATCTTATTAACCGTAGAAATGTGAATATTTAAAGCATCCGCTACTCTCTATAAAATACGCAAGGTTTAATACTCTAAAAATATATTAATTATTAGAATTACCTCTCTTACTGCTTTCAACGGCAATAGCGTGGCATTGTTATCGCGTTCTTTCTCGAAATACGAGATTAAAGACGCAATGAGCGCTTTTGATTGCCTGCTTAGTGGCTTAGGCATGTTTTATTGGTTATTAAAGGAACCGTTGTTTTAATACAATACGAATAATACGACGAAACTGGATAAAAGGAACACGAAAACTAAAGAACAAACTGCGAACTAATGAAATGCAAATAATACCACAAAACTGAATAAAAGGGACACGAAAAATACAGAACAACAAATGGCGCACAAGTGACAGATACGAATGACAGTAGCGAAAATAGAAGTTGGCAACGTTACGCAGGATAGGAACGTTTGCAAAGAAGAAATCTCTAGATATACGATAGTGAAAGACAGTTCTTTTTGGGTTTAGTATTGTATAGGTAGGTAATTCTGAAGTTTCCGGTTATGACGTGCCTCGTCTGTTATCGTAAAAGGACTATACAAAGTTTCTCTAGGAGTGCTCTCTTCTTCTTACTTTCTTCTAGTCTAGCTTTGCTTATATCTAACCGTTCTTTATTTATGTTTATTACTTGATTGTAGTAGTTTTTCAAGTCATCCCGTATTCCACATAAAATATCATTGCGCTTCTTGTATGTACTAGTACACACTCGAGCAGATCTCTTTCGCTTTGGTGTAATAGCACTTAAAGGAGCAGGTGTGTGTAATTGGTCTTCCTGAGAAAGATCAAATTTCTCTTCGGGGATACTGATTTGTACTGCTTGATTTAGACTTGTTTCTGGTATATCCAAATCAGTGCTCCCTTCATGTGAAGTAATTGTACTTGTTGATAATAATAAGGAAGGGTTAATGTTTCTCTTTCGTTGATAAATGTCATTAAATTCATCTTCAAATTCAAAAACTTTCACACCTCTACCTGTTTTATTGTTATTATCCACTACTTTTTTATAATTTCTTTCAAGAACCTTCCACTTGTTTTCACACTTCTCGGAAGTTATTGTTATTTTATAATAATTTGAAAGGTCTGTGGCAATTAACTGAAACAATTTTTTCATATTCTTAACTTGGCTTGTCCCAACCTTTGATTTGTATCTAGCAAATAATTCTATTAACTTCCTAGTACTCGATGTTGAGAAAGAAAATGTCGACGTATAATCATCAACATTACTGCAGCTTTGATGCTGGTTTTCTAGAAAAATATTTTTGAAGTAAATAATTTTGAAATATTTTATACCTGTATTGTTCATGTTTATCTTTTTTGATAATTTCTTGCGACCAAATATGAGCTTAAAAAAAAAACAATTATGCGTGCTACGGCGTGTTATTATGCAAATAGAGAAAATTATTTTAACATTTCTGTACTTCTTTAAATTTCCACTAGATGGTACATTCGGCGAGTTTAAATGTGTTTTGGTTTTCTTAAGGGGGCGCTATGATAAAGTAGAGAGCACGAAGTCGGTAAGAAATACAAATTCATGGGTTTTGACCTATACAAATAGAAAAAGTAATGTTTTCAAAACTGAAAACAATCCAACTGTTGTCACAATTATCCTAAGCTATTTTACCTTTTTTAATTTCATCCACAATTTGCACAATTTGAAAAAAATAAGAAGATTAGTCTTAGGCCAATTGTAAGACCTAGGCTATTAATATAAAGTTTTCAGAAACTCCAAAGTAATCTTAATTTTTACAAAACCCTCGAAATAAGATTTTGGGGATAAAGAAGCAATCTGTAAATAACCTATGGAAAGAGCAAAGCAAGTAACCTTTAGCATCTTCCCAAAAGATGGCGCTGGAAAATTTAACGCCTAAATTTAAAAATGATCTTTGATGTAATGTATCGTAAGTTGTCTACTGCAAGTGTTTTTAAAAACTATGTTATTCAATGCCGAATTGTCACCTAGCTCGTTCTTGTGCTGACCGAATCCTTTAATTCTACATTGTGCAATATAGAATACAAGCAAAGAATGCTGTGGCTTTACTTTTATTTTCCATAAAAATGTATTCCTTTTTCTTTTATAAAATGTCCACAGCCGGTCTTATAAAATATGAAGTAGACAAAAAGGAGAAAGAAAATGTTGACTACAATGGAATCAAATGTATGTATACTATCCAATTAAATATATGCAGGTAGAAGTAAACAATAGAAGCATATGTATATAAACATTTTCGAAGTAAAAATGGCACAAAAGGAAATTAATAAATGTACAAACACGTCCTGCTATCTCATTTACCTTTTTGGTTCAACTTGTTTTACAGTTAAAAAACAGCACACAACAACGTCTTTTCCAATACTCAGTTTACAAAATATGCAAAAATAAACAAAGATCCAGAAGATTTAATGATTGCTATTGGAGAATTTAGTGTACCATGTACATAAGTGCCACTTGAATCGCTGAAGCCATTATCGCAATATTATTGTAACGTTTTTCGAGGATTAAAAAGAAAGTTCAGGTTTACAGAAACAACATAATTGACAAATTAACTTGATTTATTTACAGACTTCAGTATATACAAATACAAAGAAAAGTCAAAAGAAAGCACTTAAACTCATTAATTTTAAATGTTTCGATTTGACTGGCTTCGCTATCGCGAATCATCTAACTTCGAGTGACCGATAACAGCGTAATATTTATATCTCCTGCTACCATTGCTAGAACTTTCTCGAAGTAGTCGTTGAATAATAGTAGTACAAACCTTGTCCTTGCTAAGGCACCACAATTGCAGAGACTGTGGAGTGCAGTCTCCTCTTCGTCTACACACACTGTGACAGGACGATCGTGTACATGTTGCTATGAATAGTGGGTTAGAATGAAGATGAACCACTATTCACCACAACACTGTCCAACTTTGATGCTCAGTCGGTTAACTTATTCTCCGATTTCCCAATGGGAAAACGCGGTAGTAATACTCCTACATTTATACAGCGCCAGTAAAAGAGTATAGGCGAAAGTGTTTATTATAAATAAAAATCTCAATTGTCAATTAAATGTTTAATAATAAAAAAAAAAATTTATTCTGTATTAAGTATAAAGAACTGTGCAAAACAAACTTACACAAAGAGGTAAAATAATTTGCTGGTATTGACCGCAAAGCAAATGCAAACGTCCTCTAATGACTCGCGGACTAAATTATATCTAATAAATTGCAAAGATGCTTTTCACTTTCACCCCTGATAAACAACCTCTAATGTAAACAGACAAATCTGTCAGACCGAACAAATGTCTAACACATGCGCGATACCACATGTTAAAAAAAAACCCTGAAATCCAAAACGTTCCAGAATGTAACGTAACAAAAAATTTACTTGAAACGTAAAAACTATCTTTGTCATTTATATATGAACTAATATAAATATATATATAGAAAATCTGACAATCTAAACAAAACCCTAAATGCATTCAATAAAGAAATAATAAGAATAATAACAGTTATAAATCATATTACCCAGTAGGTCCAAGGGCTCCCTCGAACTGCGCTAGTCAAAACATAAATTCATACATAATACAATATACAAAAAGTTTAACAATTTTTTAAAATGTAAAAAATCTAAAGTTGCATACAAATTAATAGTTGAATCAAAAGTTCATAAACTTTTGAAAATAATCATGGGGAAAAGTTTATAGCAATGTGTTCGTCAGCCTGCAATGACTGGTCAGCGGTCCTATTGTCATCTTCATATTTGTCCTTCCTCTTTTGTGTAGTTCTTTTGCGAGATACATATTTCCACCATTGTTTGGTCCTATTATATTTGTATAAAAGTTACTCTAAAAACTTGCAAACTTGCTCTAAAAACTTGCAACTCCATGTTTGCACTGTATGTTTGTCTTTGTATAGTGTTGAATTTGTTCTGGCAAAAAGCATCCAAAGTAAAAGCTCTTTAATTTGGGCAGCATTTTTTCCTTCCATAACTGTTCATTACGATATATCTTTTGGATAAAAATGGGAAAATCATCATCTATGTAAACGACAAAATAACAAAAATTTCGTCTAGTTATATTGAGCTGCCCTTGTATCTAAAAAATAGTGAAAGTATTATAGGCATAGTAATATAATAATAAACGACTTTATAACTGATAATGCTATAGTATGGGAATTTCGGCTACCTGATAAAAGTAATTGTGATTTTCCTTTAGAATTGGTGTCTCATGTGCATTAAATTTCAAATAAAAATTCCTATTTGTTCTTATTGCCTCATCAATTGTCTGCTTTTTAAGATGCAAGTTATATGCACACTTTATTTCAATAATAGCATCTTCACCAATCAGCCCTTCAAAACATGATAATTAGAATAATACACAATAATATTTGCAATAGTATTTGTACCATCAGGTGAAGCCGCCAAGTAGCCATGATCAACATCAACAAATAAACCAGCATCGTGTACAAGTACTTGCAACAACTCCTCAAATCTGTGTCTTACTATTCTTTCGCACCTTCTGCCGTACTCCATCGCAGTGTTGGTAAAATGTGAATACATCATTCTCTTTAGTAATGGCGAGCAAGATGTCTTTTCTTTTCTTTTAATCACAGACCCAAAGTTAGATGCAGTCAAGCGGCAAGCCCTTTCTTGCTTATACAAATCATTATTAAATTGCCCAATGGTGGCAATGGCGAGTTGCCATTGTTGTTCTTGCGTAACCTAATTAAACAAAGCACTTGTAAAAATTATAAATTAATGTAAATATAATGCAATCGATGCAGCATGCAACTAAATAAAAAGGAAAAATGCCAGACAAACTTCTTGTAAAGCTTTCTACATATTTTTGAGCTATTTATAAAAGAAAATAGTGGGTAACTATAGCAAGATCAAGCGCATACACAATAACTCCGTATACTTTGTAAGAAGAAGAAGAACATGTGAGCAAGGCATTGGGAAAGTTGAAATATTTCACCGTAACCCCCAACCAAAGACGTAAAAGAATTATAGATTGCAAGACCGTATCTCAGCGGTCGTTATGATTAAATCTGTAGTCTTGACTTACGGTCAATAAAAATAAATAAAAATTTCCCATCATTCCTACGAACTGAATTCTTAGTAAAACTAAGTTTTTTATAGAAATATTCTCTATATCATGTTATATATCCTATAAGTAAAATAAAAGTTTTACAGATGAGCTAAAACTTATAAAAACAAGAAACCTGTAATGTTTTCATTCTCCTTCGGTATTCAGACTTAAATTCCTCTTCACTTAGAAGTGCTTCAGCGGCATTTGGACCATACTCCTCATCCGCACTAAAAAGAAGATGTTGTTTCTTCCTCCCTTGTTTGGGTTTGTTACTTCTTCTCTTCTCATGATGTTTCAACCTTTTCAAGAAATAATGACCAGGACTGATACCTACCAGCTCTTGCAGGGCATCAGATTGCCATTGTGGACCTAAATAGAAGGAAATGATAACTTGTGCTGTGTGGCAAATAGATATTACCCATATTATATTGTAATGCAGCTAATATACTTCTGATTTCAAAAGATCTTCTTTGTATTAAATTAATTCGTTTTCCGCAATTATATTTGGCAAGCAATGACATAAATGATTCGGCCTTATTATTATTTTCATAAGCTATTAGTTTATGAGCTTTAGTCATTAGAGGTTCCAGGGCACCTGGCAGGAGAAGGCCTATAGAAAAAATTTATATACAAATTTAATTATACAGACCATTTAAGTAGAATAATAATCCAGATTCCAAAAGCCTCGTTTTTTGAATTACATCAAGATGGCCAATAATATTGCAGTAACGGCTGCTGCAATTCAAATGGTCTCCATATACATGGTACACTGAATTCTCCACATCCATCTTTAAATCCTCTGGATCATCATTTATTTTAGCAACATACATTACTACTTGCTGGAGTTTTTTAATTTTTTCATTTGTCAGTGTCTTTCTCGCTGCCAATGGAACGTTTGTGTTCTTCTTTACATTATATAACGCCTTGCCATAGTTTTTAATTAAATGGTTGATGCATTCAACTTTTTCCACTTCTGCGCCATAACTTACATCACGTTTAACTCTGCTGAACACACTAGAGTCACCATCCGCAATCATTTTTAAATACTTAAGCCGATGCATGGAAATGCTGCTATTAAAGGCTTCTGTAATGATATCTGCTTCCATAGCTGTTGATGAAGAATTCCAATTCTTAAAGCATTTATGTTTGCCAGGAGCTACATTCCTATTTGTTGCATGTGTGCAAATACAACAGTATTTATTCCGAATTCCAAGAAACAATACTTTTCCGGTTTCTTTGCCAATCACAACAGCCTAGAAAAAAGATAATTATAACATCGTACACAAAATATAAATAGCTCTTACCGCTCCTGATAATGCATTATATGAATGTCCATAAGATCTTTTACTCCAGCCACCATCGCAACAGACATAGATCCATGGTGTCCCATCACACACTTGTTTATTTTCAATAGCTAGGTTTCTTTCTTCATCTCCCGCCTTCTTCATAGATTTCCACAAAGTTTCTTTCCAGTGATCGCCAAGTGCATTCTCTATTGTCCGAAATGTAGGATATGCCATACAGGGTATATCTAAAGCACTCACGACATCATTTGTTTGAGTGAAAGTACTTCCATTTGCTAATGTACCCCACACATACGAAACATTAACCATTGCAACTAAGGTATTATTAGCTGGATCGACGGATTCCTCACTGGTAACTCCAAAGAGCTTATTGCAAAATGTACATTTCAAAGTAAAAATCGAAAACAAACCAAAGCGTTTCTCGTTGTGAACAGCAAGGCGCCCAAATGTACATTTTTTGGCATGATCATATTGCACTTGTAATACATTTTGCAGCAAAAAACCAATGTTAACAATCCTATTTCCTGTTATAGCAGCAACAGGCTCTTCAGATTTATCTATGGCCTCTTCCAGTTTATGATCCATTATGCTACAAAGTATATGTATACTAAAGTAATAGTTATTTTTATGTATGTTAAAAACTATTACAAATATGCTGTAATGAAATGTAATACCTTTCATACTCATTGCTTGGGTCCCATGGATCAATAATTTCTTCGTGAGACTGGGAACTTTCACATGTTACTGTGCCTAATGCAGCACTGAAAGTACAAAAAGCTGTTGTAAGCTCGGATGAAATTTGGCTACATTTTAAATATTTTGCTTTACTGCTGGTATGGTGACGTGTACTAACATTCATGATACAATTACAGTAGTATTATGAGTATGACTTACCAATAGTCATGCATTACATTTATCATATTCATATCTGCCGGAACATTATCACTTTGGGGTTGTTGTTCACACGGCTGTTCACAAATGATTCTACAAAAACAATTAGTTTGAAAATTAATATTTTCTTCTGTGAGCACTTACTCTGTTGCTTTCTTCCTTTTCCAAAAAGCACGTCCAGCTACAGATTGCTTGGTACGTTTCCTGGACCTACTTGGTGCAGCCTTTTTCAACATTTTGCTGCACATAACAAGTTCAATAAGTATTCTTATGTGTACCTCTGATACCACAGTAACAATTGAGAGAAAGTGTTCCTACATTCGTTATAGTTTGATATCTACGTTGGTATCCAATACTTAGTAAATATGATTTATGAAGCATGATTGTATATATGTAAGCAACAAGTTAACTTTATAGTGTATCTTTAGTATGTAAATGGGATTTAAGTAAAACACTTATACTAATTTCCGGTATATATTACACTTTATTATATATTAATAAATGGATGACATGTTTCGCTACGATGTAGCTTCTTCGGATCTTATATTACTACTGAACACGCTCTTCACAAATGTATGGCTTTTTTCTAAACTATTTCAATGGGTTGCACTTGTCTACATTAGAATCGTCTCTTACCGATATATCGTCTAAAATTACTGTTATTTAAATATTTAATGAAACCAGTTTAAAAGTGGGGAATTATTAAGGTCTAATTGGTCATTTAACAATATATCTGCATATTTAAGTTTATTTATTTCTAAGGATTCCAGTAAATTTAACTTTAATCCTTTTTGTTGTGACTGTAAAATTTCGAAATCTTTATTGAAACTATGATTATTTTCCTACAAATGAATTGCATAATTGGAATCTGTCTTTTTGTTAATAAAACTTTTAAAATGTTCCTGTATTCTTTTCTCAAAGCTCCTACCAGTTTGGCCTATGTATGTTTTAGGGCACTCTTTACATATTAGTTTGTATACTCCGGATTGATTACTTTTGCTTGTCTTGGATTTATTATTTTTTATGAATTTCCCTAAACAATTATTAGTTTTATAAGCTACCTTTATATCTGTTTTTCGTAAAATTTTTCCTATTTTTTCACTTATCGGTCCAATGTATGTTAATAATTTATAATTGCTTGGTTTATCTTTTATTATTGGGTACACATTTTCTATTGCTTTCCTATATTTCTTTTTTCTTACAATTGTATCTACTATATTTGGGTTATATCCATTATTTTGCGCTATTTGTTTAATGATATTTAATTCTTTAAAGAAGTTTTCATTATTTAAAGGTACTAATATTAATCTGTGTATCATACAATGTAATGATGCTAGTTTTTGACTTACCGGGTGACAGGAACTATTGTGAATGATAACATCTGTATGTGAGGGTTTGTGATATATTGAAAAGACATGTTTATTATTTTGTCTAGAAATTGTAAGGTCCAAGAAGTTTATACTTTGATCTGATTCTTTTTCTATGGTGAAATTAATGTTTTGGTGTAGATTATTTATGTGTTCAAAAAATTCGTTTAATTGTCTATCTGTGCCTCTGAAACAAGCTAATACGTCATCTACATATCTGTGCCAGTATATAAAATATTTAAAATTGGGATGTTCTTTAATTTGACTTTCTAAATTATCCATAAAAATCCCTGATAATAGCGGACTCAATGGGTTGCCCATTATTAGGCCATCATTACATGAATATATCTTACTGTCAAATTCAAAATAGTTTTGATCTAAACAGATAGTTTTAAGGGAACTTATCATATCTAATTTTTTAAATATATTAACATTTTGAATTGTTAACAAATTCTCCACCAAATTAATGGTGTCTTTTATCGGGATACTAGGGAATAAATTAGTAATGTCGAATGATATTAGCTTGGCATTGTCTGTAAGTTTAATATCTTTTATTTTGTTAAGTAGCTCTAATTAATTTTTAATTGTAAATTTCGGTGAAAATTTAGTATTTTCTCTAATATGTTCTAAGATTTTTTTGGATAATTTATATGAAGGAGCTGTGACAAACGACACGACTGGTCTGATAGGATTATCTTTTTTATGAAGTTTGATTGATGAATATAATTTTGGAGCTTGTGGATTCATATTGATAAGTTTACCTTCCTCCTTATCATTAAATAAACTTTTACAATTCTGTATGCACTTCTTAACTGAAGATTGAAATTTCACTGTGGGATCTGATTTTAACAATTTATATTTTGATGGGTCTAAAAATTGCATAGTTTTATTAATATAATCGTTTTTGCTAAATGCTATAACTGTATTTCCTTTATCTGCTTTTGTGAAAATAATATTATTGCTGTTTGATTTGTTTATTATTGATTTTAATGTAAACATTTCATGATTTGGACTCGAATTTACGGAAGATTCAGCTTTTAAAAAATTTGTAAAAAACTGTATTTCCTTTATCTGCTTTTATTAATTTTTTTATTAATATATAATAAAGTGTAATATATACTGGAAATTAGTATACGTGTTTTACTTAAATCCCATTTACATATAATGGATTTCCAGCAAGTATCGGCCGATTCAATTAAATTTATTAAAGAAGCTTCTATAAGTTTCCTGGCCCCATTGTATTTTAAATTACTACTCAAATGTGCAAAGTGTTCTCAGAATCTATGGTTTTTTGACCTGTGTTCCAAGAAGGGTGTGTTCCCGAATTACATGAAACTAAAAACGAACAATAGCAGTAGACCGGCATATTTAGGTCACAAGAAGGGACTTGAAAAATGGCTTACCGAAGACAAGAAAACACAATTCAAGAAGAGAGGAAATTTACACATATATTTAAAGGTTTTTCATACAGAATTGTTATATAAATTAAATTATGTAGAATTTATTATGTTAGATAGTAATACTAGAGAAAAAGTAAACTCAATAATTAACAAAAAATACATTAAACAAAAACATAAACTAGAATATTTGATTACTAATAATAAAAAAAGAAATGTGAGCAAAAACATAAGTCATTTTTCAAATCATCAATTCTCAGACAAATTTAAAAATTTAACCTCAGTAGAGTTTTCTAACAAAGAAAAACGTTTATTGGAAAAAGGTTTCAAATATAATTTACAGCCGAAACAATCAGCCTCAGAATTAGACAATATAGCAATAGATACAGAAATTGCATTAAAAAATACATTGCATAACACAGATAAAAAATATGTAGTATCAAATTTTTTAAAAGCTGAATCTTCCGTAAATTCGAGTCCAAATCATGAAATGTTTACATTAAAATCAATAATAAACAAATCAAACAGCAATAATATTATTTTCACAAAAGCAGATAAAGGAAATCAAGTTATAGCATTTAGCAAAAACGATTATATTAATAAAACTATGCAATTTTTAGACCCATCAAAATATAAATTGTTAAAATCAGATCCCACAGTGAAATTTCAATCTTCAGTTAAGAAGTGCATACAGAATTGTAAAAGTTTATTTAATGATAAGGAGGAAGGTAAACTTATCAATATGAATCCACAAGCTCCAAAATTATATTCATTAATCAAACTTCATAAAAAAGATAATCCTATCAGACCAGTCGTGTCGTTTGTCACAGCTCCTTCATATAAATTATCCAAAAAAATCTTAGAACATATTAGAGAAAATACTAAATTTTCACCGAAATTTACAATTAAAAATTCATTAGAGCTACTTAACTAAATAAAAGATATTAAACTTACAGACAATGCCAAGCTAATATCATTCGACATTACTAATTTATTCCCTAGTATCCCGATAAAAGACACCATTAATTTGGTGGAGAATTTGTTAACAATTCAAAATGTTAATATATTTAAAAAATTAGATATCATAAGTTCTCTTAAAACTATCTGTTTAGATCAAAACTATTTTGAATTTGACAGTAAGATATATTCATGTAATGATGGCCTAATAATGGGCAACCCATTGAGTCCGCTATTATCAGGGATTTTTATGGATAATTTAGAAAGTCAAATTAAAGAACATCCCAATTTTAAATATTTTATATACTGGCACAGATATGTAGATGACGTATTAGCTTGTTTCAGAGGCACAGATAGACAATTAAACGAATTTTTTGAACACATAAATAATCTACACCAAAACATTAATTTCACCATAGAACAAGAATCAGATCAAAGTATAAACTTCTTGGACCTTACAATTTCTAGACAAAATAATAAACATGTCTTTTCAATATATCACAAACCCTCACACACAGATGTTATCATTCACAATAGTTCCTGTCACCCGGTAAGTCAAAAACTAGCATCATTCCATTGTATGATACACAGATTAATATCACTACCTTTAAATAATGAAAACTTCTTTAAAGAATTAAATATCATTAAACAAATAGCGCAAAATAATGGATATAACCCAAATATAGTAGATACAATTTTAAGAAAAAAGAAATATAGGAAAGCAATAGAAAATGTGTACCCAATAATAAAAGATAAACCAAGCAATTATAAATTATTAACATACATAGGACCGATAAGTGAAAAAATAGGAAAAATTTTACGATAAACAGATATAAAGGTAGCTTATAAAACTATTAATTGTTTGGGGAAATTCATAAAAAATAATAAATCCAAGACAAGCAAAAGTAATAAATCCGGAGTATACAAACTAATATGTAAAGAGTGCCCTAAAACATACATAGGCCAAACTGGTAGGAGCTTTGAGAAAAGAATACAGGAACATTTTAAAAGTTTTATTAACAAAAAGACAGATTCCAATTATGCAATTCATTTGTTGGAAAATAATCATAGTTTCAATAAAGATTACGAAATTTTACAGTCACAACAAAAAGGATTAAAGTTAAATTTACTGGAATCCTTAGAAATAAATAAACTTAAATATGCAGATATATTGTTAAATGACCAATTAGACCTTAATAATTCCCCACTTTTAAACTGGTTTCATTAAATATTTAAATAACAGTAATTTTAGACGATATATCGGTAAGAGACGTTTCTAATGTAGACAAGTGCAACCCATTGAAATAGTTTAGAAAAAAGCCATACATTTGTGAAGAGCGTGTTCAGTAGTAATATAAGATCCGAAGAAGCTACATCGTAGCGAAACATGTCATCCATTTATTAATATATAATAAAGTGTAATATATACTGGAAATTAGTATAAGTGTTTTACTTAAATCCCATTTACATATAATGAATTAGTTAAATACTTGTTATTGACAAAATAAATAATATAAGAAGTGTTCAGGACTAATTAATCAACCAACCCTAGACAACGGATTAAACAAACCTACATATATATTCAAATAAAAAAAAAAAAACTCCTTCCTACTACATGGCTGTCATGTGGAAAAAGATATAACTGGTGTTCAGAAACATTCGCAGTCAAAGCAGTCCTTTAAAATATGAAGTCATGTCTGAGATAGATTGATTTTGGACAGACAACAGTTGACATTTAATAATTGTTACAAATCAGATATAGCCCAGTCAAAATAGCGTTTCAGTGAGTCTCTTCTCTTAGAAGAATCTATAGAGATACAGGAAGAAGAAGAAGGAAGCGACGAAGACATTATAATAGAAGTAGCACTTGAAGATTCTCAATAAGATTACAATTACCATAAATATACAATTATTAATTTCATTATAATCATTCGCAATAGTTCAATTTTTTCAATTCAATGCAATAGTTTGAATTTTCATTTAATATTTGCACTGTCTAATTAAATTTTTTTCAAGATTGACGGTGGAGTATGCCTACTGGGGAAACCAGGTAAAAAAAAAAAGCGCTAAGTCCACTACCTCAGAGGTGGTGTGGAAATCTGAAAATATTCGGAATATTATATTTCTTTGTATTATAAGCATTTTAAAAACTATACGAAATAATAATAAATATTATATTTTAATGATATCAATACTTTCATATTTTACTAATGCGGAACAGTCGATGAAGCATTACAAGTCGCATAAGAGTAAATATGAGTATTTTCGATGTTTGAAATTGCGATATCTCTGAAATGATGATTCGTAGAAAAAATAACATAGAGAAAATGTTTGTACAGAATTAATTGTACAGTATTAATTTAATACACATTGTGGTAAAAGCAGCAAATTGGAAACTTAAAATCCTAAACAAATGCATGCAATAATTGCAAAACTGTTACATTTATTTTTTTTACTCATTATAAAAAGTGTCTATAACTATGAATCCAATGCAGACGTAGTTAAGTTCTACCAAAAATAATAGAAATATTGCTAATTACAGATGTATGATCTACTGTACTCACTATAGACAGTGTCTATCACCGTGAAATGGGCTTCTTTTGTACCACACAAATCGAACCAAACGTACACGTGTGATAAGTCAAACAACTACACTACAACAAAAAATAAAACCATGTGGATATTGCAATACTCAAATTACTCACCATACAAACATGCAAAATTAAACACTATCACCACAATATCTAAAATAAACAACAAAACACAAAAAAATAATAACAAATACAAAATACAAAAAAAAAAATATATAAATATACAATAACTATTCTACGCAAGAGATTCAGGTAACACCAAAGACACAAGTTACAAAACAAGCACGCAGCTGACGCAACGCATTCCTGTTGAAGTATCGTGTAAATACTACAGTAAACATCGGATCGCAAATAATATATTTAAATTCTACATTTGGTTGATGTTACACAATAGGCAACCCATTCACCAAGTACTTGATTTGGAGCTACCATTTGCCTGATGCTACTTTTCAAACATAGATACCAGCACAATGCAGAGGCATCGTACCTATTTTGTTTGTTGAAAGTCCCCACTACTTTAAGCGCCACCTTAAGTTCAAATAAATTCAGAACGGTTCTGGAATTAACAAGTTTCTGCGCATCAGTTCTGCGCAGTTCCATTACTGTTCTGAATTGCGAACCAAAACAAACCTACTTATGCTTGCTAGCGCAATCAGCTTGCGTTGGCAATATATGTTAGTGAACGCTCTGCTTTAGAACTAAACGTTGGCGTTACACTTTCGTTGATTGGTTATTTTCATTTGTGTTTACTTGTACTGTCAAAAGCTACGAACATTCAAAAAGAAAAAGGTGATGGATTTTATATTAAATGAAAACGACTTGAATGTTGACGGTATTGTCCATTTGGCGCTAGATTTGGTCGACCCGTATAATGGAGACATCCGAGAACGTGA
The DNA here is from genome assembly GCA_935421215.2 of Melolontha melolontha. Lineage (NCBI taxonomy): Eukaryota > Metazoa > Arthropoda > Insecta > Coleoptera > Scarabaeidae > Melolontha > Melolontha melolontha. Next base: position 152,107,887 of record OW285236.1, on the reverse strand, counting down.
CCAAAATGAGGTTATAAGAAACCAAAACTATTATGAAGTGACGGTGCCAAATTATACAGATTTCCAATTTAGCGAACATTTTATGCTGTGTTTACACGATCAAATAAATTCATGAAATTTTTGACCTTGAATTTATTGGAGCGTGTAAACGCTAAAATTGTCGTGAAGTTTTTCTTGTCAAATAATTCGTGAATAAATTGTCGGATTAGAACTCGCTCTAATTTTTCGTCAAGTTTCTAGGGAATTATGGTTACATTTGAGTTTAAAATGTATTGCCAACATTCCCATTGTCTTGTAAATACACGTGTTTGTTCATCATTGAGTTTGTTATTTCTTTTTCTTATTTTCCAACAAACAGTATGAAGCAATTGCCATTGTATACAACGCTACACGTTTTCTTATTTTTGCTTTTTTTGTAATTTTCATATATAAATAATTAATAATACGTTGAACCTAAACCTAACCTTCAAATGAACGAATGAAAACAAAAGAAATTGGACACAGTTGCTGGAAAACAAATGTCACTATTTGATGGTTGGTCATAATGATTATTGTGAATAAAATGTTGGAAGAACTTTTGCGTTTACACGGTCCAATAAATTGATGAATAAATTCATGAATTTCTTCATGAAGAAATTCGTCAATTTATTCATGAATTTATTTGACCGTGTAAACACAGCATTAGAATGTCTCGTCAAACATTTGAGGTAACTATGTTGTTATATAGAGTAGAAATCATTAGTTCTTAAATTCCAGGCCATAATTATTAAAGACTTCATTTATGTATTTCGTTTTTAGATACTGCTCAACCAAATAGGAAATATCGATGAAGAAAATCACAGAATTATACCTTTAGAAAAGAAAACGTTGTTTTCTACTTGGTTACTAAGCAAGCCTGACAATTTTTTTAGCGGCCAGTGACCGATTTGGCCTACCAAAAAGTTCAGGGCACAAAATCTTTTATGAGATCGTCAATTTGATTTGCCAATTGATGGGTGAATACATCCAATGGCCTCAGAATCATATCCATACCACTAATGTAAGTTCAACATGACATTTATTAGAATGTTGCTAAGCTTTCTTTTAAGGTTTTTCAAAAACGCTCTCGAGGAATTCCTGGTATTGTTGGTGTGATTGATGGTTGTCACATTCCAATAAAGCAACCAGAAGGGAATGCCATCGATTATTATAATAGAAAGCAGCACCATTCCATAATTCTACAAGGTTTGTTATAACTAGTAATATTTTTGAAACAAATTATATGAAAAATTAAATTATAGGGGTATGTGATGACACAGCAAAATTTATAGACGTAAATGTTGGACAACCTGGTAGAATGCATGATGCTAGAGTTTTCCGGTTAAGCCCATTATATGAGAGACTTACAAATGATAATCCACTATTACCTGTACATAAACATATAATTGGAGATTCTGCTTATCCATTACTAATAAATTTGATTAAACCTTATCAGGATAATGGCCATCTAACAGAAGCACAATACACGTTTAATAGGAAATTATCAAGCATTCGTTCTACAATAGAAAGAGCTTTTGGATTATTAAAAATAAAATTTAGAAGACTAAAATATTTGGATGTGAAGCATCCAGAAGTAGCCATTAAAATAGTTGCTGCCGCAACTGTTTTGCACAATTTTATATTGCAGCAGGGCAATCCAGCAGATGATTATGCTATTGATATAGATATAGAAAATCATAATGGCATCGTTGCGGATGCTGTTCAACATGACAGAGGGCCTGCTGAAGAAAAAAGACAAGAATTGGTCAATATTTGCAACATATGACTGTAATATAAAATTATATAATAAAAATAAACACAGTATTTGAGTGTATAATTATTTATTTTGTAAAAAAAAGTTCAATTTATTTTGTAAATTTGTTTGATTAGTTCATTCCTTTCCCGCTGAATCCTATTATGTTCTGCGAGTTCTTCAGACAGCTTTTTGATAGCAGCCACCCTTCTTTCTTCAATATTATCAACTCGCTGTCTTGCACTTTTTAATGCCCTCATATTGTCACATTTTCGTTTTGTGAAGTTGTGTTCAAAAAGCTGTTTGGTAGACTAGAGTTCTCACTTGTAGAATCTGTGGGTGTGTGGGAAGAATTAGTAGTTCTTTGAGAACATGATGAAATAGATGCAGATGTACTGGGAAGGGATATAAATATAGGTTGGGATGTAGTAGAAAGTGAAGGGGAGTGGTTTGATATATTGTATGTGAAGGCATAGATAGTAGGGGCGCGGGCAAAGTAGGGTGCTTTTGAATAGAACTTGAAGGGGCATTTTGTTGTTTGAGAACTAGAATTAAAAGAAGAAATTACGGGGCCAGGATTAATTGTTTTGTCCTCTGCAAATATTTCCTCAAATATATCAAAATATTCCCAACTAATTCTTCCCTGTCCAGTTTTTGTTTTTTTATTGTTATCTACAATTTTTTTGTAGTGAAACTTCATATTCCTAAATTTTTTATCCAATATACTCTCGCTTATATCATATCCATGCTGTTGGAACTCCTGGATATCTCTCCACAGATTCACCTTTTTTCGACGCGGATCCCTAAATTCTTTTTTCCTCTTCAAATACGCAGTTGTTAGTAATTTTATATTTTCTTTCGTCCAAGTAAAAATTCCCAATTGATCTACAACTTTATATCTTAATTATTGATATGTACGGTATTTCCCATGAATTCTTACCATTTCTTTTCTCATCCATGGGCACATCTGGGATGGAAACCTTAGTTGCATTTAAATTATAATCTAAATAATTTTGAAAATACTTATCATCTGCAATTATTAACAATATTTCAATATTTAGGTAAATCTCTTACAGAAATTTTTACCTTCTAATAATAATTTGTGTATGTCCTCACTTTCAGTAATATTATACATTGTATTTTCATACAGATAAGATTGCGTAGACATGGCTGACTCAACTACAAATACCGTTTAATAAACAAACATTTTAATAAACCTGAACAAATAGTAAAAAAAAAACAACCTTTCGCCAAAACAAAATGAAATGAACGAACAACATAAACTAAGCGTACTCCTGGTGTTTAACGACGTAAATTTTAAAATTTTAAACCAATCAAAACGCTTTGCTAGCTGCTAGCATCGACAGCAAGCACAAAATTTTTACGCTTGCAAATATGGCCGCCGCAGCAATCATGTTTTGAATTATAAACAACCGGTCACCATGGTGATTGCAAGCAGCTACCTAGCAAGTACGTCTAGTGCAGAGATAACTTTGAAAAGGGCAACTACAATATTAACGTTGCGACAATGGTATAACGACATCTCTGGTAGTTTCTCCAACTATTTCTGAAAATATTTTGGAGGGTTTTTTAAATTATTTCATTTTGAATTTCTTCTAGTATTACTATTCCAATTAAATCAATTTCTTTAATCATTGATTTAATGTAACAGTATAATTTCATTAAAAATAAACACACAAATGACCACTACTATAAATAAATTAAACTAAATATGTACATAAATGTTTATTATATAAATAGATTATAATTTTTTTCTTCTAGACATATAATATTGTTTTGCCTGTTTAAAAATTTCATCATCAATGCCCCTAAAGCGACTTTCTTTGCCACATAAAATTCTATTGATCCCATTAGCCCAATTCTGGCAATAAAATCTAGTAAATTTACTTAATATAATATACTGAATATCCTCTTTATGGTTACATTCTATAAAATCAAAATTAATGTGTTTCCTTAATATGGACATAATATTTGAAAAAATATCGGTTTTATACGCTACCTGCGAAATGATAGATCTTAATATATAATATGCTGTACATATGGCTGTAATAAATTTTGGTGTGCAATATCGCAACTTGCACATAGGACCATTAAATTCTTTTGCAGTTACAAAGCTATGCCATTCAGTCACAGAGCTGCTGCAAAGTATATTTTTTGCAAATACTACAAAAAGTAATACTTTTTAAATATTTGCACAACCAGCCACTAATATATGAGACTGGCATTACATCTATACCAGGAAAAGGTGTTGTTGGCAGAGGTGGTATTTTTATTTCAATTGTACCAGATTGCTTTTCAATCAATGGTGAAACTTGCAACAAAAATAATTTAATATTGGATATTATATTTGAAGAATCCTCTTCACAATTAGCTGACAATGAATGTCTTGTAGCCATGTTGGTTATTAAAAGTGTTTTGAAATGATTTTCAAATTGTGATGCCGTAGGATTAGTGTTCATATGACCCTGTTGTCTTACTTGAGAAAAAAAATTCTCCAGAGGATCTTGATTGATCACCCTGGTTTTTAAAATAGATACATTATAACTTTGTTTTAAAATTTTATATAAGTCCTCTAGACCACTTAGAGTAACAAGCCAGTTTTCCAAACTTGGTATTGTTCGACGACGTCCTGTTGAATCTTCGAATTTCATATTCATTAAAGACTGCTTTGCTTCGGACCAAAATTATAAATGATTAGAATTTTCTGATACCGCACATCTTAACTTTTTTTCACCACTTTGCAGTGCCATACCATTGACACTGTCAAATAAAGTGTCAAAAAACTTCAGTATTTTTACAGTGCCAATAGCTGATGCATTTAGTACACTGCCATCTGGTCCAACAGCACCTGAAATAGAAATTAATTTACATATTTTCCATGAAATACATTTTAGGTAATTTATTCATAAAGCCCAAAACAACTAAACTGGTATATAACTTTTAATGTTATAATTCACAAAATAGTTAAGCCAGTTACATGAATTTCATATATTGTATATTTAACAAATTCTATGTATTGAAGAACCTATATATACTTTTATTTTTAATTTGTACATAACTTAGCGTAAATAAAAGTTTAGAACAAATTCTTATCATTATATATATAATTAATTTTTGATATATTCAACTTTATACACCTAATACTTAAAATCATATACAACGTATCCAGGAAAGTATGCAACAAAGGGAAAACTTTTTTATTGTCTATTTCTCCGGAAATTTTATTCTTTATAAAAGTTTTTGCTTTACTTGAAACCCATTTACCCGTTAAAACAAATAAAATATCGCTTTAAATAATGAAAATATTCTTTAATAACTTGAAAATACGAAAAATGTTATTTATATGTTTTAAACAAACGTCACTCGATATGATGACCCTCTATAAATTTGTACGTCTACTTAAGTCCCTGACGACATTTTGCTGGAAATTGGGATTATTATAAAGAATAAAATTTTCTGAGAAATAGACAATAAAAAAGTTTTCCCTTTGTTGCATACTTTCCTGGACACGTTGTATGTACCAGATTATAGATGACAAAGGCAGAGATTTATTTCTGACTTACCTGTCTTTAAAAGTAGATTCATAACAGAAGCTATGGAGTGGCTCAATACCTGCGATGCACATGAGACTTTCATTTTTTTAATTTTTTGGGGATTGACATGACTATCTGTTAATTTTGGCAAGCAACGCAGTTCTCCAGACATATTGTCCATATTGTAAACAGTGTATATATCTTGCCACGATGCTATAAGAATTTCATCTTCCTTATGCCATACCAATTTCTTATTAAGCAAATTATTTCTTATGCCCTTCAACAAATGGGGTGGGTCATAGATGTGAATTATCTTCCTATTATTAATATAAAAATATTTCCTATGTATGTGTTCACTTCTTTCTCGGCTGCAAACTGTGTTTGTCATCAAATAATTTACTGCGGCCACATTTGATGTACCTTGATCGCTTATAGTTGCTAGTATAATAAGACCTATATTAAAACATTTCTGTACAATAGATTTCAATATACGAACTAAGTCTAAGTCCTAAGTCACCTAAGTCCTCAAAACCAATGAACTCTCTACCATTAAATAGTAAATGTGGCTCGTTTGCCATTTCATCGAACATTAAGCAACATAAGTTGTCATGCTGAGCTAATTGCTGTACATTCAATTTAATATTTTCAAATATTGGTTCATTTATTCCAGGATTGATTGGAATTTTATTTAAAATAGAGTTTATTGTTTTTTTTTAAGGTAGGGCAAATAATTTTTGCATAAATCTATATGCTTTTCCACTTTGTTTATACAATACTAGAGCAAATATTTTATCATCAATACTGTACCGCCTTGCTTGTAGTTTCTTATGCGATAGCACAATTTGGCTTCGAATAAAGTTTGCTACATGGCTTTGCAAGGGCATTAGAGTTTCCTTAAGAATTTCATCTTTCGTTAGTTGTCGCAAACGATTTTCCAAAACAGATTTTTGTGTTCCCAATGATCTAACAGAATGCTTCAGTCTTACAGCACGTCGATACAATATTTTTGATTTTGGAGATAATTGAATGGTTTTATGTATACCAGTCCCTCGTAGCAGGGAATAACCTAATTAGATAGAAATTGTAAATGTGTTAAATATAAATTAAAAATTAACATACTAATACTCACGTTTCTCAATGTGAGTCTTAATTCTCTTGGGACTAACTAAAATTCATAAAATATTTTTATTAATACATTATGTTCCTATCATGATGTATAAGGTATAAGCGAGGTATATGTATGGAGTTATAATTATTTTTAAAATGAAACGTACGTGTAGATAATGGGCATTTTCCCCCTATATTAATAGTAGGTAGTGGCATATTCCTTACTGATGCTTCACCAGGAAATGAATACACAGCTATAATTTTACAAGAAACATATGTTAATACAAACATAATTTTGCAAAACAAAATAAAAATTAGACTTACATAGTGATGTGGAAGGTTTGTCAATATCAACTACCGGTGTGGCATTATCTTCTTGATCTGAAATTTATATTTACTCTTACACAATTATATCTTCCAATAAAGATAAACTTCTTTACTTCATATTTAATAGACTCACTGTTTAACAGTTTATCCTTTATATAATTTTATTTAATACAAATAATACTTACAATCTGAATTACTCGCTGCAGTCTCTGTGTGCACTCTAGGGAGCAGTAAACTTGGGTATGCCCCTACAGATAAGAAATTATTTCTCATGCAAAACTTTTCTGCAAAATGTATATGGCAAACTTTTTTTGTTCTATGCACGAGTACGGGTGACAATGTTGTTAATTCAGAATTATTGCATGCTTCCACCCATTGATGAAACAGTTCAGGATGTTTCGTTGGATTTGGAAAATTATGCCGTCTGGCATGTTTGTCGTCGCAGCCACTTACTGCACAGCTACGATATCGGACCATCGTTGATGATCTGTTTAAATTAATAATATTATGCAATAAACTTAGGTATTTCGTCTTGGTAAAGATGGATTTACGTCAAATATCAATACGAATAAAAAACAAAACAGAATAATATGATGATGCCGACAAAAGCGATATGCTATAATACCAACAGTACAATGCCAATTGTGTACAGTGCCATCTCTGAGTATTTCCTCAACTAATTCATAAGTGATGTGTTCGTACATAAAACTGAATACCCCGTTGTCTAGTGACCGCGGCCAATGACAAATGTATTCTGACAATTACTTGAGTAGTGGGGGTGGACGTTTTTAAAAACGGCTTCTGCGCACCTCCTCCTCGCGCCAACTTAATTGGCGCTTGCTATATCTGATTTGTAATAATTATTAAATGTCAACTGTTGTCTGTCAAAAATTGGGCTATAGATAAGATTCTTCCAACAGACCGTAAAATTTATAAAACTTTAGAAATCATTAAAGAACCTCAAAGGAACTAATTTACCATATAAACCAAGGGTTGGAAACGTACCCTTAGGTCAAATAAAAAATAAAAAAAAAAACTAACCTTACATTTTGTATATTTTTAATACGTCCAGAACAAGTTAAATACAGGATAATCGTGTAAATTGTGTGTGCTACTGTTCAAATAAAATATCGCTTTAAACTATTTATGCTATACCAATCTTCGTTTTGTTAAAATAATCTCGTAAAACGATGTTAAATAGTGTTATTTTTAGGGTCCATTTTCGCATAAAAATTGACATTATCATAAACGTTAGCTATTTCAGACTGCCAACTTAAAAACACAAAGTTCTACTATTAATATTTTAATGTATCCATTTCAAGTAAATTTTTCCAAACGTCAATGATTGGATATATGTCAATTATTTTTAATAAAAAAAAAATGAAAGTAATAGCGATCCCAAGTCACTGTCCCCCTATGTTTGGGCTTTTTGGAAGCAGGTTTACTGTTCATGGCGTTGCTTTAGCTTTGGTTCACTCGTGGTCTCTGGCCCTAGGTTTTTTTACAATTGACGTATAGAAAAAATTAATTGATATAGATAGATATCATACAGTAATATTAGTAAATGTTTAAGTTGGCTGTCTGAAATAGCTAACGTTTATGATGTCAATTTTTATGCGAAAATGGACCCTAAAAATAACAATTTTTAACATCGTTTTAACGAGATTATTTAAACAAAAGATGGTATAGCATAAATAGTTTAAAGCGATATTTTATTTGAACAGTAGCACACAATTTACACGATTATCCTGTATTTAACGTGTTCTGGACGTATTAAAAATATACAAAATGTAAGGTAATTTTTTTTTTTAATTTTTTATTTGACCTAAGGGTACGTTTCCAACCCTTAGTTTATATGGTAAATTAGTTCCTTTGAGGTCCTTTAATGATTTCTAAAGTTTTATCAATTTTACGGTCTGTTGGAAGGATCTTATCTTTAGCCAAAAATTGTCAGAATCAAATATCGAAGATACTAATTTATATTTTTTAATTTTGAAAATGGTACATATTTACTAACGTACACAAAGCATTCATGGTTGAAGCATATTTTCGAAATGGTCAAAAGATCGATGGCCAGTGGAAGTATTCAATTCAAGCTTGTTTGAAAGAATTTCGAGATGAATTTCCCAACCTTGCTTTTGATTATAATACTTTTCAGTGTACACTAATCAGTATTGTTCCAGTTTTTCGACAAACTGGTAGTGTGGGACGCCAAGAGGGTGGTGGGCGACCAAAAGTCCGGACAGAAGAAGTGATTGGGAATTTTAGAGAAATAATGACTGATGCCCCTAAAACTTCAGTAAGAACTCTTGCTCAACAAACCGGGTTGTCAGTTGGTTCTTGCCATAAAGTTTTAAAAGAAGATTTACAGTTATTCCCATATCGTATAACTTGTTTGCAAGATATCCTCGATATTGATTATCCGCGACGAGTAGTATTTTGCGAATGGTTTACAAATAATTTTAATGATGATGTCCTAGACAAAACTTTCTTTTCAGACGAAGCATGGTTTCATGTTAGTGGATATGTTAACTCGCAAAACATGAGAATGTGGAGTGATACAAAGTCCAATAATTTTCATGTTGAAGCTCCTTTACATCCTCAGAAAGTTGGTGTTTGGTGCGCTATAAGTAGAAGAAGGAATATTGGTCCAATTTTTTTTAATGGTACCTTGACTGCAGAAAGATATCGACAGGAAATACTATTGCCTTTCTTTAATCAACTTCGCGATGATGACTAGCTTTGGGATACTTTCAACAAGATGGTGCTAGAGCTTACACAGCAGGGTAACAATGAATATGTTACAAGAAGTGTTTGGAAATCGTTTAATTAGTTTGAACAGCGATCATGAATTTCCTCCAAGATCTTGTGATCTTACGCCGTGTGATTAGTATTTATAGCCTTTTTTAAAAAAATTAATTTATCAAGTACCAGTGCAAGATTATATAGATCTCCAAGACAGAATTCTAAATAAAATTAGTGAAATTAGAAAAAGTCCCATACTGCAAAATGTATTTAGTAGCATTCGGAGGAGGTGTGTAAAATGCTTGGAAGAAGGTGGTGGACATTTTCAACATCTTTTATAATTATGGTCATTATTGTTGGTAATTTATACAACTACAATTTATTATATTTATTATAAGGTTGTAATCTAAGGACTTTACAAACAATTTATTTGTTTCAAATTTATTTTAAGCCATTTCTTACAATAATTTGTTGAATGTTAATATATTAAACTAGTACGATAACTAGATAGGTACTATTGTCACTATAAGATGAATAAAACCTTTACTTGTAAAGTTATTTCCTCTTAATTCTGCAGTCTTTTTACATGTTATTACAGATTAGATGAGCTTTATTACACAAGAATGAACAGCATATTAATTGGATTATGTAATTTTTTCCAGTTATCGCATGAAGAGGTGCTATTGTTCAGCAAGAATTCTCTAAAATATCATAATACTTAATTTGAAATTTGCAAATTAATTACTGTTACCTTCTAAAATCATTATTTGACTAGTTTATATTAATTAATATGGCATATTAAAGTAATACCATATGATCATATATTTCTACCCTCTAGAAGGCAATGACATTTTTCTTTTTTAAACTTAAGTTGGTACCATAATTTAAGTTAACTTATTTTGCAGCGTGTGTGTGATATAGGTTATTTTATACTGATGATGACAGATTAGGTTTTGTCATTTTGACAAATAATTACATACAAACGTTTCAGTTGAAAAAATAAAAAATTTAATAATAAAAACAGCTACAATAAATGTTCAAAGTGAGCTCCTTCATTTTCTATGCATAGCGCAACTCTTCGTCTCATATTATTGAAGGCATTCCTTAAATTATGTGGTGTAATTTCCTCAGACATTTCGGATAGCATTAGTAAGTTCTTCAATTGTATGTGGACGATTCGTAAATACTCTATTTTTTAGATGTGGATAAATGAAATAGTCCATAATTGTTAAATCCGGAGATCGTGGTGGAAAGTCTACTATTCGATTATCAAAGAATTCATGCAATAATTCCATCGTTTCTCTTGTCTTATGGGCTGTTGCATTATCTTGCTGGAAATAACCCTCGCGGAGCTCATCATCATGTAATTGATTTACAAATGGTAGCAATAAATTATTACGATATCGTTCTGCATTTATCGTATTATTAAAGAATATTGGACCAATAATCCGTCTACGAGAAACAGCAACCCAAACGCCTATTTTTTGTGAATGCAAGGGTGTTTCAAGAATTTCATGTGGATTTTGACTAGACCAGATGCGCATTGTTTGTTTATTTATATATCCTGATAAATGAAACCATGCTTCATCGGACCAGAAGGATTTGTCAAGAACGTCATCGTTATTAATCGTACCTAAGAACCACTGACAGTAATTAACTCTGGTTACATGATCGATTGGTAAAAGCTCTTGCACGCAATGAAATTTGTATGGAAATTTTTGTAAGTCTTTTTTAAGGATTCTCTGGCAGGTCCCATATGACAGTTGTGTTTGTTGTGAAAGCTTACGAATCGATTTCTTAGGTGATTGATTTATTCGTCCCTCAACATCTGCTATATTTTCAACTGTCCGCTTTAGTGGTCTACCAGCACCTGGTTTTCGAGACACAGACCCTGTTTCACGGAATTTAACCACTGACTTTTGAATTAATTGCCGCAAACTGTCATATGTTTTTGGAAAATTTGGAAATTCTGCCCGAAATTCTTCTATACAAGGCTGCAAGGAGTACGACCATTCTCCATTTTCTAATTTTACCCCATTCCTAAAGTATGATTCGATCAGAAAAACTGTGATTTATTGTAAACATTTTTAAGTGTCAATTAATAAATACATTAATGACAGATGAGTTTCATTTATCAGAACATATACACATAATGACAGATGTATTTTATTTGTCACTACCAACACGATATTTTCAAGAAATAATTTCATGGCTTGCTAGAGGGTAAATATAAATGATCATATTGTATATTTCGACATAAACTGACATTTGCGTGTATGATAACCTATAAAATTGTATTAAATTAATGTATCAATCTATATCAGACATGACTTCATATTTTCAAGGACTACTTTGACTTCATATTTTCAAGGACTACTTTGACTTCGAATGTTTCTGAACACCCGTTATCAATAAACAGAAATAGTAACCGATGACACCAACCGACTCGGGTTGGCGAGGACAATTTGAATTACCTACTGCCATAACATTAGATAACAAAAACAACATAAATCAGTATAAGTGGTTGCATCAGGCTTCAATTTATTATTATTCTGATGGAAGCCTTTTTATAGTTATTTCGTTTTGTCAATTAAACGGTAGATGGCTCCAATCATAAAAAGGTAATAGATTTTTATAAAAATTTGGAAAGGCGTAATAGGATAACAAAATAGTATATTAAAGTACATTGTTGTTGCATAAGTTGCATAAGACATGATTTTAGTGCACGCGTTCAAGTTTAGAAAACGAGCCGCAAGGCGAGTTTTCTAAAGAACAAGTGCACTAAAATGTCTTATGAAACGTGTATTTTATACTATTTTTTCTATTTCGGACATTAAAAGTTCAAAAAGACTTAAAATAAGAGGCATGTTTTGTACGAAAATTGTAGAAATTTTCTTTTTTTGAAGTTGGTAGCATTGATGTTTAACTAGAGCATTTTAAATATTTGAAAATCGGCGATGTTATACCGCCTAATTCTGAGCAAACGCAACGGCTTGAATGTTCGAATATTTCTCCCGCTCCGAATAAAAATCCCCTGAACGCTTTTAGCCAATCACAAAACAGTCTGTTGCTAAACCCCCTCCTCGCGCCAACTTAATTGGTGCTTGCTATATGTATGACATCGATGTTAACCCAATCACAAAACAGTCTGTTGCTAAACCCCCTCCTCGCGCCAACTTAATAAGTTGGCGCTTGCTATATGTATTAGTGCTGGGCGATGTCGTTCCTTTTGTGGATTCGTTCATTCCGGGTCCGTACTAGGATCGGACCGGGTCCGCTGGATTCGGTCCATCCGGACCGACATCGGTATTGATATGAGAGCGTGGACCCGTGTATCGTAGTAGAACCAATGGATCGCGTACCGTACCGTCAAGCCATATATGTAGGTTGAAAGATTCGGACTGAATCTTTAGAACGGAGAACTATCAAATCTATCAATACGTGAAGCTATGTAAATGTAATTAATATTTGCATAGTGCAATCATTATATCAATTATACTTACGTTGTTTTTCGTTATTACTTGTACAGAAATAGTAAATTATTACTGATTGCCAGTAGTTCAAAATTAATTTATTTACACTTATTTAAAAATAAAACAATAACAACTTTTGCTTTTACTAATCAAATTTATTATTTTATTTTTGAAAGGGTACAGATATAGTAAAAAATAAATATAACGAAATATAAAAAAAAATAGAATTACAAACACAAATAAATTTAAGTCTTTCAATAACCAGCAAATTAAACTTACTTGCCTACTTATCCTGGACGCTAGCGAGAATCGGTACCGTACGCGTAAGGAACGAGTGAGAATCGGTACCGTACGCGTAAGGAACGAATTCAATAAAAGTATTGAAATCGTTCCTTCGGACCGAGTTCAGACAAAGTTGGATTATATCCAACACCGGACCGATTCCATTGGACCGGGTCCGGCTGGAACGACACAGCTCTAATATGTATGACATCGATGTTGACGCGCCTACAGCATTCAGGGGAATTGTATTCAGAGCGGGAGAAATATTCATACATTCGCATCGTTGTGTTTGCTCAGAATTAGGCGGTATGTCATTTTAAGTTTAAAATTTAGATTGATTTATGCAATGACCAACCTCTAAAAACAAAATTTTGCGTGCGAAAAAGTAATACTTTATGCAACCCAAACGGGTGTCGAAAAGTGCACTTTATAGCACCGAAATAGAAAAAGTTTATTTAGTAATAGGTGTTTTATATAGATAATTATAACAAGTATAGAATGAAAGCTTCATTTCCCTAAGTGGAACTGTCATGGCGTCTATAATGAAGTTCTCCTTAAACGTAAGATGACTCTTATCTAGCAAATACAGAAATCTAGCGGATAACATAATTATGTGACACGTGATAGTAACCAGGTGACGCTTTATTTTTATAGGGTTTTTTTGGTTAGGATCAGTAATTTTTTCATTTAACAGTTACTTCGCGTGTTTTTGTATATTTTACTATTATTATTAATTCAAAGCATCTCCCTGAAATATGCCTCATTTCATACTGATCTTACCTACGTCAATACTTTCTGTAGGGGTTTTCATCGATAAACTTGTCTTCCATTTAGTCATGGCGTAGCTAAGAAAATTAATATGGTGCTCCTCAATTCTATTTAGCCTAAGAATCTCTACTAGCCACGAGTGAGGTACACTATCAAACGCTTTCGGATAGTCTACATATGCCATGTAGAGATTTTCTTTTGCTTTTACCACATTCTCCATCACAACTGAGTCTATCAGGAGCTGTTCTTTGCAACCTCTTGATACTTTTCTACATCCTTCCTGTTCCTCTTCTGGAAGGTTGATATGCTTCAAATGGGCATATATCTTTTCAGATATGATCGAGGTGAACATCTTGTATAATGTAGGAAGACTAATGTAATTGGTCTATATTTAGAGGGATCTTCCGCAGATGCATTAGATTTCGGAATTAAGAAGGTGTTTCCCTCAGTCATGAATTCTGGCAGTTCGGTTTTTTGTTCTAGCAATAATTGGAAGCACTTTGCAAGTTGTAGGTGCGTCGATGTAAATTTTTTTAGCCAGAAATTTGGTATTTTATCTGGTCCAGGTGCTTTCCAATTCATTGCTTTTTAGATTCTTCTTTTCACGTCCTTTGAATCAATCCGCCAATTTATCATTGTCCTAACGTTACTTACCTTCCTTCTTTCATCCGCCAGCCATTTTGCATTTCTATGTTGTACCAGTGTTGTCCAGGATTTGTATCACAGAATAATTTTTGATTTCTAGCGAATTCTTTATTTTGCTGCCTTCGGGTATTACTGATTTTATATCGTTTCAACCCCTTTGCATATGTCGCTAATTTCTGCTTTAATATATCTAAAATTTCTACAGCATTGGAGTTTTCAGGTGAAACATAACAGCTCATCATAACCTTTGCAACTCTCTTAACCCTCTCGCTAGCATTGTCCTTTAAGCTTTAAGTTAATATTCCAATTTCGCGTCTCAGATTTTCTATTTTCCATGTCAATCGTTTTTCCCAACAAGGAGTTTTATTCCTACTATCGAATCCCATATCTACGGGGTCTATATTTATTATTGTTATTATTATTATTGTTATTATTATTATTGTAATTTTTATTATTATTGTTATTGATATTATTATTGATATTTTTTGTGCTTTATAACTATATAAGCACAACATACTTTGACACTGAATGGTCTTCTCAAATTAATTAGAATTTTAAACTATCTATCAATCATCAGATAAGATCACTTAGTTTTGAAATATTATTTGCATTTTTTATAAGATAATGCTGTTTTTTTCCCAAATAAATATTTAAAATTTATGTATTTATGTATGTACCATATTTTTGAACTTATGTGTATACTTTTGAAATATTTATGTGTAAGAAAAACTGTATTTTTTATGCGAAGCCTACGTGCTTGATGATTTGACAGACACAAGTTAACAGTTGACGAGAGCGTTCATTTTTATTTAAGATAGATAATTATCTATTGTAAATTCGGGTTGTTTTGAGTTTAATAGTTGATATGTTTGTATTTCAATTTCCCGAACTTTCTACTAGTTTTAGTCTCGTAATTTTGAATTTATATTTTATAACGATTCTCGTTAATGTGTCTCACATTATATTTTTTTTTAAGTAAGTAAAAATATATATATTTCTTAAAAGATATCTTATTTATTCAAAAGATTTGAATAGTATATTGTATTTCAATTGTATGAACATTGTTATTTAAGAGATTTAGTCTTAATTAATTGAGATAGATAACTAAGAGGATTTTTAACATTTTTAAGTAAAAAACAGTAAATGTAAAATTTTGTACGTTGGGATTTCAAGGGCATTTTTTCTTGGACATGTAAGTGCGCATGTTTTTAGAGTTTTGTTCGAGCTGTCAAGTTTGTTTATATTTATATTGTTCTCTGGGGAGAAATTAGAAATATTCTTTGTGATTTAGTATATTTTTAAAGTTGTTCGGTATTCATTGAGGTTTTTGAATGCACGTTGCGGTCATATCCGTGTGTTATTTTTACCTCTGTGTGTAAGTTTGTATTACACAATCTTTATGTTTTATAAAGAGCTATTTTTTTCTTTTTTTTTATTGTGTATTAAATTTTCATATTAAATTTATATTGTGATTATTATTGAATTGACCTTTCATTACGAGTTTTATAAGTAACTTAAAGATATAATTATAACATTTGTCAATACTCTTTTACTGGCGCCTTAAAACTTTTGTAGAAGAGTCAACTACGTTTCCGATTGGAACCCTGAGAGGAAAGCACTCCCATTTTTTGGAAATAAACCGACTGAATATCCTAGTTGGATAGATTCGTCGTGAACGGTGGTACAGTAATCATAAAACCCACAGTTCATAACAATAAGTTTGTTACCCATGTGCACAAATATATAAACCACTTACATCTGATTTATATATATAATTCAATAGAATTGAATATTTCACTAAAATAATTATTAAATTGGATTCAACACAAACTACAATTTATACTTTTATTTATTTTCTATTTTACTAAGTTTGTTACGCATACAAATACACTTTCCTGCATACGGCCTATGTAAATGCAAGTTTTCTCTATTATTTCTCTTAAAACCCTCGTAGCTTTAACATTTAAATAAATTTCTACTAATGATTTTTAATTTGCTTCAAACTCCATTTATCGAACAGTTTAGACCCTTCAACTACAATATTCTCAACCCATTTCATTCGTTCTATTCATCTTGAAAGCCTTTGTATATTAGCAAGCGGCCATCTTTTTAAATTCCCTATCCGAAATGCTCGCAAGATTTTCACTGCTAACTCGCTAAAAGTCACACCGAATTTCAAACCAATTATGAAGGAATTTTTGCTTTGAAATATAGATCTTCTAGACGCATCTGTTTTTGTTAAATATTGCCTTTCTATAATTAATTCTAGTTTAATTTTTAATTACAACGCTTATTGCGCCATCTCCTTTTCGTTGTTCGCCCTCTGCGACAGGAAACTCACTTGCCGACTCCTATTAGAAACTTTCGTCTCTGGTCATTAAATTATTTATCGTTTTAAGTTTGGTTTGACACTTTTTGCGATATGAGATCATCCTCGAGATTTTGAAAACTATATCCTCTTCTTTCTTTACTTCCGGCAATTACGATGACGTGTATCCGGCATTTTACTTCTATATCGATACGGCAGCCATTGAGACTTAAGCTTCATAAGCGCTGTGTCGTGTTTGTGTCACGTGTTATTTAAAACTAGATTTCTGCGGTGAGTTTTTGAAATCCCCTTAATAATTTTTACCATATCGCATTTTGAACTTTCAGGATTCTTATAAACGTTTTATAAAACGAGGTTTTCTCTGAATTTCTGAGAAATATTTGGATATCTATTGTGAAGCGTAAGGCGTCTCACCGGTAATTTTAACCTGTGTTTTGGGGCATAATTTTGCTGATCGAAATACTTCGACGCAGTTCTGAAACTCCCTTAAGCCGTCCGCAACCTGTGAATTTTGGGGCACATTTATTCTGCAAGACCTTTTTGGATTAGGAGAAAGGGACGCGGTTCATCCATATTGGATTCCCGAAATGGCGACGCTGTGAAACCTGCTCGTGAATAAAAGAATTGAATTGCCCTAGTAAGCGATATATTGTACTTGGAAGGAACGAATTCTGTTATTGTATCCTAGAAAAAGTAGGTGTTGCCTTTTAATTCTTGCAGTCCTAAACTTATAGAAGATCATTTAAATATCGAATAGTGTTTAGTATATTCTAAATTAATATTATAATCAAGCTGTTACTCACCTTAAGAGACGCACACCTTGTGTGATAGTTCAAACTGTTAATTCAGTTTATTTAGAAGGGTTCTTTTCCCTATTTCAAGTTTGTTTTACTGTGTCATTCGAGTCTGATTTTGTAATAAACCAGTTGATAGTCATAAATATCCCCGGGTACTGGTAGAGAAACTTAATATTAGCTCCAGAAGACCGACAGCTTCACTGTCTGTCACCTGTTTAGATTTAGTGTCATTTTCGAGGCCAGATCCTTCAGATCGGACCCTTAATTGTTTGTTTCGATACCTGAAAATCGAAGAACTTTCTGTAGTTTAATGTACTTATTTTGTAATAAACTGTACAGAATCTAGATTTCGTATACGGAATTGGTATTCTAATAATTACTTTGTTAATTAATTTCCTACAGGTTTTTCTGATTTAAATTATATTAAATATTTGCACACCTGATATACAGGGGGTACTCCAAAAGTTCTGCCAGGAATATTAGATCTCATAATTTTGTAACTTTTCTTACCTTTATTATTTTGCTGTAATTAAGGCATAACTTTGATTACTTTCATGAGGTAACCTTCCGTTTCGCTGTGATTTTGCCATTCTTGTAATTGTTCGCGTTGACGTCTATTGAGACTTCTTTTGATAACTCGTTCGTGGTTTCAAGATTTTATTAACCTGACGAGACAATTTTGGTATAACCCCTCTCGCCTCCCGGTTCAAATATACAGGGGGAGAGAGTTGCTAACTTTTTCCGTACTCAGAATTATTAACTCAAATATCAAGTTGCTATCACTTTTGTTTGGCTGAACAGGGCTTCACCTTTTAATTGCTTCGAAACATTTTAAGTGTCTGTTACTATATTAGTTTAGCGTTTTGACCTTGAATTTTGATGTACGACTGTGTCTAGTTTTATATTCTGTGAGAATTGACAACGCCGAATTGTGGATTGATGTTGGCCCATTTGTAGCCTTTAATAAATTGTAGAATTGTTGATTGTGTCTTGATCCCTACCCTTCCACTAGTTTTATGAGTATAACAAAGTTTCTTGCTCTGCAACGAGTGATAAGAGGCTGACCCTCTGGTGTTAGTTGGAGCTACCAGGTCCCGCCTGCTCCCGTTATAGCTGAATCTCTGCAGGTGGATATAACGGTGGCGTCCATTTTCCAACTCGCGGCCTTGAATCCGCGACGTTCTCCGAAACAAGAGAGTTAGCCGGCAGAGACCTTCCTGGGGACATAACACCAACAGGTCGGTTCAGACCAGAGAGGATCAGCGAGCGTTCACTCCTTATCACTCGTCACACTTTTAATTTTACGCCGCGTTGGTGGCAAGTTACTTATGCATATTGCTATGAATAGTGAGTTCGTAGTTGAATGAACCACTATTCACCACAACACTGTCCAACTTTGATGCTCAATCGGTTAATTTCTTTAATGAGACAGCTTTCTTCTCCGGGTTTCCAATAGGAAAACGTGGTACTTCTCTACTACAAAATTAACGGACGCCAGTACAATCGTTCAAACAAAAGTGTTAAATATAATTAAAAATCACAATTTTCAAGACTGTTTATTATAAAAAAAAAATAAAAAAATTGATTCTTTATAAAGTATAAAGAACTGTGTATAACAATTACACATAGAGGTAAACAAAATTTGCTGGTATTGACCGCTAAACAAATTCAAACGTCCTCTAATGAATCGCGAACAAAATTAATACTAATAAATTCCAAAGATACTTTTATTCTTTCACCCCAGAAAAACAAACTCAAAAGCTAAACAGATACAACTGTCAAACCGAAATTACTAACTCATGCGCGATACCACAAGTATAAAGACACCAACCTTGAAAATTTAAAACGTTCTAGAATTTAACGTTACAAAAAAAATTTACTAGAAACGAAAAACTATTTTTGTCATCTATTTTGAACTAATATTAAAATATAGAAATTCATACAATCAATTATACAACACTAAATGCATACAATAAAGAACTATTAGTATAATAAAAATTCAACTTACGAAAAAATATATTTTCTTAATACATGAGACACGCCTCGAGTAAAAATTTAATTAAATCAAAATTACAAAGTATACAAACTCGTAAAAATACGGTAATGAATTAAGCAATCACAACCACTATGAATTCAAAAACAAAAACCGAAATTATTTGAAATAAGAGATAAAAAGTTTATCTACAAATATGCAACACTCTTACTCGAGTATCAAGACGTGTCTAACGATATCGCATGCACGCATCCAAACATAAAAAAAATACAGTTATAAAATATTGCCCAGCAAGTCCAAACGGCTTCCAGGAACTGCGCTAATCAAAACCTAACAATTCAAACATAAATCAAAATAAAATTAGTATTCATAACAAAATTTCACAAAACATAGAGTCATCAAAATTTAATGTTTTAATCAAAAATAAAGTTTTCTCCACAATGTTGTGGAGAAAAATCCATATCATATCCCCTAGAATATATGATGGAAAAGCCAGGACATGTCTAAATCTTATTCATCATATATTCTACCGCACTCGTCACACCATAGACAGTAACGCACTCAGTCTTGACCGATCCCCACACTCAGCTGTCGCACAATGTCAAACTGGATCATCCTCATCAACGTGCAGCAGTGGAGCGAACGGTTGCAGAGTACTTATGCAATCAATATCTTCTTTCCATAACAGCATTGCCAAATTCCAATTTCATTTCAGCTATATTTCATATTATATTCTGACAATTTAATAAATAATTTATGTCATATTAATTATTGACATATTAATAAATAATTTATGCCATTTTAATTGTTGACATTTTAATAAGCTTATGTCATTTTTGACTATAGACATATAAATAATCCTCGTACCATACATCATAGACGAGGAGCACTCCAGAGCAACAGTAGTCGGCGAATAGTTGAGCTCTTCCTCAACTTCCTGGACATGTGTCACTCCCAAGGATTTCATAGACAAAAGAAAAATAATATTTGTAATAATACAATCATCAATTCATCATAACCAAAAATCAGATCATATAACTTTAATCGCTACCATATCCCATTAATTCATCCTCTTGTACGATAAACTTTTATTTAATTATCTTAATTTCATTAACCTTTTTTATTTCATTAACCTGGTTTAAAATTATTTAAAAAAATTCATCCAGAAGACCTGAAGGATCCCCTCATACTCATTCATACTTAAATCTTTTTTTAACAAAATTCTTAATAAATTCATACATCTTTAAATTTAATTTTAAACCTTGACCTACCAAACTTTTTTCCTAATATATTCCAAATATTCCTTATTATTCCTGCTATACAAGGTGTGTATAAATTGTCGCAAAAGCTACGCGTAGCGACATTCTTCGTTCGGTTCTGAATAAAAAATCTTAATGTTAAAATGTCGTATCATGCTTCGTAAATTCGTAAATGTCAAAATTTGACAGTAATTTTGATTGAACTCACTTTGAAATACAAACTTATTGTTCTACAACGTTACCAAATGTGTTTTTCGTGGAAGTACGTTAATGAATAAATGTTAAAAACAAGCTTTTAAATCAAAAAGAAAACGTTTACGAAATAATACTAGTAAAAATTTTTTCTTTAAACTAAATTGCATCTATCTCTATTAACAGATATCGAAGAACAAGGGTTAGTTACGCACTAAAAGTCTGAACTTCAAGAACCTCGTGAAAACAAACGAAGCATAATATAATACGACATTTTAACATAAAGATTTTTTATTCAGAACCGAACGAAGAATGTCGCTGCGTGTAGCTTTTGCGACAATTTATACACACGTTATATATCAATATATCCACAGGCACCAACCAAAAAGCACTTCTTAAATCCAACTTACTGTAAACTTGTGTATTGCCACACTTCGCCAATAGTGCTTCTATTGTAATCGGAGTTTCGAATTGAGCTTTGGTCCGCTCATTAAGTCGACGCGCATCCAGACATAATCTAATGTCTCCAGATTTCTTTTTAACCACAACTAAAGGATTTACATATCTCGTTTTACCACGTTCAATAATTCCATCATTTAACATCTTCTTCACTTCTTCTTCTACTTGTTGTTGAATGTTTTTAGAGATTGGATAATTCTTAATTTTAAAAGGTTTTTATTCATCTACCTCTAACGAATGTCGATAATTCCTGGCAATACTGGGAAATTTATTAACTAATTCAATATTATTTATTATTATTGTTTTCACTTCTTCTTCATATTCTTCTTCGCAATCTAATTTCAATACATCAATATCTTCGGGAAATTCAACTTCTCCCTCCTTTTCCTTCTCCAATTCTTCCAATACCATCAATTCCTTTTCTTCTATAACTTCAACTTCTTCATCCACTTCCATATTATTTAATTCTTCCATATTATTTATATTTTCCATACAGTTTACCTTCTGCATATAATTTATCACTTTCTCCTCATCTTCAGCCTCCTGAATTTCACATTTCACCTTATTATTATTAATTATTATATTTTTCTTATTAATATCAATTATTGTTTTAATTTTATCCAATAAATCAATTCCCAATATTCCATCTCTCCCTAAACCTTTCCCTTCGATAAACTCTCCAAGAAACTTATTATTTTCTATATTAAAATCGACGACATATATTTTATTAACAGCAGGTATAATCTTTTTTGTAGCAGAAACTATTGTAATTTTACTAGTAGGTACATATTTCCCTACTTTATTCTTAATTAAACATTCAACAACTCCCTCATCCAAAAACGACGTTTCACTTCCAGAATCAATTATACAATTACATTCACTTTTTCCTATATTAATTTTAATATGTGGTAATACCGTATTAATCGCGCAATCTGACTTATTAAATAATGCATAACTTTCACACTTTTTGGTTGGCCTAATTAAAAATCCTGACTACAAGCAAGTGCTGATTCCTTTTTGTCATCAACTTTCACTTCTAAATTAAAATTTGGCCTAGTATCTTTATATCTAGTGCCTGTATATCTCTTAGGGTCTATGCTATTTTCGTTAACAATATCTTTACTAGTATTATTATTATTTATTCTGTTAGGGGAAGCCATACTACTATTATTTCTTTGACTATAATTATAATTATTAACAGTTCTTTGCGGACTTGGAGAGGTACTATTAACATTGACTCTAGAATATTGATTTCTATTCATCTTTCTATCTACATAATCATTATTGTACCTTTTACCACTCTCCACATCATTCAAATTAATATTATGAATGGCAACTGCCTGACTTACTTGGGAATCAAAGTGTCTGCTTAATTGAGAAACCATATCTATTTCATTAATTCTAGGGGTCAAGTATTTTAAAATTGAGTATCTTTTCATTACATAAGACTTTCTAGACTAATTAGTACCGACAATAAATCTACCAAATAAAAGCTCTTGTCTTACCCTATTTTGTTTACTTCTTCCCCAGAATTGACCCGTGAACCTGGCTTCAAAGTCCTCCATCGTGTTCACCTCGTCAGACACCATGTCCCACCAAGCCATTGCATCATCCTTGAAACAGTTTCCAATTTTCTGCAGCTTTTTCTCGTCCCCAGGCACATCCTCTAAACCAGCTTTAATTTTCTTAAGGAAACTCATGGGATTTGTATTAGACACCCCATAAAATTTCGATACACTTCATTTTGTATCGGCACAGGAATATATGCAGGTACATTAACTTCATTCTTCTCTCTTCTTACTTGCTCTATTTCTTTTCTTAATTGTTTCTCCATGTACTGCATTCTTTGTTCAGCAAATTCTCTCTTATAAATTTCTTCTGACAGTTGACGATTTAATACCTTGATATTTTCTTCTAAGTTTTGTTCATTCGATAATTGTAATGAATCCATTCCCCTTATTATATCTTCTTGTTTATTAGTATTACATAATGCCATAACTTTATCCATTATTAAGTCTTTTCTCCTCCATTTTCCTTTGTCTTACATGCATTTCCTTTACCATGTCCAGGATAATCGTGTCTCTGTTACCACCTTCATGTCCTTCTTGATGTATGGTTTTATTCTGCTCTACCTGACTTAATACAGCCCTTGCTTCTTCCAACGATTCCTGACTACTAGCTGTTGGAGTCGGCTGCCTCCATTCTCCTCCTAGTTTCATTATTCCTTCCATTTTTATATTGTGCTTTATTTAACTTTCCAAAACTGCTTTTTCTCTGTTCGCCCCACGTTGGGCGCCAAAATATGCTATGAATAGTGAGTTCGTAGTTGAATGAACCACTATTCACCACAACACTGTCCAACTTTGATGTTCAATCGGTTAATTTCTTTAATGAGACAGTTTTCTTCTCCGGGTTTCCAATAGGAAAACGTGGTACTTCTCTACTACAAAATTAACGGACGCCAGTACAATCGTTCAAACAAAAGTGTTAAATATAATTAAAAATCACAATTTTCAAAAGACTGTTTATTATAAAAAAAAAATAAAAAAATAGATTCTTTATAAAGTATAAAGAACTGTGTATAACAATTACACATAGAGGTAAACAAAATTTGCTGGTATTGACCGCTAAACAAATTCAAACGTCCTCTAATGAATCACGAACAAACGAACAAAATTAATACTAATAAATTCCAAAGATACTTTTATTCATTCACCCCAGAAAAACAAACTCAAAAGCTAAACAGATACAACTGTCAAACCGAAATTACTAACTCATGCGCGATACCACAAGTATAAAAACACCAACCTTGAAAATTTAAAACGTTCTAGAATTTAACGTTACAAAAAAAAATTACTAGAAACGAAAAACTATTTTTGTCATCTATTTTGAACTAATATTAAAATATAGAAATTCATACAATCAATTATACAACACTAAATGCATACAATAAAGAAATATTAGTATAATAAAAATTCAACTTACGAAAAAATATATTTTCTTAATACATGAGACACGCCTCGAGTAAAAATTTAATTAAATCAAAATTACAAAGTATACAAACTCGTAAAAATACGGTAATGAATTAAGCATTCACAACCACTATGAATTCAAAAATAAAAACCGAAGTTATTTGAAATAACAGATAAAAAGTTTATCTACAAATATGCAACACTCTTACTCGAGCATCAAGACGTGTCTAACGATATCGCATGCACGCATCCAAACATAAAAAAAAATACAGTTATAAAATATTGCCCAGCAAGTCCAAACGGCTTCCAGGAACTGCGCTAATCAAATCCTAACAATTCAAACATAAATCAAAATAAAATTAGTATTCATAACAAAATTTCACAAAACATACAGAGTCACCAAAATTTAATGTTTGAATCAAAAATAAAGTTTTCTCCACAATGTTGTGGAGAAAAATCCATATCAATATGTTATTGATACTTTTCACTTAAATTCAGTATTAATGCCTGAGATAGATTGTTGTAACATAAATGAGATTTGATATTTACTTCTTTAATGAATTGAAGGACCGGTTTCCGCGAGAAAGATCTCGTTCTACCGCTAGGTAGCTAAAAAAATACATACAATATTATTCATAAGATAAAAATATGAACTGGCGCCCAATTGTATTAATATATTATAATTTAAAAAAATATTTATAATAAACTTGCCCAGATAATATTGTAAGAGCGACATCTTACATTCTACTACCAAATTAAGCTCAATAATAAGGTGGTAACGTAATATATTATAATTTATAGAAAATTTAAAAACCAATTCTTAATTTAAATTAATCATATTTGATTAATGAATTATAATTCTTATTAACCATCTTTAAGTCGAAATTTATATATCGTTTGTCACCCCACGTTTGGTGACAAACGATATATAAATTTCGTTTGTCACCAAACGTGGTAGCTTTCTTGAATATTTATACCATTATAGCAATATTACCAGCACATATAATTATTACCATAATTATTATTATTATATGGTTATTAACATTAAAAAACCTAAACTTTTATATATTAATTGTCGTACCAACGTGGGGCAATTCTTGTGTTTTCCTGTTGCTCAGACGATGCTTTCTTGGCCACCTTATCACATTTACTTCGAATGTGACAAATCTCTCCACAATTACAGCATCGCAGTACTCTTTTATTTGGTTTGATCTGGTTTAAAACTCTACTAACCACCTGCTCCATGAACTCCTCATTTTCCTGTTTGTCAACAGTGCAGACACCAGCATGGTTCCGAGAGGCTTGTTTTGCAGTCTCAAACTCAAGCGCATGCGCCAAAGCATCGATCAAGATTTTGGGTCGTGCAACCTTAATGCGTATCAATATCCCGCAGACTATCTATGAACGTCTGGACAGCTAGGTGTTCCATGAAATTATCTGGCGCCATCGGATATGCAAGTCGAACTAGACGAGCAATATCTGCCTCAAATTCCTGAAGATTCTCGCCTTTCTTCTGTGACCGATTCTTCAGTTGGGTATGATATACTTGCTTCAAATGCGCATGACCGTATCTCATCTCCACGTGTTTAATGAGTTGAGAATAATCTTTACGTTCCTCAGTAGGCAATGTCTGCAAAATATCATTAGCATCACCCCTCAATGCTACGATTAAAGCAGTAGCTTTCTCGACAGAAGACCATGCGTTTGCTTCTGCGGCTGCTTCGAATTGCGTCAGGTAAGTCGCCCATGACTTCTTGCCATCAAGGGTTGGTGGCTTGATTCTGGTCTTCGAAGTAGCCACAAGTTCTTCTTTTATTTCGATGGGCCGTGGTATAACTTCGTCGTTGACCTGCTTGGGATCAGAATGACTCGTAGTAACGGGTAATTTCATATGAGTCATTATTGCCTCTAAAAGTCAAGAATGCTCTCCAATTTTCTCCTCTACAGCTATGAAAACAACGCTGTCTATATAATAATCGCAGAACTAGCCGTGGTGTTCCTTATAGTCGGTAACCACCGTATCTATAAAAAAACTGTATTATCGTGTCTTCACTACTTGTCGGCGTAAACCGAATACGTATATAACAACATAATTTGAAATATACTTTAACGCTTCTGATTTTTCCGCTAATCGCTGTTCTAGAACGTTCTCCACTTGTTCCAGATTTTTTCCTAAGCTTCTAGAATTTTCTAGTAATTTATTTTCCAGATTTTTCTCGAGGATTCTAGCGGTTTCTAGGTTTATTTGTTCCATTTGTTGTATTTGAGTTTGTGAATTTATTAGACGCTGTTCCAAGGTTTGCGAATTGTCTATTAGTCGTTGTTCAAAACTTTTCACACTGTCCAGATTCTTCTGCTCCATTTGTTGCATTTGAATTTGCTCATTTTCTGTTAATAGTTCCATATTTTTCGCACTAACCAGATTCTTCTGCTCCATTTGAGTTTGTGAATCTATTAGACGCTGTTCCAAGGTTTACGAATTGTCTGTCAGCCGTTGTTCTATTTTCACCAACAGCGAATTCACGTCAGCATCTCCACCTGGAACTGGAATGACAATTCTCTGGATCCTCGCCTTCTTGGATCAACACATTTCGAAGCAATTGCTGGAGAATTGTCTTTTTGCCGATTGTATCCTCATCCCTCTCCTCTAATTCTCGTTTGAAATCAGTCACTTTTAATTCCGTGAGTTTCATTTTATTTGCCATCACGATATTTGAAATAAACGTCTTTTCGCACTGTATATTTATTTAAACGAATACTTAATTAACACTTAATTGTCCACTTAGTTCGTTATTTATTAATTAACTCACACTGGACACCACTGTACTTTGTGATTTCGGGTTCTTAAATAAAACTAACGGTAACGTAGACACACTATATTAATAATAAAAGCGAATAACAATTTAACAACTAATTACTAACAATAAGCACATTTAGGTATTTATATTTATGTAAGTTCACTCGGCGATGATTTGGTATCGAATTAATTCAAATCTTTTCCTCGACAGCTTATATATCGGCCACCGAGCCTCTCATGTTTTCTTTAGTCTCGATCTTTCCGTTTCTAGATCTGTCGAGAAGTCGCCAGGGGGTGACGTATCGTTGGATGAGTCATCACATTATTAAAGAATATAGAGTACATACATAAAAAATCTTATCAATATTAGTTGACACAAAACGAAAATTGTTTAGTCTATTTAGATGATATAAATATGTTCTCAACTTTATTACAAGAACATTAAATATAAAGAAACTATTTCAGTGATTGAAAGAAACTAATTTTAAAATAGAATTTGATAAGTCAAAATTTTAAAAGAAAGAAGCAATTAGAAAACATTTTAAGTACCCATCATATAAATTTTATAAATGTAATTGTAAATTAGTAGATGTTATAACTGAGAATAAAACAACACTTCTCTGTGATATATAATGCAACAATTACTCGAATGTTATATAGTATAATCGGTTATAATAACAGTGTTCATTCAGTCGCGAAAAAGAAACCAGTTGAAATTATAACGGGACATATTGATAGTGATGATCCCCTAAATTTAAATTTAACCGAACGTTTATATTCAGATTACGTTCAAACACATAAAGAAATAATGTCTAACTTGTATGAACAACTAAATAAAAAACTTCAAGAAGATAAAATTAAAATAATTGAAAATCGTAATCTCACAAGAGAAGAGCCTGCAATTTAAATAAATAAAGATAAAGTAATAATTTCAGACAAAGATTTAATAATACATAAAGACAAATTAATAAGACAAAAACAAATCGGTACAATTAATATTTCATATACGGAGTAATATGCGAAGACGTCGAAGTCCACGATTTACGAAACAATCCAGGTATAGAGTAAAATTACTTTCGGATGAGACTGAAGATGCGCGAGCGATGACGTTACAAAAATACTGAACACCTTAAAAACATTGAGCAGTCTTGACAATATAGGCGGCAGTTTTAAATTTAAATAATATTTAGTTATATTAAACCATAATAATTATGTATAATACAAAAGTATTTTTAATAATATATAATATTATTAAAAATGGGGTGTGAAGAACACAATACAAGTTCATATGTATTTTTGAATGCATCTTCTCCAAAGACGTAGATACGTATTTCACATTTCTACCTGATTATCAATACCCCCCTGTTGGAGAAGAGACACATTCAACAAACATAACTACCGTGCTATCTCGCTGATATTATCAAGACAGAGCGTGAAGGAATATTCAACGCTGTCTATATAATAATCGCAGAACTAGCCGTGGTGTTCCTTATAGTCGGTAACCACCGTATCTATAAAAAAACTGTATTATCGTGTCTTCACTACTTGTCGGCGTAAACCGAATACGTATATAACAACATAATTTGAAATATACTTGAGTAAGTAAAACCTACCAATTTTGTATAATACAAAAGTATTTTTAATAATATATAATATTATTAAAAATGGGGTGTGAAGAACACAATACAAGTTCATATGTATTTTTGAATGTATCTTCTCCAAAGACGTAGATACGTATTTCACATTTCTACATGATTATCAATTCGCCCCTGTTGGAGAAGAGACACATTCAACAAACATAACTATCTTGCTATCTCGCTGATATTATTAAGACAGAGCGTGAAGGAATATTCAACGCTGTCTATATAATAATCGCAGAACTAGCCGTGGTGTCTTCACACCCCATTTTTAATAATATTATATATTATTAAAAATACTTTTGTATTATACAAAATTGGTAGGTTTTACTTACTCAAGTATGTTTCAAATTATGTTGTTACGAGGGTATATCAGATATAAACGAGACTGATTTTTTAATGACTCGTACAAAAGTTTTTTGAATCGGCGAAGTAGGTGGCTATGTAGACAAAGCACTTAGGGTGGGGAGAGCAACGTCTGAAATTCCATCGAGACCGTTCAGTAGTGCAGTGACCATGAGTGAGCAAGCAGTGCACGTTTCCGTGGAGCAGCGGATAATTATTAAGTTTTTGACCAATGAGGGGGTGAATCCAACAGATATTTTACGCAGATTGCACGCATAGTTCGGGGAGAACACCCTTTCACGACCTCGCGTGCTTGCATGGCTTAAACAATTTTCTGGAGGCCGGGAGAAAGTTGAAAACCAGAGCCACGTTCGACGCCCACGGACGAGCGTTACCGAAGCCAACATTGAGGCAGTTCGATTTTCTTCATGATCGCCGCACAATTAATGCCCAATATTATTGCGACGTTTTGGATGCCGCAAAATTGTCTTTACGACGAAAAAGAAAGACGCAATCCGTTAAAAATGTCATTCTCCTTCACGACAACGCCAGACCACATTCGGCAAACATTACGAGGCAAAAAGTGGAACAATTCGGCTGGGAAATCTTGAAACATCCTGTTTACAGTCCAGACTTGTCACCCTGTGACTACCATTTATTTGGACCTCTAAAAGAAGCTCTTGGAGGCCAGCGTTTCGACAGCGACCAAGCGGTAGAGACATTTGTGCTCCAGTGGCTGTGTGACCGGCCTAAAAGTTTTTACGATAACGGGATTAAAAAGCTTCCAATCCGTTGGGAAAAATGTATTGCGCGGGCGGGAGATTATGTAGAAAAATAGTACATTTGTATTAACCTTGTTCAATAAAGTATTAATAGTTTAAAAAAATCAGTCTCGTTTATATCTGATATACCCTCGTATATACGTATTCGGTTTACGCCGACAAGTAGTGAAGACACAATAATACAGTTTTTTTATAGATACGGTGGTTACCGACTATAAGGAACACCACGGCTAGTTCTGCGATTATTATATAGACAGCGTTGAATATTCCTTCACGCTCTGTCTTAATAATATCAGCGAGATAGCAAGGTAGTTATGTTTGTTGAATGTGTCTCTTCTCCAACAGGGGCGTATTGATAATCATGTAGAAATGTGAAATACGTATCTACGTCTTTGGAGAAGATACATTCAAAAATAGATATGAATGTGTTCTTCACACCTCATTTTTAATAATATTATATATTATTAAAAATACTTTCGTATTATACAAAATTGGTAGGTTTTACTTACTCAAGTATGTTTCAAATTATGTTTTCATAATAATTATGTTTTGTTGTCGATTTTAAATAAACTTATTACTTCGCGAAGAATAAAATAATTATTAAATCAATAGGTATTATGTAACAATTTTTTTATAAATTGTATTTTACATTGAAATATTTCTTTTTATAGTGCTTTCACATTTAAGTCTTTGTATTTACAAATTATTATTATATTAATCCATATTTTGTAATATGGTTTTCATTAACCTTAATTTTGGTTTTTCTCATTATAATTTTACTCCTAACCAAAATCTCACTTTAGAAACATTAAAAGAAGATAAATACACAAGCATGTGCCTAGAAAAATTTTTGTATTTATTCAAACAAATATACATACATACAATGTATAATCAAATATTTATTTTCGCTGATGACAAAATTAATATAATATATTTTGAAACATTTAAAATCTTCAGTCTTCATCGCTTGAAAAATTGTAGAAATCATCTTCACAGTCATTATTGGCATTAATAATAAATTCTTCACAAAAATCATCCATTATGTGCTCCTTCATAATGTAATCTTTTTCTACACCTTCTACATGTCGACAAGTCTCTGACCATTCCTCTACCTTGATGTTTGAAAATTCTTCTCTCGCCAATTTTTCAACATCATTTATATGAAATGTAACATTTCTTGATGCAACCTGATTCTTTACAATGCCCCAGATTTTTTCAATCGGGTTTAGTTCTGGGTGGTATGGTGGCAATCTCAGGACGGTGCGGCCTTTTTTTGCAAATATACCATCTATGCTGTACTGTATATGTTTTGGCTTGTGAAGTTTTACTAAATTGTATAACTCCGGTTTAGTACAATTTGCATCGTAAGTTATGCCCCTTTCGTTTAGCCACTGTATCATATCACACTTTCTACTGGCTGATGTTGGATGTTTATATGACATAACATTATGGTAGCTGGCATTATCCACAACAATCACAGAATTGTCAGGCAAATTAGGAATTAAAGATGTTTCTAACCATTTTTTATAATTTATGAAGTTCATGTCGTCATGGTAGTCGTCACTTTTTTGACCTGATTTGAAAATTAATAACGCATCATTAACAAAACCCTCTGCAGAACCAGCATGAACAATTATTAAACGCTTCCCTTTCGAAATTGGCCACTTTAATCCTTCATTAGATTGATCGACCCATCCAAAAGGAGATGTATGCCCTGCATGTATGTAAGTTTCATCTAAAAATTACTTATGTACTTAAAATATGTACTAAATAGATTTTCTAAATGCTTTTTATACCTATATATATTATTGGACGTCCTTGGGTACGATAATTTGTTATTTTGCGGATGTAAGAACACCCCAGCTCTCTTATGTCAAACCGCTCCATTAAAATCTTACGGTTACTAGTAGTTTTTTTCCATCTAGCAAATAAAAGTTTAGAGTGATATTACTAAAAATAATAAAAAAAGTACCTGAATCCTATTCGCAGCAATAATTTCCTAAAAGATGATAGCCCTCCTGCAAAACCGATTCCTTCATCATCGTGAATTTTATTATAAACGGCTTTTATTGTGGGTCTTCTCTTTTCAGTCACATGAAAATTATGTATAATTCTGCGAATAATTTCTTCCCCACAGTTATCGACAGTAGATTTTGGTGATGGTTTTGGTGGTTTTATTTTTGTCGATAAGAATGAATTTACTTTTCTTGTTTCAACAGCATGACCTTCTTTAATTATTCGACCTACAGTGCTCCTAGAAATACCTGTTGCTTCTGCAACTGTATCTAGCAGCTGACCTATAAATGATGAACAACATAAATTTTAATTTTGAATTTGATTTGAAAAAAGGAATATTATTACAGGTTAAATATTATGTATCCACCTAATTTGTAAATATATTTACCTGTCACACCTTGTTTTTTAAAATAGTTATATACATTAACATAAAAATTATTTCACGAGATTGTTCAAGAATAACTTTTTATTTTATGACTAAGTCATAAAATAAAAAATATTTACTTTTAAGTAAAATGTTTTATAGTACCGCTTGTTATATCTGAAGAAACCGTTGTACGGTGAAACAGCTGTTATATAGTCATTATTAAATATTATTAAATAAAGTGTAAATCTAATACAACATTGTGTGTTTTTATCATTTTATATGGATTTACATCAAGTAAAGGCAGAATCGATTCAATTAATAGATAAAACACAACAATAATATTATAAATAGGTAAACTCTCAATGTACGTACAACACCACTACGAAACACACCGATCGGACTTTCTTACTTCTTTAGGCTCTTAGCGATCTTTGGTCATTCAACAACGAAAATTTTTTTTCATCTATTCTATTCTTCTATTTCTAATATCATTTCTCCTTATGTTTTAATTCAATGTATCGATGATATGTTTTCAATAACCGTCATCAAGAGTCGAATATATACGTTAACACTTTAATTACATAAAATTTAAAAAACATAAGGAGAAATGATATTAGAAATAGAAGAATAGAATAGATGAAAAAAAATTTTCATTGTCGAATGACCAAAGATCGCTAAGAGCCTAAAGAAGCAAGAAAAGAAATAATATAATAAGCGCCGAGAAACTATAATGCTAGTACAGATATACAAAAGAATATAATACTATCGTTAATTATTATAAAAAAACTAATGGATTTTACTTAAAAAAGGGGGGAAACAAGTAAATAGAAGGCATAATAAATACCTCGAGAATAAGAAAAAGAAAGCATTGTTCATAATAAATAAGCAAGTAACTATTGCAAAAACTGCTGTTTGATACATATACAACTTAAATAATTACCTTTCTATTGTATAAATTCAAATATGCTCGTTTGGTTTTTGTAAATACGTATTTGACCATCAAATTAAAAATATAAGTTTTCTTTCCAATACGCAATTAGCTTTTTATCATTGGGTATATATCCGCGTAAATTTAATTAGTTCGATACTAATCATTTACTTACTACTATACGCAGTATATTTACTCTTTCAAACGTTTACCGAACATAAATATGTTCGTCCTTTATATGGTCGTCCTTTTAATTACGGAAAATACATCGGAATGTCTAGTATTTTATATAAAAGCAGGTCTACGCTTTAGATTAAATGCTGGGATCATAATATCATGACGGTGTTTTAAGAAAATTGTTTCAAAACCTTCGTGTTCTTATTTCGATCTTCTTTTCGTTGACATTTTTCAACACCAGCACTATATCGCGCAGAACCTGGAAGGGTAAGATGATTGATTATTTTTCATTACTTAAACTGAAGTTGTTAAATTTTGAAGAGGGTAAATCAGAATATGTTTTGTTTTGTTTGTAAACTAAAAATCTCAAGAAGACACATTAATCCCTTTATAATTACATATTTAACTAATAGTTCGTGTTACTTTCATATTTATACAAAATTTAATTAAAACATTTAGAGAACATAGTGTTGGTATGTATATATATACAGGCTGATTCATTTTCGGCCCTCACCATGGGGATCTCTCTTATTATTGGAGATAGAGTATAGGTTTAAATTTGGCAAAGTTGTTAAATTTTGTGTTTGTTATAAATCCGTAAAGAAAATAGACCTGTGACAAAGACCTTCGTTATTTAAAAAAAAACGCGAAAATTCCATTTTCTTCTTTTACCTGTAGCACCGACATTTGGCCTTGTAGAGAAAAAATAAAACACATCCTTGTGGCCATTTCTAAACCTCTATCCAGTGGTGTACTCTAAATTTTTATACGACGTTTCGTTTCTTTCTGGCCATCATCAACTATCTAATTTCTTATAGGCGCCATATTGGATTTAGACATCTTCAGAAAGAGTTTTTTTTTTCTGATTTCAACCATGATTTCAACCATGTACCACATGTTTTTGAAATTAGGTTTTATTTGAAAGAATAAATTATAAGATTCAATAAGGTAGCCTCTGGAATTTCAATCTGTCAAACATTTCATTTATTGTTCATTAATAATACTAAAATGTCATACACTAACAAATAGAAACGAGATATGATAAGTATTTTTTATTCTTCGAAACGAAATTCAACAGTAGCGCGTACAAGATAACAAAAACATTAATAAAAATACATAGAAAAGTAAACAATAAACAATTACAGTAAATGTTCAATTATCTGGCCATCTTCGGTAATGCACAATTGGGCACGCCTTCTGGCATTTTGTACTGGCCTTTGTATAGTTCTTCTAGGAACTGCATCGAAGGCATTCTGAAGTATGTCTCGTAATTCTTCAATGTTTTGTGGCGCATCTACTTTATAAATATTATTTTTAACATATCCCCATAAAAAAAATCTAGCGGACTTAAATCAGGTGATCTCGTAGGCCATTCAACAACTGCCATATTTCCAATCCAACGGTTTGCAAACTCTTGATTTAAGAAATTTCTAACAACAGCTGCATTGTGTGCTGGTGCGCCATCTTGTTGCCACCATAAATATTCTAATTGATTTAATGGGATATTGTCGTCAAGATAGTCAGATACTTATGTACGTAAAATGTTTAAATATTTTTCTCCATTTAAATGTTCTTCATACATAACTGGTCCTAAGAGACGATTTGCCAAAATACCCATCCAAACGTTTATTCCAAAACGATGTTGTGGTCTTCGAGCCCTGTTTTGTCGGGGATTTTGTACTGCCCAATAGTGCTCCATATTTCTGTTGAACATTCCAGAACTTGTAAATTTTGTTTCATCTGATCAGATGATTTTGCTTAAAAAATTTTCGTCATTTTCTATCCTTCCCATTAACCAATTACTATTCTAGCCTTCTCAAATTATCTCCAGGCAGTAAAGAGTGACTAACATGGATCCTGTATGGTTTAAATCTACTTTTATGTAAAGTTCTCCAAACTCTGGACTGGCACAAATTTAATTCTGACGCTACTTGGCGTGTAGAAATTGATGGATTATTATTTATCTATAAAAATACAAGATTAACATGAAATTTGAAAACACGCTTTTAATTTACCATTTGTAAAATATCTTGTCGATTTTCATTTAAATTCCTGTTGTCTTGACCATTACGCGGCTTAGTAAACGATCCATTCTCGACCAAATTTCTGTCGAGATCTAGAAAAATGGTACGATGAGGCGTTGTCGTTCTGGATATAATTGTAGATATCTTGTACTCGCTACTGTTGAATTTCGGTTCGAAGAATAAAAAATACTTATCATATCTCGTTTCTCTTCGTTAGTGTATGACATTTTTGTATTATTAATGAACAATAAATGAAATGTTTGACAGATTGAAATTCCATGGCTACCTTATTTAATCTTATAATTTATTCTTTCAAATAAAACCTAATGTCAAAAACTTTAGTCAGCATGTGGTACATGGTTGAAGTCAGAAAAGAAAACTCTTTCTGAGGATGTCTAAATCCAATATGGCGCCTATAAGAAATTAGATAGTTGATGATGGCCAGAAAGAAACGAAACGTCGTATAAAAATTTAGAGTACACCACTGGATAGAGGTTTAGAAATGGCCACAAGGATGTGTTTTTATTTTTTCTCTACAAGGCCAAATATCGGTGCTACAGGTAAAAGAAGAAAATGGGGTTTTCGCGTTTTTTTTAAAAATAGCGAAGGTCATTTGTCACAGGTCTATTTTCTTTACGGATTTATAACAAATAAAAATTTAACAACTTTGCCAAATTTAAACCTATACTCTATCTCCAATAATAAGAGGGATCCCCATGGCGAGGGCCGAAAATGAATCAGCCTGTATATATATATATATATATATATATGGTAAACCTAATCAGTAGGCGATTAAAGGTCTGTATATTACTTCAAAATATATGTATTTAAAAAACTCTACATGTTTCGGCAGTACGCCTTTATCAAGAGAATACAAAATATAAATCACAGAATATAAATGTCAAGTAATTAAGTTGCTATGGTTTAAATTATTCAAAGATACATTCTAGTAATAATAATAAATCATGCCTTAGTATTCCAAAAAATAGATAGCAAGGTGTGAACATATGTGTTGTTCGCTGCTAGCAATTTGTGTCT
Organism: Melolontha melolontha; assembly: GCA_935421215.2. Lineage (NCBI taxonomy): Eukaryota > Metazoa > Arthropoda > Insecta > Coleoptera > Scarabaeidae > Melolontha > Melolontha melolontha. Next base: position 152,071,103 of record OW285236.1, on the reverse strand, counting down.
TTTTCTGGGTATGAACTTGTGTGTTGGTTGCTGCTGGCAGCTTGCGTCTCTCTATGGGTGTGTGGTTTTGTGTGAGAGCGTAAGTGTAGGGTTTTGTATGTCGGTGCGCTCGTGCGTGTGTTTAGTGACCGGTCGCGTGAATTTAGAGAGGTCGGATAACCAGCCGTTGCGTAGGGCCGCCAACCCTTTCCCGGCAACTTCTTTACAATTCCGTGCAGTACTTCGACGGCCTGAACGCCGCCCCAACGAGGCAAGGCGCAGACCAGCGAAGCGCACCCTGTACGGGGTTGCTCATCGCTAACCAAGGGAACACTCTTAGTGGCTACCTCGGCCGACGATGATCACACTTGTGCCATCTTAACGTTTTCCGCCGAAGCGGGGGCATAGCACACACGTCGAACGTGTGTGTGCTGTTAACGGCAGCTTAGCCAGGTTGCCGCCCAGGACCGGTCCTAGTGGTGTGTGCATTGCGCGGCGCCGTGTTTGCGCCGCGTAGCATGGTTCCTCACTCTTGTTGGAAAGGCGGAATGGCACCTGACTGCCCAACGGGCAGAACCCCTAGAGTTTTGTAGCGCATATGCTAAGCTACAACCCAGTAGAGGACCACATCAGCAAAAAACAGAAAACAGGGAAAGGCAGGGAAAAGCAAGACATGAGTTATTATTACGTATGCGCCCGTGGAGCGACTTAAGATGCAAAGTTGTCGGCATTCGCTCAAAACGAGAAGGAAAACCACGAAAACCTGCTCGGACAACTAGACAGGAATCAAAACACGGAACAGTCAGCGTGATAAGCAAAAGTATATGATATTTAAATGATATTTAAATAACATAAGGTATATAACAAAAAAATATAACATGATGGTAAATTGTAGATCGTTACAAAATTAAGTTATAGTATATACTGCTTAAATTTTTTGTATCATTTCTGTTGTTAATTGAATTTTTTTCCTGTTTAATACTGATCATTTCCTTAATTTGTCTTTTCACTGTGTGTTGTTCTTTATCAATTATCTGTGTGTTTTCAAAATCGAAATGGTGATCGCGTTGTAGTTTGTGTGTAGACAATGCAGTTTTGTCTGTTCTAGAGTATTTGTGGGCTTGTATTCTTTTGTATAAATATTGTTTCGTTTGGCCTATGTAGTAACTATCGCAATCGCGACATGGTATTTTATATACGACATGTGTTTCTCGATTTTTTTCTATTTTAGGTTTAAGTTTTGAAAATAAATGTTTATTAGTATTACTAAGTTTATATGTTGTAGCTATATCATATTTTTTAAAGTGTATTTAATTTTTTCCGATAGTTGTGGAACATATGGAATTGTGATATATGTTGTGTCATTGTTCAAATTTTTATTGGTGTCTGCAGTGTTGTATATTTGGTGTACTCTTTTTTTAATAGTTTGGTCTATAAGTTTGTTGTGGATAATTATTATCAGTTAAGATTGTTTTAATTTTTTTGATGTTATCTTTTCTGTATTGAGTATGTGATAGTTTTACTGCCCTATCAGTCAGATTATTTATAATCATTTTATTAATACTGTAGGAGCATTTGAGTGGTAATTCATATATCGAAAAGAAGCTGTGGGTTTATTATACCAATTTGTATAAATAGTACCCTGTCTATCATAGCTCAAAGAAATATCAATAAAATTAATACTGTTATTATATTCTTCTTCAATAGTGAATTTTAATTTGTTGTGAAAATTGTTGAATTTATTTAAGAGATAGTTTATTTTGTTGGTCGGAATACATGTTATGATATCATCAACATATCTTTTGAAAAAAATGGGGTGGAAGTCTAATGAATTGATAACGTTTTTATTCTAAATGTTCCATTACTAGATTTGCAATAGGAGCAGCTTATATATATATATATATATATATATATATATATATATATATATATATATGTATATATATATTAGACTGGTCGCAAAAATGTTTTTTCTTTAATAGATATATATGCACTGTCTAAAATATGAGGTTTGCTGTCGCAAATGCGGATTTCATTTTGTAGCTCGATTCGATGGTGCCTTCTGGTGCCTAGTGGAGCCCAAAGTATCGGATATTATGAAACACACACATTTAGTCCTATTTTTATTGGTTTTTATAACTATTCGAAAGAAAAATATAATTCGTTGGATAAAAAACTACATATTTTCATTCAATTTAAATGTAAGAACTAGATTATTAATTTACAGTGGCATTTTTTGTATTAATTCATGAGAGCGAATTTGTTGTGAGATGGATATAATTGGCGATACTGCTCCACAACTTGAAGTAGGAACTGTTTATCTTCCTCATCGTAGGTCAAAGATCTCTGCTGCATCGTTCACGACGTGCAAATGGTGACAGACTCGTTTGCCAGCACAGTAATCGTCTCTTTGCCATTCAGAGGGATCTAATTGTAAAAATGATACATCTATAGACAGTCGAGTAAAAAATCTCTTTGTCCGTGAAGTTACGAAATGCGATATATCTTTTGCACTGTAAGATAAAATTTCTTCCATTGTTACCACATTTCTTTTCAAGACTTCTGCATCATTTTCGTCTTCGTCTTCATTATTGATGTCAAGTTTTTGGACCATTTTCTTCTTTACTACCAAGGGGACACTTTCATCAAAAAACGAAAGGCCAACTGCTTCTTCTGCTAAATACCACAAATGTTTCCTTAGTTTTTGCAACAATGTAGTGGAAACTTCTTTGTCGAAATAAGTAACTACGTTTTGTATAAAATCAAGGTCTTGTTTCGGCGCTTCAATAGCATTCACACATCGGAACCAGTAAGGAACATAAATAATTACTAGGAATAAACAAATACTGCGAAGACTTTTCAATTCCGCTGCTGTCATTTTGAATTGTGAATTGCTTGCGAAACAAAAAAATTTTCAAGCAATAAATACACTTTGACATAAATCGTGCAAGGGATGTTGCACCAGGTAAACGAAATTGATTAAAATCTGGTACATGCTCTCCAATAAAGTGAAGTGTTAACTGAAGCAACTCTTTGTAGTCCGCACGCACGTAATGACATTTTAACGCATTAAGGCAAAAAATCTTTACGTATTCCATCTGCGATGCTGTTAAATTCCGCAGAACTTCTTCGTCCAATGTCCCTTTTGTGAAGTTGCTAGCTGCAATGTTTTTCCAATACTTTGCAAATCGGTTGAAGAGAAGAACTTCTGGTCCGAATGTTTTTCCAAAATTCAGTTCAAACACTGACCTTACTAATAATTCGCTAATATGGTGGCGACATGGAAGAAAAAGTAGTTTGCGTTCCAACTTTTTTTCAAGTAAATATGCAGCGCCGTTATTAATCCCAGTATTAGTGGCTGTGGTGTCAAAAGATACAATTTCTACCAATCCATCAAGTGTCCAGTGTCGCAAAAAATTTAAGGTGGCGTCAGCTATATATTCCCCGGAAGAATTTTCTATTTTTGGTATACCTAGTAATTTTTCCATGCTTTCACTGGTCACAACGAGAGAAAGTCGATCTTGTATTTCTATTCCCTTTATGTCTGGAAGGAGTTTGCCGTCCCAGTGCAAAACAGATACTTGGGGAATCTGTATTGTAATGAATAAAATGCATTACTATAATTCTTAAATTTAATATTAAATCAACTACCTACATTGAATTCATCGATAATCCGCTTAGCTTGTCTTCTACGGTATTCTCTTCGCATAGAATGGATTGTGGTTCGATTTAATACCAGATCTTCTAAATTTATTGCTGTAGAAGCAGTGGAAGCGTCTTTCAATTTATTTAGAATGACAGCAGCAGTTGAAGTAACAATATGCATGGCATGTCTTGTAGAAAGCTTGCATTTGTCCATGCTAACATTCTGTCATCAATAAAGTGAATAGTACCGCGAGATTGAGTCTGTGTTTTTTTCATATTTTCGAAGACATTCTCAGTATCCGATACGTTTTGGGAGTCCATTGCATGACCTAGTTCAACATCTTCGGCTTCTCTGTAATTTGCAATATCCGTGCCTAATTTAGCTGAAATTATTTGCCGACGATTTTTTACAGAAACAGTATAAATCTAATTAATAGTAAAATAAATACCTTGATTTTTATACTTTGCAACACGATTGTTTTCTTCTTCCAATCGCTTCTCTTTACGTTTTTCTTTTTTCTGGAGAATTCTATCTACACCATGCATAATTCCTGGGCGACCTCTCTTTCTTTGGAGCACTAAAAAATCTTTGTCTTCTTTTATTTTCATTTTTTCCAAAGTATCTGGAGTTGCGATATCAAAAATAAAATTTTCTATTTCATCACAAAAATCTTCTTCTTGTTTTCGATATTTTTCGTATGGGGTTCTACAGTTCTTTTGTATTTGTCTCCATTTTCGTATATTTTTTTCAATTTCCGCATACAACTTGTCTCATGCATCGTTGGAATGTGTGCCCTGTTCCAAAATTCCATTGCAACGCCAATAGCATATTTCATACTACTTAACAATGTCTTATGTTCAACCCGAAATTTGTAAAAAAATTATTGAAGTACTTGCTTAATAGATGGTAGTTCGGCTCCCAAAATTTCGTTTGCACATTTGCCCACTAAAAAAATATCTTGGTCAGAGCGTAAGGTTTTCTTTTTAATCACTGCACTCTCAGAAGTCATATTTCTAACACGAAGATTTCACTTTATATTATTTATTTGTGATCAAATATTAATTTGCACTACTTATAACGTCAATGGTTGGCAGAATATGTAAAAATCAGCAAAACATAAATGACGCTTTCTTTCAAGTCGCACATAACACGACGTTGAGCAAAAATATCGTTATCTGTACCAGAGAAATGTATGAGTTGATTCACTTTTGCTGTCCACTCATATTAACATTGCTTTTGTATTGCTTTCGCACATCAATATACACTAATGATATTGTATGCAGTGTTAACTCTCTAACAATTGATTGTCTTTTACTCACACTTGTTTTTTAAGAACTGTTAGCAAATGTCAATAAAAAATTATCACTGTCATTTGATTGTTTTGCAAAGTATTCAATTAACTCACAAAAGCTTGTTGAACAGATGTAGTTCTTTTAGTTGCTAACAGCACAAAATATTTACATACAAATGTATATGTTTATCTCTTTCTCTCTTCATTCATTTATTACTAAAAAATACTCCCCTAAAAACATGTTCCATAAATCTGTGATTTTAAAAGGTTTTTTAAAAAACATTCAAAACAATCATATTGATTCACAGCTTTTGTGAATCATATGAATGAATACGAATTGCAAGCAATGACAGGCATTTAATAACAACGTGAATGTGAATCATGCATTAGCAAAGTTTTAAAACTTTGACAATAATTTCAGTTTAAAAACACTTATTAGATAATTAAAATTCTGTTTTATCGAAAGAATTATATATTTTCTACCGTAGTTACAACAAGCAATAAAGATAGGACTAAATGTATGTTTTTTCACTATATCTGGTACTTTGGGCCCCACTAGGCACCAGAAGGCACCGTCGAATCGAGCTAAAAAATTAATAGCGCATTTATAACAGCAAACCTCATATTTTAGACAGTGCATATACTAAGAATTAAAAAAAAAACATACAAGCTGCAACCAGTCTAATATATATATATATATATATATATATATATATATATATATATATATATATATATATATATAATAAAAATTGTTGGGGAATCCGGCAATAAAAACCTTTAGTTAGTCAATTAGAGTCCTTTATTTTTTACCTTATATTTCGCTCTGTAGATTTAGAGCTTCATCAGAGGTCACTTTAATCAAAAGAAAATACAACATTAGCTAATTTAGTCTACTAATTATAAGATTAATACTTACAAAAGCGAAACTATTTTTTGTGAGAGATATAACATTTTTAAAAAAACAAAACCTATAGAGAAAGAAGCAGTCCACGTAATACAAATAAAACTTTATATTAATTAAAAATTGTTACTTTAAAAGCTTATTGTTTTTACATATTAAAACCATTTAAAAAAAAATTATTATTTTTTCAACAAACACATCTAAAAAGAAACACACACGTAGTAAAAAACTACTTGTCTTGATGTAAATTACATTTTAACAATTCAAGTGTCGACAAGGTAGTGTATTAAATTTTCGAAACCAATGTCATACTCGTATATGCAAAACCTATGATAAAAGTACAGTAGGTAAAAAACAAGCAATGTCAAGGTTAACGATATATATACAGATGTTCAAAAGTTGCGTGCTTAAATTCAATAATGTGCAGGCTACAAACAGGTTAAACTTAATTAAAAAGAAATTGCAAAATTAAAATTATAATCATATGAAAAAATTGTGGAAGGACAAATGTGTTAAATGACATCAATAGAGTTAATATTCTGTGTATTTAGATGACTTGAGTTTTTGATATGAGAAAAAGTCAGTAAAAAGGCATATATTGCGCTTAAATTATTTGTGTCAGATCTGAAATTCATAGCGTGAGGATTATTATTGATCTCAACCATCTCCAAAAACTCCCTACATTTTAAACTATTAACTCTCTGGAGGATTTTAACATTCTCAAAATTTGGGTTGTGGTTGTATTTGATCATATGTGAGGACAAAGCACATCTGCTCTTCCCAGTTCGAACGTCGCTCTTATGTGTGGTAAGTCTAGTTTTTAACCAAGTTGAGGTATGACCTATATAAACTTTGTTGCATTCATTGCAAGGAATGCTATATACAAAGTTCGACTGGAAAGGCAAAGGTGTCAAGTCCTTAGTTTTACTAAAATGAGTACGTAACGGATTGTAGTTATAAAAACCCAATTTCATATCGTCTGTGGCGAGGACCCTAGAGAGCCGCTCCGACACCCCCACAATGTAAGGAAATCTGTAATATTTCACAATTTTTGGCTGGTCTTTGTTGGTAAGGTCCGCGCTCTGACCGTAAGTAGCTGGAGCGGAAAAAATGAGTCTGCTAATCAAACCCCGAGGGTAACCGTTGTTTGCAAACATTCCATCCAACAATCGAAGGTTTCGCTGTCTGAAGGAGAGGTGGCTTATCCTAGTCACTCTCCGTTTCATGCCCAGAATGAGGTTTATTTTTTGGCTTTTTGAATGATTGGAGTGGTAGTTTAATAATCTATTAGAATTACTAGGCTTTCTATACCAGTCTATTAATATTCTGTTGCCATCCCTAATGACTTTGGTGTCTAGGAAAGGTACACCACCCCCACATTCGCGTTCAAGGGTAAATTGTATGTCAGGATGGAAGGAGTTGAATATTCCCAAAACGTTGTCTATTTCAGATTTCGGCAAAGCGCAAATCAAATCATCAACATATTTATGTATGAAGGCGAATGTAAATGGTAAAACTTTGAGTATATTATCTAAACAGAAATCCATCACTAGGCTGGCAAGGATCGGGCTGAGCGGTGAGCCCATAGGTAAACCTGAAGTCTGCGTATAAGATTTATTATTAAAACTGAAATAGCTATTGGTAAAAATAAATCTCAATAATGAAAAGAAAGAATCATAAGATAGATTTGTCACATCTGATATCTTATGCCAATGGGTGTTTAGTACATGTAAGACTAAACTAGTTGGTATACTGGTAAATAAAGATACAACGTCTAAAGATATTATCTGGAAGTCATTAGGTAATATATAGTTTTGGTATTTGTCAACAAAGGTGAAAGTATCGTCAATGTCATAAGGACTATTATTTTTTAAGCAATTTGAGAGGATATCCGCAACAAACTTTGATATATTGTAACAAGGGGAGCCCGTGTATGATACAATAGGTCTATAGGGAACATCCACCTTATGGATTTTAGGCAAAGTGTATAGTTACAATATATCAAAGTTTGTTGCGGATATCCTCTCAAATTGCTTAAAAAATAATAGTCCTTATGACATTGACGATACTTTCACCTTTGTTGACAAATACCAAAACTATATATTACCTAATGACTTCCAGATAATATCTTTAGACGTTGTATCTTTATTTACCAGTATACCAACTAGTTTAGTCTTACATGTACTAAACACCCATTGGCATAAGATATCAGATGTGACAAATCTATCTTATGATTCTTTCTTTTCATTATTGAGATTTATTTTTACCAATAGCTATTTCAGTTTTAATAATAAATCTTATACGCAGACTTCAGGTTTACCTATGGGCTCACCGCTCAGCCCGATCCTTGCCAGCCTAGTGATGGATTTCTGTTTAGATAATATACTCAAAGTTTTACCATTTACATTCGCCTTCATACATAAATATGTTGATGATTTGATTTGCGCTTTGCCGAAATCTGAAATAGACAACGTTTTGGGAATATTCAACTCCTTCCATCCTGACATACAATTTACCCTTGAACGCGAGTGTGGGGGTGGTGTACCTTTCCTAGACACCAAAGTCATTAGGGATGGCAACAGAATATTAATAGACTGGTATAGAAAGCCTAGTAATTCTAATAGATTATTAAACTACCACTCCAATCATTCAAAAAGCCAAAAAATAAACCTCATTCTGGGCATGAAACGGAGAGTGACTAGGATAAGCCACCTCTCCTTCAGACAGCGAAACCTTCGATTGTTGGATGGAATGTTTGCAAACAACGGTTACCCTCGGGGTTTGATTAGCAGACTCATTTTTTCCACTCCAGCTACTTACGGTCAGAGCGCGGACCTTACCAACAAAGACCAGCCAAAAATTGTGAAATATTACAGATTTCCTTACATTGTGGGGGTGTCGGAGCGGCTCTCTAGGGTCCTCGCCACAGACGATATAAAATTGGGTTTTTATAACTACAATCCGTTACGTACTCATTTTAGTAAAACTAAGGACTTGACACCTTTGCCTTTCCAGTCGAACGTTGTATATAGCATTCCTTGCAATGAATGCAACAAAGTTTATATAGGTCATACCTCAACTTGGTTAAAAACTAGACTTACCACACATAAGAGCGACGTTCGAACTGGGAAGAGCAGATGTGCTTTGTCCTCACATATGATCAAATACAACCACAACCCAAATTTTGAGAATGTTAAAATCCTCCAGAGAGTTAATAGTTTAAAATGTAGGGAGTTTTTGGAGATGGTTGAGATCAATAATAATCCTCACGCTATGAATTTCAGATCTGACACAAATAATTTAAGCGCAATATATGCCTTTTTACTGACTTTTTCTCATATCAAAAACTCAAGTCATCTAAATACACAGAATATTAACTCTATTGATGTCATTTAACACATTTGTCCTTCCACAATTTTTTCATATGATTATAATTTTAATTTTGCAATTTCTTTTTAATTAAGTTTAACCTGTTTGTAGCCTGCACATTATTGAATTTAAGCACGCAACTTTTGAACATCTGTATATATATCGTTAACCTTGACATTGCTTGTTTTTTACCTACTGTACTTTTATCATAGGTTTTGCATATACGAGTATGACATTGGTTTCGAAAATTTAATACACTACCTTGTCGACACTTGAATTGTTAAAATGTAATTTACATCAAGACAAGTAGTTTTTTACTACGTGTGTGTTTCTTTTTAGATGTGTTTGTTGAAAAAATAATAATTTTTTAAATGGTTTTAATATGTAAAAACAATAAGCTTTTAAAGTAACAATTTTTAATTAATATAAAGTTTTATTTGTATTACGTGGACTGCTTCTTTCTCTATAGGTTTTGTTTTTTTAAAAATGTTATATCTCTCACAAAAAATAGTTTCGCTTTTGTAAGTATTAATCTTATAATTAGTAGACTAAATTAGCTAATGTTGTATTTTCTTTTGATTAAAGTGACCTCTGATGAAGCTCTAAATCTACAGAGCGAAATATAAGGTAAACAATAAAGGACTCTAATTGACTAACTAAAGGTTTTTATTGCCGGATTCCCCAACAATTTTTATTTTACATACTTGTTTTAACGGCAAAGACTCTTTGTCTACTTATATATATATATATATATATATATATATATATATATATATATATCTTATCTTTGATTGTTAACCTCACTTTCGTTGTTTATTTTCGTTCTTTTTCCTTACTAAGGGCGGGATGGTCGCCTCTATAGTATTTCTGTCTACATTTTGAATAAATTAATACATCATTGAAATTCTTTTATTTACACTTTTAATCATTTTTCAATTTTTTTATAATTTTATTTATTATACTTTCAATCATGTTATATGTCGATTTCGACCTCTGTATATTTTCAGTAGATTCTGAATTTAATCCTACCTTAGTTTTTCAGTCTGGTTGTCATTTATTTTTGAAGGACTATGTATCTACCTGAAAGTTTCGCTATGTTTTTTTTTCTACTTCCAAAGTTGTTTCGGTTTGTATGAATATTTTAAATATTTATTAGGACCATTCGATTACGTTTTCTAGAATTTTTACTACCTGGAATAATGTATCCCATGTATTGTAAATTGTTTCATTTATAATTAATGGTGCATAGGTATGATCGTGCATAGGTATTCCACAATAAATTTTAATTAGAGGATTAATTAGATATCATAGAAAATAAGGGTGGATTTTTGTTTCTGTTGTAAGTCAGCTTCTCGTCGTTCTACGGGCAAGTTGTATTGTTGCTTTTTGTTTCTTTTTTTATTCTCCACAATTTTTGTCATATGACTTATTTACCTAATATCGTCCGTTCTCGAGATATCGGCGAAAATCGGTGCTCATTTTTTCTCATCTTTATCGTCACGCATAGCGAAAAAATGTTTATCGCCATATTTCTAGAGCACGCTCTTACCTACAATTCGATATTTTTGTTTTCCCTCCTTCTCCAAAATTACGAGTTCTAGCGCGCCGCAAAGTCGGCCAGTCGGCACGTACGGGCGAGGTTTCGATCTTTCCGCTCGTGCGCCGCCATCTTGAAGAAAGAGTGGTAAATTTTGATTTTTACGATAACTTGGCTACACGTCGTCCTACGAGGTACATGTAGTTGTGTTGCTACTTTATGTTCCTTTTTTTATTCTCTACAATTTGTGTCATATGACTTTCACCTAACATCGTCCATTCTCGAGATATCGGCGAAAATAGAACAAAACTCGGTTCTCATTTTTATCTTCTTTATCGTCACGCATAGCGAAAAAATGTTTATCATCAAACTTTTAGAGCACGCTCCTACCTACAATTCGATATTTTTGTTTTCCCTCCATTTGTAAAATTGCGAGTTCTAGCGCGCAGAACCATCGAAAAGAAGGAAGACATAAATATATTTTTCACTGTCTTATTTACCTATATTGTCTTTCAGTAATTCTATTCAGAACGGTTAATCCGTTACAACATATCTACACAAGCGCGCGAGTTATAGAATCGAAATTTTGCACGGACTTGCCGACTTTGCGACGCGCTAGAACGCGTAATTTTAAAGATGGAGGGAAAGAATATCGAATTGTAGGTACGAATGTGCTCTACAAGTTTGGTGATAAACATTTTTTCGCTATGCGTGGTGATAAAGAAGAAAAAAAAATGAAAATCAACTTCGTATCCCTGGCCCATAGAACGACGAGGAGCCAAGTTACAACGGAAATAAAAATCCATCCTTATTTTCTAAATAGAGGAAAATAGTCGCAAGGGTTTCGTTTGAGAACTTCAAATTAGGCACTCCTACCTCCCCCCCCCCCCCCCCACAAACAACATATAAAAACTGTAATATATAAATTCATTTTAGATTAGAGTTTACTTAATGGATTTATCGTTCGAAGAAACGGATTTTGGAAGATTAATTTTTTGAACCACACGTGGAAACGCCATTTGGGTTATCCTTGATACTGACATAGGGTGAGTAATTAGATTCGATAGTCTTGTGAAAAGGCATTGTTTTCATAATTTTTGGGGCTCTGTTCCTTATATTGCTTTTTTTCTTCTTCAATTTAATAGAGAACTCAGCTAGGGCTATATCTACTAAGAAAGGAATTTATCCAGGATGTAATCAGCTCCTGTCCGATTTAAAACCATTCCGTTAGAAATTTCCGTAAGACATATAGATGGGTATCACCACGAGGTAGCATTTTTTTCTGTATCCCACACGCTTGGATATAAGGTAGTAACATATTTCTGCTTATAATACTGAAGACTAGAATTGGTTTCATTCAACGTCTCACAAAGGAAAAGCGTATGAAAAATTTTGAATATAAAATAGATATAATTTCGATTAATAATTTTTTTGTCTGCAATTAAATACTGATACTTGTTAAGTACATCTTTTTGGTATCATTTCAAACATTTTAAGTCATAGATATAATGGGTTAAACACATGAAGTTACACTAGTAGACTGTTAAATTTTGATACTTGTCACGTAATTATCTTTGTTTAAATTCATTTATTGCATATATCATTTAGAAAAATTTAATAGATGAGGCTGTTACTTGGTAAAGATCCATATTAATACGATGTAAAATAAAACAAAACAATTAATTTGATTAATTTTCACTATATAAAACGTATATTTACTAAACGTTTACAAAAATGTGACGCGTTTCGCTAACACTGTAGCTTTATCAAACGACGATGGCATAATGATTATTCTACAAATGAAATGAGTGTATGCACATAAATTTGGTAATTACAGGTATATAAAGAAAGAAACGATAAGCTGTTAACAAAGAAAGGAATAGATTAGGCATTCAAGCACAATAATCACATGGAAAAACCCTAATTAAATAAGTTTAGTAAAGGAGAACTATTTATATCTAGTTGATCATTCAGTAAATTCCCAGACTTTTTATTTTTATTTATTTCCAGGGCTTCTAAGAAGTCTAATTTATGCGATTTATTTTGTACATGTAAGATTTCAAACTCCGGATCGAAGAATGGTTTTCAGATAATAAGTGATTTGAGTAATTAGAATCTAGTTTTTTGTTATCATAACTACGTTTATGTTCTGAAATTCTAGTTTAGAAATTTCTGAAAGTTCTACCAATATAAATTTTGTCACAATTACTACCACATTTTAATTTATATACCCCTGATTTATTAACTTTTGAAGATTTGGGTTTATTGTTTTTAATGAACCTGGATAAATTGTTTTCTGTTTTAAAACATGTATTTAGGTCTGAAGTTTCTAAACACTTTTTAACAACAATTAGAACAATTTAGCTAGGATCATTAAAAACAATAAATCCAAATCTTCAAAGTTAATACATCAGGGGTATATAAATGTAAAATGTGGTAGTAATTGTGACAAAATTTATATTGGTAGAACTTTCAGAAATTTCAAAACTAGAATTTCAGAACATTAACGTAGTTATGATAACAAAAAACTAGATTCTAATTACTCAAATCAGTTATTAACTAAAAACCATTTATTCGATCCGGAGTTTGAAATCCTACATGTACAAAATAAATCGCATAAATTAGACCTCTTAGAAGCTCTGAAAATAAATAAAAATAAAAAGTCTGGGAATTTACTTAATGACCAACTAGATATAAAGAGTTCTCCTTTACTAAACTTATTTAATTAGGGTTTTTCCATGTGATTATTGTGCTTGAATGCCTAATCTCTTCCTTTCTTTGTTAACAGCTTATCGTTTCTTTCTTTATATAGCTGTAATTACCAAATTTATGTGCATACACTCATTTCATTTGTAGAATAATCATTATACCATCGTCGTTTGATAAAGCTACAGTGTAAGCGAAACGCGTCACATTTTTGTAAACGTTTAGTAAATATACGTTTTATATAGTGAAGATTAATCAAATTAATTGGTTTGTTTTATTTTACATCGTATTATCATTTAGAAGTATTCAGTCTAATGATATAAATTTCACAATGTCATAAAAGTAATTATAGATTTGGTTTGTGCCATTTTCTTTATGAAAAGCATTTAACCGATAAATTATTTAATTTTTTTCTGGTTATATAATAATAATTTCTGCATATCTGTGAAAAAATAATTTTCGAATTAATTTGTGTAATATATATTTTTTATAATTGAAATTAGTGAGCAGTTAATTTTGTAATATAATTAATATTTTCTGCATATACAGTGTGGACAAATTTTTATAGATTTATTTTGTACAACTTTTCGTAATTTGGAATTTCCACTGTTGAACATTTAATAGTATGTTCTATTTAATAATTTTTGCATATACTGTGTGTACCAAATCTCGATGTGAAGTTTATCCTAGATCTTAGATAAATTATTTATGCAATTTATAGATTAAGATTCCTATTTAATTTGGTTTCTTATAATTATTGATCAAATCATTTTAATATGTGGACCTTATTTTTTGATAAATCTTATGACCTACTTTTAGAATTTATCTAAAATACATGATTTTCTGTGCATATATTTCAATTTCACATAGTAATTCATGATATTCTATACCATTTAGTTCTTTTATTTTATTTGCAATACTGGGTTAGTCTTCTACTCATGTCCTTCTACTCATCCATTACTTCGTTTTATTGAGAAGTAAATTACTATATTAATGTAATTATCTAATTGGTCAATATTATATATAGTTTTTCATTCTATTCATTAAATTTGTCCCTTTATAATTGTTTTTGGGGTTGGGGAAGCAAAAACTTGTGCAACAGTTTTATCATTAAACATTAGTGTTGTTTTATGGTCCGCAAAATTGTCGCGACAAGAATTTTCACATTATGGGTTAACATTTCTTGTGTTTGTTGTTGTTTATTGGCTGTTAATAAATCCTCTATTATTATTGTTTTACATTTGTTGTTTTATTGTTATTATAATAACAATACACGTAGGTACCTATGATTTAGTAAGTTACCATCGGCAGTTTCTATGTTCGCTGTAACGCCTAAAGAATATAAACATGGTGGCGCCTAAAAATATATAAGAACCTCCCTACAGCTCGCCTCTAAAACTGAGTTCGTTTCTTTAGTCTAAGATCTCCGGAGCAATCATGTTATTTGGGTAATTTGACATATCCTAAGTAGGTATTGCGGTAAGTACGTAGGCGTAACACTATTGCTCGTGAAGGCATATAGCAATCACTTCGATGATCTTATATGCTATGAATGTATATAAATTGGACTCACCGCTTTCTGGTGCTAGAAAATTTTTAGTTATGTTTTACGTTATACTGTTCTTGCATTCATAACATGAAAATTTCTAATCAAGCCAATTTTTTTCATCATATATAAGAACATTTATTTACCGTTATGCTCAATGAGAGACAGAAAAGGAAGTAATTGAAATGAAATTTATCAGAAGCGTATTGGAAATGAAAACGACAGATAAAAGAACGAAGATATACTGAAGAAAGCAGTTGGAAATGAAATCAATGAAACAAACTCTAGAAAATAGAAAATTTATATCGGCATTTGATAAGAAGATAGAAGAGACAGGTTAAAAGAATATGAGAAGCAAACCCGTTAGGAAAGAATAGAACAGGATGGTTTAGCAAAAATGCAATACCACCATGACAAAAATATTAAAATAAGAATTGGAATAAAAATAAAAACAAATCTTAATAATTCGTAAATGTTTTAGACGAGTTGTAAAGTAAAAATTTAATATATTTTATAGCAACACAGAGTCAGGCACATACATAAACATTTTTTCTAGTTGTTTTTTGTAACACATTAGAACTCAAGTTCTTAACTTTGTTCATATAAATCTAACAACTCCAAAACCTGACAAATAGTATGATTACATACGTAAATAGCGCTCACCTCCCAGGCTTGGCGAAGGATGTGTTGTATTAGAGGCAAGGACGTGATCCGCAGCACTTTCCGGCGCATATAGTTGTTCTTCCGGCTATATTGTCCTGGATTTATGTCCTAGCTATGGTAAGCATTGTACTGTCTACTGTCTGTCTACCACCATATACAATGCCTGCATTGCAGTCGCTTGACTGGTGCGACCTCTTGCCCTAACAATAATACATTATTCAAGGACATGGTAGAGAGCACCGGTTACTTTCATGTTACTGGTGCTTAACTAATTCCATTTGTTTGTCTGTTTGGTAAACATAGCACATCACTTAAAGCAGGACATACCTATACTGGATGAGAATAATAAGAAGTCAAACAGACCGCGCAATATCAACGAGAACTCAATTTATACTACATACAAATAAATTATCGTAGATAGTGGCATTTTTTTAATTTATTTTAATATGCAATATTTAGTATTTAGAATGCCTTCCACTTATCGAGTAAGATATTTGAATAATTTCGTTTCGAATTATAAATTTTTGCTTTTCATTATTATTTTTCATATGACGCGTATCTATTTTAGTTAATTTTTTATCCACAAGCCAGGATAGCAAAAAAATAAAGAAACAAATTACGTATTAGAAAACGATTAGCGACTTAATTTATGACCCATATGAAGAGTTTCTGGTAACTTAAATACAGACCTAAATTGAATTATAATATTTAGCAAGAAGTAAAATTAATTTAAAAGAAACATAAAATCAAAACTTTGTTTTTATTTATTTACACATCGGCGTAGGTCACGCAGGTCGTTTATATAGACACCGAAGAAAAAACTACAAGAAACCTTTTTATACATCTTTCGTTTATTAGAAATAACTTATCCGTACCTATATAAAAACAAGAGCATTTTTTAGTAATATCAAAAAGTATTATTAAAAAATCGAATGTACGTAACACAATGCAAGTACCAATTTGTATAAAAATTGCCATCCAGGCATCCAGGCCATCAGGCACTAATGAATCCAATAGTAGGACGAAATTTTCTTACAAATATGAGTAACTAACATTTATAAATACTTTTGAGGTTCCTATTTCGAAACCTTGTTCAGTACTGGCTGTCAAAACAATTGTGGGAATATATTTGTAACAAATTCTCTCCACCAGTATCGCAAATACGGAACTATATTCGAGGAATAGAGTGAATAGTCAAAGACTACAATGCCTTTTAGAATAAAAAATTGACGAACGAGTGTTCTTATTCAAGAGTATATTACCATGTAAAAGCGTCTACAGTGTCTAGCTTTCTTGAATACAATACCTAATGCGTGTTCATAAAATTCGGATCCAAGGACCTGTCACATTCATGTTTAAATATTTCAAATGTTTCAATGAAGGTTTTATTTAGTTTCACGTAGAACATAATGTTGGCACATTTACGATAATTCAAGAACTTAATATTTGAATATTATAAATTTATTTTAATTTGGTGGAAAAATAATCTGTAAACTATAATGTAGGATAGTATCATATATATTTCTCACACGACACATTTTATTACCTTCTCTCGAGGTGGATAACGATATGAGAATTTCCTCTAGGCTATCTTAATACAATCTC
Organism: Melolontha melolontha; assembly: GCA_935421215.2. Lineage (NCBI taxonomy): Eukaryota > Metazoa > Arthropoda > Insecta > Coleoptera > Scarabaeidae > Melolontha > Melolontha melolontha. The sequence continues at coordinate 152,053,857 of OW285236.1, read as the reverse complement.
ACTTGACTTTCCACATTACAAAAGCGAAAAGTTTTTTAGATTTGAAATGTTTTTGTTATATTACTACACACTGTTGAATTATAAATCATTCAAGTAATTTTTGGCATTATTTGGTGATTTAAAAACAGAATTATTTTCTATAAATTTCATGTAATTTCACTTCCGCGAAAGAGTGCTGGATTTATGAATTTATATTCTATAACCAAAAATTACTCCTACAATTTTGTCATAACTCAAGAGGCGGTATACAACGACATTATCGGCAGTAGATAAAATAAACAGAATATGCAGTATCGAGAGTAATGTCATACACACCCACTCTGAAGTGATTCCATTATGGGACGATTACAAATAAAATCTAGTTTAAAAAAAATATGTTTATACTCCTAAGAAAATATGACTATGTAGTTTATATTAATTTTATAATTTTAATTATAAAACCTCATTTTGTATATACAAAATTTTCTTTGTTTAATTTTATACTAATTAGCTTAATTGCATATTTAAATAATAAACAGTAATATTTATACGGATTCCACCTTAACCTGAGATCGAATATACACACATTAAAGCTAGCCGAGCATATAAACAAAATACGTATAATAAATAAGCATTACAGTAAGTAGGGGAAGGTGTTCTAATATCGACCAGCGGGCAATATCGACCACCATTATTTTTTAAACATAGCGCTACATTTCAATGATCTATTAGGTGCTGCCATCTACGCAAGGTAGTTACGAAACTAACAAAAACACATGTGCTCTGTCGGACGTGCGATTCCGAAGAAATAAAATAAAGTTGTTTATGCGCTGATTTTCTATACTTTTCTGGCATCGGAAAATAATGTTTGTAATTTTTGTGCATTATTGTGTTGAAAATCTGCTCTAACTAGCGCTATTAGTGTATGATTATTAATCTATTATGGCATTTGCATGGCCACAATTTTGAGGTTAGGCGCTGAATTAAAAAAAAAAATAAACTGCTATGTCCGTGACGGGTAATATCTATCACGGTGGTCGATATTACCCGTTGCAGTGATCGACATTGTACTTTTTGTTTTTCAATGAGTATGTTTTTCTCATTCGTAGATGCCAAGAAATTATATACGAAAAGCAGCCCGTTCATCATGGACAGAAGAGGAGATGAAGCGGGCAATAAATGCGGTTAATCAAAAAGCATGTTCAATTAGAAAAGCAGCTGCACTCTTCTCGGTACCATATGGTACTTTGCAAGACCGTCTTAAAAATAGATTTCCAGTCAAGAAAATTACGTTAGGAAGAAATCCAGTTTTTTCTGACGAACAAGAAAAGGAACTGGCTGATTATGTAAGAAAATTATCAAACCTTTTCTATGGATTGACAACAAACAATATACGGCAAGTTGCATATGATTATGCTGTGTCAAACAAGATTAAAAACAACTTCAACCCCAATAAAGGAACATGTGGAAAAGAATGGCTATATGGTTTCCTAAGGAGGCATCCCCAGCTCTCCTTAAGAAAGCCAGAAGCTACTAGTAAGAATAGAGTACTGGCTTTTAATAAAGCAGATATCCACTTGCTTTATGACAACATGGAAATACTTCTGGAAAAACACAATTTTGGCCCGGACCGCATATATAATGTGGACGAGAACGGGATAACAACTGTGCACAAGCCATCTCGTGTTATTGCACCAATGGGAAGAAAGCAGGTTGGGTCCATTACAAGTGGAGAGCGAGGTCAAACCACTACTATAGTTTGCGCTGTGAGTGCTCTAGGACAATATGTACCACCGATGTTTGTTTACAAAAGAAAAAGAATGAAGGAGGGATTGAGTAAAAATGGTCCAGTTGGCGCAATCTACCACTGCTCGAAGTCCGGTTGGATGACAGAGCAACTGTTTCCTGAGTGGTTAAAACATTTTTGTAAATTCGTGAAAGCCACCCTTGATGATCCGGTCCTACTAATTTTAGATAATCACACTTCACATTCTACCTTGCAGTCCTACAATTACTGTCGTGCAAATGGAATTATGATGGTTTCTCTTCCCTCGCACACATCGCATAGGGTTCAGCCGTTGGATGTGACTTTCTTCGGTGGATTGAAATCTGCATACAATCATGAGTGTGACCAATATATGAAATCGCATCACTATGAAACAATCGCTGTAACAGATATTGCAGAGATATTTGCTAAAGCCTACAACAGAGTGGCTACGATTGAAAAAGGCGTAAATGGATTCAAAACTACAGGATTATTTCCGCTTAACAGGAATGTATTTAAAGAGGAAGACTTTACTCAAATACCTGAGTCACCTACTCCTACTGCGGATAACATGGACATGTCAGCTTTAGTTGTTGATTCCAATAGTCCACCTATGGCAAGCTCAAGTCCCGTTGCTGGCCCAAGTGGGTTGACTTCCATTAGCAAGCATAAGAAAATAATTCCTGATTTGAAAAAAGACTTGAGGCAAAGGAATTCTAATGACAATTTTTGGGACACTGACGAATCCTCTTGCAAGTTTCAAGAAGTTTATGACGATGATGCGTCCGATGATACAGACAAAACGATCCAGATCAAGATCAAGTCATTTGAAGACATATATCCAACACCTAAGCATAAACCGATAAACAGCAAAAGAAAGAAACAGAAATCAAAAATTTTGACCTCGACACCGATGAAGGAACAGCTGGAAGAAAAGGAAATAAAAAAACAAAAGAAAGCTGCTGTTGGTGTGAAGAAACGCGTATTTTGTGAAGATAGAAAAACTAAAGAACCAAACAGAAAGAGGAAAAAGGAGGCGAAGATAAATAAGAAAGGAGTTATAGAGGAAGTGATAGAGGAAGAAACACCATCAACATGTTATGTTTGCGGTGAATTCGGAGCGGATAATGAAGAGTGGTGGCGATGCAGGTCGTGTGCCACATGGTTTCACGCTGCTTGCACCACTGAGGAAAATGCAGATGACTTTACATCATGTAATTATTGCGAGTAAACAGTATTTATTCAGTTATTAATTGTTTAAAATTTTGGTCGATATTTCCCCACTCGTGGTCGATATTTCCCGTTGGTGGTCGGATAATACCGATCACGCAACCGTTTTGTATTTTATTTATTTTCTCAAAATAAATTACTTTTAAAGGATTAGTTGTGCTTACTTAATTACTTTAAAGATCAGTCAATATGTATTCACATCGAAATATGTTATTTTGTCGACGCGTATTTATGATATAAATTTATTTATGTTAGGTGGTCGATATTAGAACACCTTCCCCTACATCTTTATATTATTGTTTAACTTACTAAAGATCGGAGTATCTATTAGCCATCAGAAATTTACTTAAATCTCAGTTATAAATGATTTTTTTTAAACTTACACACTTTATTTTAATTTAAAAACAACCTATTAAAATTTTTGGTAAATTATTTAAATGTGTATGAATGGAAAACAAGTATCTGTACTAATATGTTCGATCGGACTTTTGCCTTGATATTGTATAAAAAAATAGTTTTTTTAAAAATCTTTGCCACATTACTTAACGCCTTGCCTACTCGTAGACATATTACCCTCTAGTATTTGTTAGCTGTAATAGTTCACCTGCTACTGAATCTGTCTTGTGCTATTAGAGGCACCGCCCCTTATCTGTCAGTGAAGCCTCTTGTGCTACTAGACGTAGCGCCCCCCAGATGTCTAACACCAGCGTCTAACACATCTATCTTCTATCGCTCTCGTACTCACAGAAATCCCATTTGCGGGGGAGGTTTCTGTCTTACACATTGTGTCGCCCATAAGGTGAGAGTGCTAGAAGTATTTAAAAATTTTTAAAATCACGCAATTTTAAAAGCCATCTTTTATGAGTTAGGAAACAAGTTATCAAGCAGTGATCTAATAATTCATTGTCAGTGTGACAACTCCTCTTTCAATGTCTAATCCCTTGCTACTCGAGAAAACTATTTTTACTCCGTTAGCGAATATATAAACAATTTGCATATGTAATTTATATATTTTAAACGATTTTCTTAATTAAATATTTCGTTGTATATAGGTCATAAAGTTAACACTAAATCATTTTCATACTTGTTTTTTATAAGAACCCAAATCAAAAAGAGTCAATCCTTACGGCTGAAATTTAATTAATACCCATAGTCATTTAAGAAATAGTCGAATAAACGAGTTTATATTAAATTGTAAATTAATAGTTTAAATTAAGTAGAAAGTAATTTTGTTCTATGCATATGTTTAGTAAATCAAGAATTTCATTAATAATTATTGGATTTACATTATTTTTATGCATGTTTGAGGAATGAAGTATCCCCTAAGTATATTTACTAAAAACCAGCAATATAAGTCTTGAAGCTCAAGAAGGGCGCAAAATAGGAATGAAAATCTGGCTGAAAAAGATAGAAAACTACAATACTCGAAACGTGATGTTTACAATATTTATCAAAAGTAATACACGCAGAGTTGACTTATAGACTTAGAAATATAGAATTTGATTTGTTAGATTCAAAAATTAGAACACAAATTAATACAATAATTTACAACAGGTATGTGAAACAAAGAAGAAAATTAAATTCACTCGTTGTAGGAAAACCTAGTAATAATATTATAAAAAATAAAGTCAGTGAGCACGAAGAAAATTAAATTCACTCGTTTTAGGAAAACCTAGTAATAATATTATAAAAAATAAAGTCAGTGAGCACGAATTCTTTAGTAGATTTGAAAATCTAAGTGACACTAATTTCACAATAGAAGAAAAATCATTATTAGAAAAAGGTTTTAATTATAATGTAAGACCTGAAATAACATGTAATACGTTAGATTATTTAGCTGTAGAGACGGAAATCGCATTAACAGATACCCCTAATAATTTGTCCAATAAATTTGCTGCATCGAACATCCTTAAACGGGAAACCGAAAACATACATCATAATAGAGAACTTAAGATTATCAAATCTATAAAGAATAAATCCACTCATAATTCGCTAGTTTTTACTCGAGCGGATAAAGGGAAAACGGTTGTAGCAATGAATAGAGTAGATTATTTGAATAAAACGAATGAGTTTTAGTGCGAAATAAATTTGAAATAATTAAGAGAGATCCTACAGCAAAATTTCAACAAACTCTAAAAACTGTTATAAGAAATTCTGCTAATATTTTTTAGAGAAAAGGAACAAAATAGTTTAATTATTATGAACCCTCAACCCCCAAAATTATATTCCCTTATTAAATTACATAAAGAAAATTACCCGATTCGTCCGGTATTTTCATATGTGACAGCTTAGTCCTACAAACTCTCGAAAAGTCTTATAGATATCATTATTAAATATACAGGATTTAAACCTAAATTATGCGTAAAAAACTCATGTACTAATAAACAAAATCAAAGATTTTTTTTTAACGTCTAACACAAAACTCATTTCCTTTGATGTCCAAAATTTATTCCCTAGTATCCCTCCAGAAAAAGCGGTTATTTTAGTAAAAGATCTTCTCCATAAAAATAATGTAAATCCAATAATTATAATTATTAATGAAACTCTTGATTTACTAATCATATGCATAGAACAAAATTACTTTCAATTTAATGAAAACATATACACTTGCAAAGAAGGCTTAATTATGGGTAATCCCCTAAGTCCGTTATGAGCTGAGATTTTTATGGATCATCTTGAAAATTCTGTTTCAAAAAATCCTCTTTTCCAAAATGTATTATTTTGGTACAGATACGTGGATGATATATTACTAGGTTTCACAGAAACAAAGACAGAATGAAATTTATTATTTGATTATATTAATACATTGCGTCACAATTTTAAGTTTACAATGGAACAGGAAACAAATAATAGTATTAACTTTCCCGATTTAACGATTACTAGAACCAACAACAAATTTACATTAATATAAATTTATTTTTCAATAGATGAACCAACTTCACATTTTTAAATTAATTTATACTTTAGGCCCATAGTTTGGTGATTGCTTTTCGCCTCTTCCGGTTTCCTATATCCTCTCTCCAGTTGGAAATCCTTTTTGGCGAAGACCTTTTTCAACCTCATTATGCCACCTTTTCTTTACCCTGCACTATTTCCTTACGTCTACAAAATCGATATAGTATTTGCGCCCAATCATCTTAGCCTTATGAATTTAACCACGTTGCTGATCACTGGTCAGCCATATATATTTTTTTAATTTCTTGATCTGCACTTCTCAACCATATTTCTCCTTCCTTTCTACCCCCCCCCCAAATAATACTCAAGATCTTCCTTTCCTGTATTAACTTCATTTATCTCGGTTTTATTCAATATCCAGGTTTCACTATTGCCTATTATTGTCGATCTTATTACGGTTTTATAAATATGTATCAGGAGAAACACTTTGATCGTATTATCTTGTTTAATGCCCTTGACCTCTTATTGTCCTTAATTAGACTTGCTTCTACCTTTATCCTCCTCTGTTTTTTTCTGTAATAGCTAACCTTAAGTGGACACAACCTTTAATTTAAATTCATTTATTAAATTAATTACCTTCATATAAAAATCAATTTTACAATTTAAAAATAATTTAGAATCTTGCTTTGACCGACATCATTTTGGTAAGAATTGCTATTTTACTTTGATAATTTTATGATGATTCAACTTAAAATTTTTTTTAAGTAACACATTAAGAGCATATTATCTTCAATTTCTCTACGGCAATTTTTGATGTATTAAGATACATATTGAAACAAATTATAACAGAAATCAAATGAAATTTAACTATTGAGGTTTTCAATATTCCGTTACTATTCATAATATCATTAAGAAAATACAGCAACGTTAGCAACAAAAATAAGCCTAATTAAACAGAAAATAGAAACTTTTTATATCTTGCTTTTATAAAAATTTATTAATTTGTTTCACTGTTGATCACACCCCTACTCTCTCTATACTATCTATATTTCGTATATAAATAAATTCGAGAATGGAATTATTAAACTAATAACTGAAGTAAGATTATGCTGAACTATGTAGTTAGTTTTATACGTTCCTCTCAGAAATTATGAAAATACTAAACGGGTCGAATTTTAAGAAATCTTTTAATATACCGAGAGAAGATGATTTAAACTTCAACATCTGTGTCCCATAGTTGGAAAAATTACTAAGGAAAATTCATGGCTTTCATTTTGAATTTAATAAAAAAGGTTACAAATAACGCGAATATAGGAGAAATATATTATTATACATAATATTCTTATTTGGATAAAAAAGTGCACATAAATATTGTAATTGACTAGAGCATTTAATTTTGTTGTACATATTAAGATATACATTGTTGCGATAATTATGAAATTTATTTGATTGAAAATAATAGGAAAGATTTTCGTTTGCTTTCTTAACTTCTAAATATACCAAGCAAAGAATATATACTGTTGGGCGAATTTTTTTCTGAAGTGTTTATTTTAATACCATAACGTTCTATAGACCGACTTTAATAACCCTAAAATATGGTTTCAATCAAAAGAAACATAAAATCCAATAAAAAACTAGATAAGTAAAATAATGGAGAGGACTGAAAGACAATAACTATTTCGAACTGTTCATGAATTAGTTGGCAACGAAATACGTTAGTAATATTTCTGTATCATGAAGAACATTTTAGGAACATAAGTCTATACAGATATATATATATATACGTATATATATATAAAGATAGTTATTTCGTGAGCTTAGTATGTTATGGTAAATTCAAATTGTAGGCGATTTAAGGTCTGGTTTTACTTCAAAAACTATATTTAAAACAATCCTACATGTACATGTTTCGGCTAATGATGCCTTTCTCAAGGAATACAAAATATAAATGACAGTATATTAATGTCATACATTTGTAGTTGCTATGGATAAAATAATTCAAAGATACATTCCAATTTAATAATAATAAATCATGCCTTGGTATTTTAAAATGGATAAACACCAAAAACAGGGAAAACACAAAACATGAGTTATTATTATGTATGCCCCCGTGGAGTGACTTAAGATGCAAAGCTGTCGGCATTCGCCTTAAACGAGAAGGAAAACCACGAAAACTTACTCGGACAACCAGACAGGAATCAAAACACGGAACAGTCAGCATGATAAACAAATGTATAGATTTTTAAACAACATGAGATATATAATTATATAACAGCAACATATATTATGATGGTAAATTGCAGATCGTTACATAACTAAGTTAGAGTATATAGTGCTTAAATTTCTTACATCACTTCTGTTGTTAATTGAGTTTTTTTCTTATTTAATACTAACCATTTCTTTAATTTCCCTTTCCATTGTGTGTTGTTCTTTATCAATTATCTGTGTGTTTTCAAAATCAAAATGGTGATCGCGTTGTAGTTTGTGTGTAGATAAAGCAGTTTTGTCTGTTTTCGAGTATTTGTGGGCTTGTATTCTTTTGTATAAATATTGTTTAGTTTGACCTATGTAGTAACTATCGCAATCGCGACATGGTATTTTATAGATGACATGTGTTTCTCGATCTTTTTCTATTTTAGGTTTAAGTTTTGTAAATAAATGTTTAATAGTATTACTAAGTTTATATGTTGTAGCTATATCATATTTTTTTTAAAGTGTATTTAATTTTTTCTGATAGTTGTGGAACATATGGAATCGTGATATATGTTGTGTCATTGTTTAAATTGTTATTGGTGTCTGCAGTGTTGTATATTTAGCTGCTCCTATTGCAAATCTGGTAATGGAACATTTGGAACAAAACGTAATCAATTCATTAGATTTTCACCCTATTTTCTTCAAAAGATATGTAGATGACATAATAACATGTATTCCGACTAATAAAATAAACTATCTTTTAAATAAGTTCAACAATTTTCACAACAAATTAAAATTCACTATTGAAGAAGAAGTTAATAACAGTATTAATTTTCTTGATATTTCTTTAAGCTATGGTAGACAGGGTACTATTTATACAAATTGGTACAATAAACCCACAGCTTCCTTTCGATATATGAATTACCACTCAAATACACCTACAGTATTCAATAAAATGATTATAAATAATCTGACTGATAGAGCAGTAAAACTATCACATACTCAATACAGAAAAGATAACATCAAGAAAATTAAAACAATCTTAACAGAAAATAATTATCCACCACAACTTATAGACCAAACAATTAAAAAATGAATCCACTAAATATATAACACTGCAGACACCAATAAAAATTTAAACAATGATACAACATATACCACGATTCCATATGTTCCACAACTATCAGAAAAAATTAAATACACTTTAAAAAAATATGATATAGCTACTACATATAAACTTAATAATACTAATAAACATCTATTTACAAAACTTAAACCTAAAATAGAAAAAAATCGAGAAACACATGTCATCTATAAAATACCATGTCGCGATTGCGATAGTTACTACATAGGTCAAACTAAACAATATTTATACAAAAGAATACAAGCCCACAAATACTCTAAAACGGACAAAACTGCTTTATCTACACACAAACTACAACGCGATCACCATTTTGTGAAAACACACAGATAACACAGGTCTACAAATTTAAACTTTTTGACAGATGTTTTTATTTTGAAAACTGATTTTATATAATTTTGGTATGCTGATTTCAAAAATTCTATGCATTTATTTGTATCGCGTAAGGTTTTCTTGCAAATATTAAATGAAGAAAAACGATATTTCTAAAAAAATGTATTTGTTTATTGAGTAAAAAGGTGGAATACAAGTTAAAAAAGTGGAAAAAAATACTTTACTCAGTCTTTTTTAAGTGAAATCTTTGTCTATTTGTCAGAAAGCTGCGTTGTCCGGACATTCGGTTGTATGTTTTTAAGGGCATATCCCGTTTTAACATCCAGCAGTAGTCCGCCATCATCGTTATGCTCCATCTGCCTTGGTAACGCCGTTCCATTTCCTTAATGTCTTGGTGAAACCTCTCTCCCTGTTCTTCGCTAACTGCTCCAAGATTTTCAGGAAAATAGTTCAAGTGTGAAAACAGGAAATGCACTTTCAAACTCATATTACAACCTAGACGATGAAAGTGTTGTAACATATTTTGAACAATATTTTCGTAGTTTTCGTCCTTAGAGTTCCCAAGATACTTATCAATTACTTCTTTAAATGAAACCCAGGCGTTTTTCTCGACATTGGTCATTATCTTTGCATAATGTTCTTATCTGCGGCCCAACAAAAATACCTTCTTTTAACTTGGCATCGGATAAGGCTGGAAATGTCTCGCACAAATATTTAAAACACTGTCCATTTTTGTCTAGGGCTTTAACAAACTGCTTCATCAAGCCAAGTTTGATATGGGGAGGAGGCAGTAAAACTTTTTTGGGGTCAACCAAGCTATGTCTTAATACATTTTTGCTACCAGGTGTAAGGCTTGTTCTAGAGAGCCATTCTATTTGAGTCCAATGTCTATCCCTTGCTCGACTATCCCACTCACAAATAAAGCATGGGAATTTTGTATAACCTCCTTGTTGTCCTAGTAGCATGCACAGCACTTTAACGTCACCAAAAGCGTCCACTGATGTTCTTGGTAGTTTATTTTCTTTAATAGAAGTTCAAAATTTTCATACGTTTCCATTAAATGTACCGAATGGGCAACGGGAACCGAGGTCAGCTCGTTACCATTGTGCAATGAAACGCCTTTTAAACTACGCTTACTTGAGTCAATAAACAGGCGCCATTCTTCTTTTACATACGGCACATTTCCTAATTTTGAAATTAAGTCAGGAATATTGTTGCAATGCACTAGCGGTCCGTCTTGAGTAAAATATTGACATAACTCTTTTTCGCGATCCCGGTAAAAGCTTGATGTGACGCCAGGTGCCAGTAAATGTTTCTCACGAAGTCGGGAGGCTAACAATTCGGATGCATCCTTTGGAAGGTGCAAATCTCTAATTAAATCATTTAGTTCGCTCTGGTTAAACACTTCGGGCTCTCTGAAATCTGGTGTGAAATCTGAGTCATCTGGGTCGCAATTAGATTCCTCTTATTCTGACGATATGACGTTTTCTAGTGCTTTTGGGGCGGTAGGTATCGGTCTTGGTTGTCTTGGTCGCCAATTTTTACACCAAAATAAGCGCGGTATACATTTTTCACAAAGGAAGTTATAGTTTGCCTCTGCTTTACTACGACATAACTACCACAGATATAACAAAAGTTATTCGGATTGTTCACACAATGTCTTCTTTCCATATTTATACGTTCTAGAACACTTAAAATACGCAACAACGAAGACAACAAGCGCGCGGACACAGTAGCACGACGACTAACACAACCAAACTGCACATAAGCAGGTTTCAACGTTGTATTGACGCTTCTGCGTCGACTCTGTTGCTTTGCTGAGAAATCTAATATTAACCAGTGTTGCCAAATCACATTTAATTTCATAAAAATCAATTCATTTAAAAATCATGCCTAACATGGAACAAACATATTCTTGTCATAGGTATGTGTATTAATAAATTAACATTTTTAAGATATAGAGCGCTATAAAAAAAATTTACGTGATAGAGCAAAAATATGGCGTTTTTTGGAATAAATAACTTGAGATATATAATTATATAACAGTAACATATATTATGATGGTTATATAATTATATATCTTAAGTTATTTAAATATCATATACATTTGCTTATCATGCTGACAGTTCCGTGTTTTCATTCCTGCCTGGTTGTCCGAGTAGGTTTTCGTGGTTTTCCTTCTCGTTTAAGGCGAACGCTCCACGGGCGCATACATAATAATAACTCATGTCTTGCGTTTCCCTGTTTTTGTTGTCTATCTATTTTAGAATACTAAGGCATGATTTATTATTATTCAATTGGAATGTATCTTTGAATAATTTTATCCATAGCAACTCAAATGTATGACATTAATATACTGTCATTTATATTTTATATTCATTGATAAAGGCATCATTTGCCGATACATGTAGGGTTGTTTTAAATATATATATTTTAAAGTAAAACCAGACCTTAAATCGCCAATGAATTGAATTTACCATAACATACAAAGGTCACGAAATAATTATTTATATATATATATATATATATATATATATTGTTATGATACAAACAGCTCGGTTATTCCAGCTATCTGTAAATGAAAAGGTAAGAATTAGCACAAGAGAAACACTCAATTGAATAGCTACATTTGGTGGACACAACTTGTAAAATTAGTGTCGAAATGTTAATAAATTAATATCACAACTTTGTATATTTCAGATTAAATTAGATTTATTTCAAAATTTACTTTTCATATTTTTAATTTTAATTTTTGTCATTCAAGTCAATTACGCGAAATTAAAAAAGATAGTTAATTTATTTACATTTGTATTTTATATCGATACTAATTGAACACGCCCACTTTTCAAATCATAAGAAAAACAGGTTATATTTGTGTTGAAAATTGTACATAACCTAACATCAAAAAGCCAGTCATATCTACTTCTTAATTAATATTATAATTTTGTCTTTCTGTCTAAATTAACATTTTGTCTACATTTTGATTATTATAAATAATTGTAAAAGTACAAAACAAGACAATTTTTACGTTCTAATAAGGCTTTGTAAAGAAATAATTGATAGTTAGCGTGGGTGCAGAATTTTTCACGAGTTGCCTAAAAAGTTATACTCCGTTCTATTAAATTAATTATATACTGAAATACTAGTATTAAAAGAATAAAAATATATAGAAATGGTGTAATGAATACTGGCGCAACATTTGAAGCATTTTTTACGAGAACAAGATCCGACACCGGCAAGCAAACTACGAAAGCATCTTTTGGCCGCAGAACGTCGACCCAATAGCTACATACCAGAATAAGCTTCTACATACCTGCATCGTATAAACCAAGAATACCTCTCTTGATCCTGTTCAGATGAATATCCTGATTAACCGAAACCTTTCTTGATACCTTAACGCTCCCTGCAAGAGACAGGTTAATTTAATTTAATTCTTTTTGTAAAAAATTTATTAAATTATTACATCTTCATTGTACTTTTAAATATATCACTATTTTGATAAAATTTATGAAAAGAACATTACCTATTAAGAATATGTAGTACTTACCATCACAGTGTTTATTTATTTATATTAAAACAAACTTTACTTTATCATTTCACTAGTTACATAACCATAATTTCACACGTGCATATAATTCTAATTCCTTGTTTTGCCGATAGTCAAGTTACTCATCATTGTATACAGATACCTTGCGTTAAATAAATATTTTATACTTATTATTTTAAAGTTCTTTTATTTATCAATGCGTAGCTAGAAATATTTTTTGATATTATTAATTAATTTTCCTTCAGTTTCATAGGAGTATAATACCATCGGCAATGATCCTAACTAAGAGTCAAATTTATTTAGTATCTTGGTCATGCTCTACCGACATCTAGTCGTAATCAGAGATACTACGTACTATTGGCTGGTAATCTAACTTTACCTGTTCATATTAATAAGGCGCCCAATACAATCTTACAGCTAAAGTACGTTTTATTCACTATTTAATTACTTAATATACTGTTAATATTATTTCTCAGCTCATAAGCCTTATATCATTTGACGCCATACGTGGTCGGCCTTGTTTATACCCTATAAACAAATATAAACTCTCAGATACAGCTGACGCATAGATAAATAATTCTATTATAAACCAAGATATCTGTTACCTGAATTTTGTATGTGTAAAGTCCATGTTTGTTATTATATGCAATTTTGTAATTCTGCCTTTTCATTTGTGGAGGAAAGTAAGTATTAGGTTTTTGCGAGGGATACTTGATATTGAAAGGACTGCCAAGAATCAAGGTTTGTCATAAGGAATATTATAATTATTATAATTATTATATATTATTATAATTTGAGCGTACATACTTTAACAATTTACATGTATAATTTATTCTACTTACGTGTGTCTAATAATTGCATTGATATAAAAACATTAACACTTATACTTTACTACAATTATTTACCATTATTTTTCTTAATACCACATATCATAACCACATATTTACATGTAATATCATTAACTTAATACTACAATGGACACCAGACATAGATCAAAAGCTACTAAAGACACGGTTGAAGAAGATAGAACTGAGCAAGGGGATGTTCCCATAACTCTACCTTCAGATTCTGAAGAGGTAAATACAGCGGATAACAGCATGATGATGAACATGTTAAATGCAATAATGACAAATGAATGATATGAAACAAGATATAAACAACAAATTAGAAACTAATAACAAGGACATGAACAATAAATTATATATTACCAATGATAAATTAGGAACAGAGATACAAAACATGAACACGAATATGCAAACTAATAACAATTATTTAAATAACAAATTATATACAAACTCTACAAATTTAAAACAAGACCTAACAGATATAAACAACACATTAGAAACAAATATTTTAAACTTAAAGCAAGATCTAAATAATATGAAACTAGACATAACTAATATGAATAATAACTTAACAGTTAAATTAGAGGCCAATATACAAAATATCAATGAAAAATTTGAACTTAATAATTTAAATATCGATAATAAGCTTGGTGCTTTTAAAGTAGATTTAGAGGGAAAAATAGCAGAGATTTCAACAGCTCAAAAGGCAATGGAGGAGAATGAGCTTAAATATTTAATTAAATTAGATTAAACGGTTAACTTTCAAAACCTGCAATGGGCCAAACAATTAGACGCTACCACTAATGAAATTTATAACATTACTGAGGAAAAAATTAATAATACAAATAAAGAAATACAACAGAAGGTTAATAAAATTATAATAGAAAATAACAATTTATTAGATACAAAATTAATAACATATAATAAAATAAACGAAGACAATACCGAGCTTTTAAAGCAATCTTTAAACCAAAACATCAACATACAGATAAATGAATGTAGGGAAACCTATAACCAAGAAATAAATACAGTTAAACTAAATCTAGATATAATTAAAACAACTCAAAGCGACAATTATACTAAAACTCAAACGAACTTACAACTATTAGAAAATAAAATAAAAAACTACACATTACCTATAAACTATATTAACACAACTAACCCTACAATTAAAATAGAAAGTCTACAGCATTTCGACGGGGACATCACACGAGTACACCCGATGACATATCTTAATTGTATTTTAAGATATTTGGAAGACGTCACCGAGCAGAAACAAAGAATAGAGGTAATCCGAGCAACCCTACGTAACATCGCATAGGAGTGGTTCCAGAAGATCGAGGATCACTGCCTCACTTTAGATCAATTCGTTATTTTATTTACTCGTAATTACTGGAACGAGAACCAGCAAAACAGGGCTAAAATTCGTCTATTGACAGGCAAGTATATATTGGGACAGGTGACTAGAGAAATGTACGCTTCACGTATCTATAACAAATGCAAACACATAAGCGATTGGAGGAATCAATGATTGCGAGACAATTATTGAACCATTTCATCTTCACGGACACACAGGCTATAATTTGTCAAAAGGTGACTGATATGGAAGCCTTAATCGAGATTTTACGTCGCTTGGATGATTTCACCGAGAGCAATCATCACCAACAGCAGTCCAACTTCCGCACTCCGAATAACCGAAGTCACTCATCTCAAAATTACAACACCAATAACGGACCGCCTAATTCACCTCCACCTAGACATACAAATTATAATAATAATAATCGGTTTCAACATTCTGCTAGACCTTTTAATAATTATTACAACAACAGTAATCTTAATTCGAATAATAATCGTAATAATTATAATAACACACAAAATATGCCCGATTCAAATTATCAACAGACAAGGACCCCGAACAGCCATTATCATAATAACAATAGCTCTAATAATTATAACAACAATAACTATCGTAACAACAATAATAATAATTCCCGCCACCAAGCTTATCGACCAAGACGGGGAGTTAATAATATTTACAATCGAGGTCGAGGTCGAGTAAATAACATATACCGTAGACATAGATCCTTGTCACCGATTCGCACGAACCCGGAGGAGGTACAAAAAAAAAACTTCGATGGAACAAGTGGACCTCTCTTCCGACCCAAAACCAGGCCCGTCCTCACAACAAAATGAATGGATACTAACGACTATAACATAACCTGGAATATACAAAATATTATATTCTACCAACCACCCGAAGAATTTATTACAATTGAAGATGCAGGCGACCAAATAACTAAAATATATTCGTTACCCATTGTAATATTACAATTTGACAATATAAATTTAAATTGCTTAATCGATACGGGGGCAGAAATCACACTAATTCAAGAGAATAAAACTAAGCTAATACGGGGATATGAACAAAATATTATTAAAACTAAAGGGACAGATATAGTGGCAGCAAATGGTAAAAGAATGGGGACTGTTACAAAACAATTATGCACAGAAATATTTATAAATAAATCTAAATATACAATTCATTGTTATCTAATCGAGAAATTGTAATACGATTGTATCATAGGTATCGATAATATAAAGGGACTGAAAATGATCTTAGATTTTGAACAAGGTATTATTAATATTGAGAACAACAAGGTTACTATTGAAAAACAGCTGTCTGATGAGGAGATTAAGAAATATAATTTATATAAGAAAGAAGTGTTACTTAAAGAAATCAATAATATTTTACTAGATAATGTACCGTACTATAGTGGAGATAAGGAATGGATCAATGAAATAGATGGATACAAAGATGATTTAATTAATGAAGATATTGGTATGAAGAATATGGACGTTAGGCAAGGAACGATAGATAGTTAAGATAGTTATGAGGGAGAAGATGAAGTAGAGACAAAAGTAGAAAATCAGACAACTGCTATGATTAATAATATAGAAGATATAAGAAAGTTAATAATTAAACAAGAAATACATTATCCAACAGTAATACCTCAATTAATAACAATGCTAAATGAAAATATCACTCTGATTAATAACGATGTGGTATTTGCTAAAGGATACCAACACCCTATTAAAATTGACAACGACAACCCTTTAGTAAGTAAAATTATCCGATCCCATATCATTACCAACAACAAAGAGTTAACCAAGAATTGGAACGACTAGAACAGTCAGGCATAATTGAAAAGTCGAACACATATTTCATTAACCCGATAGTGATAGTGCAGAAAAAAGATTTAACATTGCGAATATGCTTAGATGCGAGAGCTATAAATAAGAGAATCAAGCCTGAATTTGAAATGCCCCAGAACATCGATGTTTTATTGACAAAGTGTGGTAATAAACGCATACTAATAATAATAATAAACTGGATCTTAAAAATGCATTTTGGCTCATTAATCTAGAACCGGAATCAACAAAGTACTGCGGATTTTTAGTAAATGGTATTGTATACCAATTTCGAGTTTGCCCATTTGGCTTGAAATGTTCTCCAGCCGCCCTTATACGTTTTATACATAGTATATTAGACAGATATGACGAATTTGCCTTGCACTACTTAGATGACATCATAATATTCTCTGAAAGCGTTGAACAACACATACAACACCTTGGCATAATTTTTAAAACCTTAAATACTCAGGGAATGAAACTAAACCTATCTAAATGCCAATTTTTCAGACGTGAAATTACCTTGGCTACATTATGAACCATATTATTAGATCCTACACGTTTAGACGAAATTAAAAATTATACTAGACCGAAAAATTTAAAAACATTACGAGGTTTCCTAGGCGTACTAAATTATTATCGAAAATTTGTTTCTAACTATAGTGAGAAAACTTTACCCTTGTTAGACTTGCTTAAGAAAGGAAAGAAGTGGACTTGGACTCCAAAATATGAGAAATGTTTTGTACAATTAAAGGAGAATTTTGTTGAGAACCTTAGACTACACCATCCCGATTTCACGCTACCTTTTATTGTAAGGACGGGCGCATCACACCAAACGATCGCAGCAGAACTTATCCAACTCAAAGACGATACAGAGATACCTATTTATTTTATTTCTCGTACACTTAAAGCTTGTGAGACAAGATATACCATATCTGAGAAAGAGATGCCAGCTATAGTATTCGATTTGACTAAATTAAGATATTATCTTATAGGCAAAACTTTTACTCTTGAAACAGATCATAAAGCCTTGATCAATATAATGAGTTGCAAACTAAATAATAGTAGGATATATAGGTGGACTCTGTTAATACAACAATACGAATTTACCATAAAGTACAAACCTGGTAAAGAGATGATAGCTGCTGATGCACTTACAAGACAGGACGGGGACGTTAAAAGACAAAACATCTGCATAAATCTAGTCAAATTACAGAGACAGGGCATATTCTCAAAGACCAAAATTTTACAAATTCAATCAGGCCTAGAATTTGATGACATCCGTAAACACTTAACCAATGCAGGACAATACAAAGGCATGACAATAAAAGATAATTTTATAACAAAACAGATAGGGAAAAACATAGTTTATGTCACGAACGAAACGCATTCAAGAGAGATAACCAATTACTTACACCAGACGTACACCCATATTGGAGCAAGAAAGTGCTGGTTACTGTTTAGAGAGGCTTTTTATTGTGTAAATGACGAGAGAATTATAAAAAGTGTAATGAGACGTTGTAGAACTTGCGAACTTGCCAAAGATAAAAATTTTACCAATACGAACTTAAGCCACAACATAATAACTTATGATAAATTAGAACTTATATAATTGATTTTCTATCAAATCTTATCCCAAGTACTAAAGGCTATAAAAACATATTAGTGATTTGCGATATCTTTTCGAAATTTATCAAACTGATACCAACGCAAAAATGCAATACTAATACAGTACTTCAAGCTTTAGTTGATTATTTTACACAGTATGGCAAACCTTTGGCAATTCTGTCTGACCATGCCACCTATTTTACTAATGACAGATACAAAGACTTTCTACATTCACACAATATTAAAACATTTTACACCTCAATACGTTATCCACAGGGCAATCCAACAGAACGCTATGTAAGAGAAACTTTAAAATATTTACGTATACTATTAAATGAAAATCATAATAAATGGGCCAAATATTTACATCAAATCGAATTTACAATCAACAATACACCCAGTGCCGTACATAATTACTGTACAATTACTATTTTTACTGGACAACCACCACAACGTCCATTGACAGATCCCGAAGCTATTAATTTAAATGAACGTTTACTACAAGTGAGAGAAAGATTAATTTCTAAAAAACAAAAATGGGAAAACAAGAAAAACTCTGTAAATAAGAAATACAAAACCTATAATATAGGAGACAAAGTTATTGTCAAAAACTTAAGGGTAATTAATATTAAAAATAAAATAATGGGAAAATTATTAAAACCGTATCAAGGTCCTTACATTATAAAACAAATACTAGGAAACAACACTTATGAGCTTACTGAAGAAGAAACAGGGTGTATAGAAGGAAGATATCACATTACTATGATACAAGACTACTTAGAATAATTATAAGATAGTTCATTAAGTATACTGTCTAAGTACAGCTAATAAATTATATAAATTTCTCACGGGTTTGTTATAGATCGAAACAACTTATAAAACATTGATAATGAATAACTAATCAGAAAAAGAATAAATAATCTACATAAGTAACTTAAAATCATGAACATACATACTAAACATAAAAAAAAATAAGATAAAAATAAACTAATAATTACTATGACATAAAGAAAATACACACTTATAAATAAAATAATCTACCATTAACTCAAACCAACATGATATGATATAGAATTATCATTATTAATAATAAAAAAAACAGAGAATCTCAGATAACTCTATTATGATATAAATCAATTCGTTATATATTTTTATTGTTTGATATTATTTAAGGAAGTACTACAAGTTAATATTCTTTATTTCACTCTTCTTGACTGGAAAAGAGATATCTTCATGTTCTTCAGATATTCTTTTCACGGGGATTAATGTTATGATACAAACAGCTCGGTTATTCCAGCTATCTGTAAATGAAAGGGTTAGAATTAGCACAAGAGAAACACTCAATTGAATAGCTACATTTGGTAGACACAACTTGTAAAATTAGTGTCGGGATGTTAATAAATTAATATCACGACAAGTTTGTATATTTCAGATTAAATTAGATTTATTTCAAAATTTACTTTTCATATTTTTAATTTTAATTTTTGTCATTCAAGTCAATTACGCGAAATTAAAAAAGATAGTTAATTTATTTACATTTGAATTTTATATCGATACTAATTGAACACGCCCACTTTTCAAATCATAAGAAAAACCCGCGAACAGGTTATATTTGTATTGGAAATTGTACATAACCTAACATCAAAAAGCCAGTCATATCTATTTCTTAATTAATATTATAATTTTGTCTTTCTGTCTAAATTAACATTTTGTCTACATTTTGATTATTATAAATAATTGTAAAAGTACAAAACAAGACAATTTTTACGTTCTAATAAGACTTTGAAAAATAAATAATTGATAGTTAGCGTGGGTGCAGGATTTTTACACGAGTTGCCTAAAAAGTTATAATCCGTTCTATTAAATTAATTATATACTGAAATACTAGTATTAAAAAAATAAAAATATATAGAAAAGGTGTAATTAATACTGGCGCAACATTTGAAACACTTTTTACGAGAACAAGATCCGACACCGGCAAGAAAACTACGAAAGCATCTTTTGGCCGCAGAGCGTCGACCCAATAGCTACATACCAGAATAAGCTTCTACATACCTGCATCGTATAACCCAAGAATACCTCTCTTGATCCTGTTCAGATGAATATCCTGATTAGTCGAAACCTTTCTTGATACCATAACGCTCCCTGAGGACACAGGTTAATTTAATTTAATTCTTTTTGTAAAAGCCTAATTAATAATTATTTCTTAACCAATAAAAAATTTATTAAATAATTACATCTTAATTTTACTTTTAAATATATCACTATTTTGATAAAATTTATGAAAAGAACATTACCTATTAAGAATTTGTAGTACTTACCATCACAGTGTTTATTTATTTATATTAAAACAAACTTTACTTTATCATTTCACTAGTTACATAACCATAATTTCACACGTGCATATAATTCTAATTCATTGTTTTGCCGTTAGTCAAGTTACTCATTATTTTATACAGATACCTTGCGTTAAATAAATATTTTATACTTATTATTTTAAAGAAGTTCTTTTATTTATCAATGCGTAGCTAGAAATATTTTTTGATATTATTAATTAATTTTCCTTCAGTTTTATAGGAGTATAATACCACTGGCGATGATCCTAACTAAGAGTCAAATTTATTTAGTATATTGGTCATGCTCTACCGACATCTAGTCGTAATCAGAGATACTACGTACTATTGGCTGGTAATCTAACTTTACCTTTTCATATTAAATAAGGCGCCCAATACAATCTTACAGCTAAAGTACGTTTTATTCACTATTTAATTACTTAATATTCTGTTAATATTATTTCTCAGCTCATTACCCTTATATCAATATATATATATATATATATATATATATATATATTGTATTCTTTGTGACCTTATACTTTATAGGTTATTTGTAAAGTTTTTGGCGTTTTTTAGGTTATATAAAAACCAGTAATTGCATGAAAATAATTTTATTCATTTACCATTACATGTTTCGGATAATGTTCCTTTCTCTAATGGTGATGATTTGACTAGAACAGAGTACTCCCATTATATAACAAAGTCGTATTTCTATTGTTACAAATAAGTTTGAAATTACATAACTGTGCGCGTACTTGCGTTGTGATTGTGTCCTCATGTTCTAATTTAAATTTCCCTTTATATAAATTACTTTTTGTAATAGCATAATCACATTGTACGATTTGTTTTTAAACATATAAATAGATAAAATATATTAAAATGTACTAAAACTAATATGCACGTAACATATTAAAAATTATTCTCTGTTGCTGTGTCGTGTACATGTGTATGCTATTCTGGGGATCTGGGCGAATGTGTGGTTTTTATTTTTAGTTTTTTAATGTATTTTATATGTATAACTTCACCTGTAATGTAAAGTACAGTGTTGTATGATTGAAATAGACCAAATGCTGTTTTATAAATCTATCATGAAAAATGTTTTTGTATCTTGAATATATGAAGTACGTGTGTGTGTGTGTATGCGAGTGTGTCTGTGTGTATATTATTCTATGGTAAGATGTCGATGATCATTTGATTATGTTATAATATATAGAGCTTAAGTTGCTGATATCACTTCTGTTATTGATGCGAATCATTTCCTTAATTTCACGTTTTTTTTTGTTGGATTCCTTGTCTATAATTTCAGTACCGTCATAGTTAAATCGGTGGTCAAACTCAATTCTATGTGATGCCAAGGCTGCTTTATCAGTTTTGGAATGTTTGTGGAATTGTAATTGTTTATTGAGATATTGTTTAGTTTATCCTGTGTAGCATCCATTGCAGTCATTGGAAGAAATTCTGTATATGTTTTGTTTGTTGCTTTCTATTTTTGGTTTGAGGTTCGAATAAAGTTTCTTAAGAGTATTATTGAGTTTATAATATATTTTTATATTGTATTGTTGTAAGGAGTGGTTAATTTTTTTGGAGAGATTGTGGACATATGGTATGCAATATTTCAACAAATTCAACAAATTCCATGATAAAATACACTATACCATAGAAACTGAAACTAACAAAAATATAGACTTCCTATGGTGCAACAAACCCACCACATCCTTCAGATACACTCAATATGATTCGAATGCTCCGGTTGCATACAAAAAAGTATTATAAACAATCTAACCGATCGCTCAATAAAACTATCACACACCAAATTTAGAAAAACAAATATAAAAAAAATTAAAACCATATTAACAGAATACAAGTATCCTACACAATTTATAAACCAAACAATAAAAAAGCATGTTCACAAAATATATAGCAACACTGTAAATACACATAGCAAGGAATCT
Source organism: Melolontha melolontha (assembly GCA_935421215.2). Classification (NCBI taxonomy): domain Eukaryota; kingdom Metazoa; phylum Arthropoda; class Insecta; order Coleoptera; family Scarabaeidae; genus Melolontha; species Melolontha melolontha. Next base: position 152,030,844 of record OW285236.1, on the reverse strand, counting down.
CAAAACTATATAAGCATACCATATGTCCACAACCTCTCCGAAAAAAATTAACCACTGCTTACAACAATACAATATAAAAACACTCAATAATACAAGAGTATTATTTTTGTTGTTTTCCATTTTTGGTTTGAGGTTCGAATAAAGTTTCTTAAGAAAGAAACTTAATTCGAACCTCAAACCAAAAATAGAAAACAACAAACAAACCCACACCATATACAGAATTCCTTGCAATGACTGCAATAGATGCTACATAGGACAAACTAAACAATATCTCAATAAACGATTACAAGGCCACAAATATTCCAAAACTGATAAAACAGCCTTGGCGTCACATAGAATTGAGCTTGGCCACCGATTTAACTATGAAGGTGCCGAAATTATAGAGAACGAATCCAACACAAAAAAAAACGTGAAACTAAGGAAATGATACACATCAAAAAAGATATTAACAGCACAAATAACAGAAGTGATATCAGCAACTTAAGCTCTATATATTATAACATAATCAAATGATCATCGACATCTTACCATAGAATAATATACACACAGCCACACTCGCATACACACACACACACATACTTCATATATTCAAGATACAAAAACATTTTTCATAATAGATTTATAAAACAGCATTTGGTCTATTTCAATCATACAACACTGTACTTTACATTACAGGTGAAGTTATACATATAAAATACATTAAAAAACTAAAAATAAAAACCACACATTCGCCCAGATCCCCAGAATAGCATACACATGTACACGACACAGCAACAGAGAATAATTTTTAATATGTTACGTGCATATTAGTTTTAGTACATTTTAATATATTTTATCTATTTATATGTTTAAAAACAAATCGTACAATGTGATGATGCTATTACAAAAAGTAATTTATATAAAGGGAAATTTAAATTAGAACATGAGGACACAATCACAACGCAAGTACACACATAGTTTTGTAATTTCAAATTTATTTGTAACAAGAGAAATACAACTTTGTTATATAATGGGAGGACTCTATTCTAGTCAAATCATCACCATTTGAGAAAGGAACATTATCCGAAACATGTAATGGTAAACAAATAAAATTATTTTCATGTAATTACTGGTTTTTATCTAACCTAGAAAACGCCAAAAGCTTTACAAATAATCTATATATATATATATATATATATATATATATATATATATATATATAATAACTTCGTGACCTTGGTATGATATGGTAAACCTAATCAGTAGGCGATTAAAGGTCTGTATATTATTTCAAAATATATGTATTTAAAAAACTCTACATGTTTCGGCTGTATACGCCTTTTTCAAGAGAATACAAAATATGAATGAATGATCAATTCATATTTTGTATTCTCTTGAAAAAGGCGTATACAGCCGAAACATGTAGAGTTTTTTAAATACATATATTTTGAAATAATATACAGACCTTTAATCGCCTACTGATTAGGTTTACTATATATATATATATATATATATATATATATATATATATATACAAAAAGGTTTTGTTTAAGTATGACAATACGTTAAGCACGTATAAAGCGTTTGTACAATATGAAACAAACATGTAAATAATTTACATATCTGTAACTATGCACATGGACAATACACCTCGTATTTTTAGCATTTACTTCTGCTTGATACATATGTTTCTGCCATCTAGGCGTCCTCAGTTAAGCTAGTGAAGCAATGTATACAAATTAATACAAACCTGTTATAAACAACTGGTTTGTATCTGTATTTAAATTTACTGAAATAGCCCGCATAGATCAAGCAAGTTCCGTACTATAAGAAGACAACTATTTAATAATTGACATCTTACGGGCGAAAGAGACTTTGTCCGGAGGGCTACCTATCGTTCGAACAGCTAAGCTGCTACGGGAAACGATAAAATACGTATGTAGATGAAGTAGATGTAGTCCATTAACAACCAGCCAGATGGCGGTAAATATACAAAAAGGTTTTGTTTAAGTATGACAATACGTTAAGCACGTATAAAGCGTTTGTACAATATGAAACAAACATGTAAATAATTTACATATCTGTAACTATGCACATGGACAATACACCTCGTATTTTCAGCATTTACTTCTGCTTAATACATATGTTTCTGCCATCTAGGCGTCCTCAGTTAAGCTAGTGAAGCAATGTATACAAATTAATACAAACCTGTTATAAACAACTGGTTTGTATCTGTATTTAAATTTACTGAAATAGCCCGCATAGATCAAGCAAGTTCCGTACTATAAGAAGACAACTATTTAATAATTGACATCTTACGGGCGAAAGAGACTTTGTCCGGAGGGCTACCTATCGTTCGAACAGCTAAGCTGCTACGGGAAACGATAAAATACGTATGTAGATGAAGTAGATGTAGTCCATTAACAACCAGCCAGATGGCGGTAAATATACAAAAAGGTTTTGTTTAAGTATGACAATACGTTAAGCACGTATAAAGCGTTTGTACAATATGAAACAAACATGTAAATAATTTACGTATCTGTAACTATGCACATGGACAATACACCTCGTATTTTCAGCATTTATTTCTGCTTAATACATATGTTTCTGCCATCTAGGCGTCCTCAGTTAAGCTAGTGAAGCAATGTATACAAATTAATACAAACCTGTTATAAACAACTGGTTTGTATCTGTATTTAAATTTACTGAAATAGCCCGCATAGATCAAGCAAGTTCCGTACTATAAGAAGACAACTATTTAATAATTGACATCTTACGGGCGAAAGAGACTATATATATATATAGTTGATTAAATTGGTCGGTGAATTAAGTTCTGTTTTACTTTGATATGTATATATTTAAAACAATTTTACATGTTTCGACACATTAGTGCCTTTATCAAAGAAATTAATAATAAAAATGTAAGATTGTTTTAAATATATACATATCAAAGTAAAACATAACATACAAAGGTCAAGAAATAATTATCTATATATATATATACATATATATATATATATATATATATATATTCTGACTGAATTTTTGGAACTGACCCGGATTGAGGAGTCCGTGAACGGACTAGTTTCTGCTCTAGCTTTCGGAAAACTCGCTGTTATAATATAGCGCTTCGAGAACTACTAGACTCCTAAGTACTAGACTCGCTGCTGACATTTTCGGTAGGTAGTTCTCGGAGCGTTACTTGATGTAGAATATTCTACATCAAGTAGCGCTCCGAGAACTACCTCCCGAAAATGGCAGCAGCGAGTCTGCTGAAAGCTCGAGTAGAAACTAGTCCGTTCACGGACTCCTCAACGCGGGTCAAAAATTCAGTCAACACAAATTATTGCCGCGAAAACCTCCGAATGAACATATATATATATATATATATATATATATATATATATATATATATATATATATATATATATATATAAGGTAAACTTAATAAGTCGGCGATTAAAGGTCTGGTTCATTATTTCAAAGTATATATATTTAAAACAACCCTACATGTTCGTCAATGATGCCTTTGTCAAGGGAAAAAAATATAAATGACAGAATATAAATGTCAAATAATTGAGCATTATTTGACATTTATATTCTGTCATTTATATTTTTATATGTGTGTGTATATAACGTGTGTTCATTTGAAAAGTCAATCTAGGTTACTTTGAAATTTTGATAGAATAAGACGCATATATATTAGTATGTGTTTGTTGTTCCGTAAACGTAAATCCAAATGACATTTGATAATGTTAATCACATTTGTTATTTATTTGTATTCAAAATATACGACTTCTAGGTTAAGTGGTAAATTTTAATTTACGACATACTTCAAAATGTTCTCAGTAAATCACATGCTACTAGATTGACTTTTCAAATGAACAACCGTTATATATGTATATATACGAAATAAAACGTAAGAATGTAAAGTGTTTCTTTAGGAATATTGGCCTGGTAATTAAATCAATATTGAATCCATAGTTACGTTGCGGTAGTATGTATACGGTCCTTTTCAAACAGTAATTTTATTAATTAAAATTAGTGAATGTACAATGTTTATGTTGATTTACTTTTGCTTACGTTAAATATTATTCTGTTGCAATCGAAGTGCTGTATATTACATATTAAAATTATATATGAATTTTAAAATTACATATAAAAAATTAAGATACCTTATAAATAATATGTAATATGTAATATGTAATAGACATGTTGTCAGTCCGTATTCTAAACTTAATGTGATAACTACATCTGTTTTCTCTCTATACTTTTTTTTTACATACATGTCCTTGAAAATTCTTTTCAAACGTTTGCGTGTTTATTATTTCGCAAGGGAGGATTATGATTGCAATGCCGCTGAAAGGAGGGTTTCTTTGATGGCCAAATATATTGTTGAAGGATTTTTATATCGATTATAACGTTTATAGAATTTTTGTTTTTTTATATGCGGAAGCTGTGCTTTTTTAAAGCTGTAGAATTGTTTGAAAATTTGTGTTCGTTTAATCATCCTTGTAAATATTATGTTGTTTTTTCGATGTATACACCCTTGTAATCGTTTAGCTTACGACTAACACTGTATTTTGAAGTGCCCAATATTAACATGTTCTAACAAGTGCTTGAGTTTTTTCCACCGATAAAAAAAAGGTATCTCACCTCTTAAGAACCCCAAAAGATTGGTCCGCCTTCGAATATATGAAATAAAGTGCAACGACTGCGATTGCACATATATAGGATAAACTAATAGAAGAGTTCATGTTCGCAGAGATAAAAATAGAAACGCCGTAGCCAAGAAATAACAGACGTCATCGCTGGTCCAACTTATAAGGGGGACTGGGCGCATGATTGATTTCAACAGAAAGAAAACTTTAGCCAGGAGCACGAACTACATGGTTTGAATAATAAGAGAAGCGATCCAAATCGACAAACGTCCGAACAGCCTATGATGGTCGATTAGTGTCTTCTTCTAAGCTGTTACATAAGTTTTGGTATTAATTTTGCAACCGTCTGGGTTGTTGAGGGATTTAATGTTGTAGGATCTGGAATGTGGATTGCGGGCATTTGTGTTTTTCGTAGTTTAGGTTGATGTTTATGCCGGAAATCAGCGGATTGTCGTGTGTGGGAGCATTCGTGAAGTAGTTTTTAGCTAGCTCCAGAATGTATTCGGAAATGGTAGGGATTTCTAGGTCTTGGTGGAGTAGAGAGTTCCTTACGAACTGCGCCTCCCCGATCATGAGGCGTAGTACTTTGTTTTGTAATACTTGTAATCTTCTTATGTGTAACTTGGCTGCGTGTCCCCAGACCAGGGCTGCGTACGTCATTCTTGGGCTGACGGTGCACTTGTATATTAACGTGCGGAGTCGCAGATTTAATTTATTGCTGTTGTGTAGAATCGGGTATAGTTTAACTATAGTTGCAGTGCCTCGGTTCGCCATCTATTTGATGTGGTCGCCCCACGTCAGTCTACGATTAAGAGTTACGCCGAGGTACTTGGCGCCCCTCTCCCAGGGAATGTCAGTCTCGAAAATTCGTAAATTCATTAATTGTTGGTGATTTGTTAAAGTATGTGGCGGCACTCTTGTTTGGGTTAATAGTAATTCTCCAGGTGGAGAACTGCTCTTCTAGGACTTCAACAGACTCCTGCAGTCTTGTCACGCCACGGAGACGGTTCCGCGTACGTCTGAAGACAGCAGTGTCGTCCGAATAGAGTGCCAGGTGGTTGTCTGGTGGGAGTTTGGGTATGTCGTGAATGTAAATATCATATAGCTTGAGGAAAGCGCGGATCCCTGAGAAACTCCTGCGAGGATCGGTTTAGGACGGGATATGGACTTTTTAAATTTGGCTTGGAAGGATCGGTTCGCTAGGTAGGATTTGATGATCTGAACAAGGGGAATTGGAATGCTGGAAATAAGGAGCTTGTAGAGGAGGCCCTAATGCCAGACGCGGTCAAACGCCTGCGCCACGTCCAGGAAGAGGGCGATTTTTTACGTCTGCAGTTGAAACCGTCTATAATGAAGCTCACGAGGCAGTGGAGCTGATGGGTTGTGGAGTGAGTGGACCGGAAACCAAACTGCTCGTCCTGGATGATTTTTCTTTTTTCGAGTTCTTCTAACAGCCTGGTGTGTATTATTCTTTCATGGATCTTCCCCATCCCTGGTAGCAGACTGTTGGTGTGGTAGTTCTGAGGAAACACTGCGTCTTGGTTCTTCTTCCTGATCACGATCATCTCTGTCTTCCTCCAGATCGTGGGGAAGTGTGGCAGCCGAAGGCAGGTGTTAATAATGTTTGTCAGGAACATTATACATTTCTGCAGCATGGCTTTTAGGGTGGCATTTGTAATCTTGTCGTGCCGGGCGCTTTCTTTATCTTTAGTTTTCTGATTAGGTTTTATTTCCTCCGGAGTGGCAGGCCTTATTGGTGTCTTGTCCTGGACATTCAGCTGTCTGCTTGTGAAGTTCTCTATGCCTTCCATGTGCTCCAGGTCGGCGTTTTCGTAACTTGGCTGGAAGGAGCTATCCAGGTGGTCAGCAAAAGCTTCAGCCTTGTCTAGGTCGGAGAAAACCTTGCTGTTTCGTCCGTGGATCGGTGGGACCGGCGGAATGTGTTTCCTGTCCAAGGCCTTCCTGAAGTGCCGTATTCCTCCAGGCCTTCGCTTCTAGATGTCCACCGCTCGTTTCCATTGTCACTCAGTTTGTTCCGAATCTCCATCTGCTGTCGGTTCAAGGGTTTTCGGTCCTCCGGGTTATCAATTCTTACGAATCTTCTTTGGGTTGCATTTTTATTCGTATCAGTTCCTGGATCTCAGTGGGGATTGCGTCTGGATACTGGATCCTCCTTACATGGTTTTCTGTGAAGCAGATGGCCTATTGGAGGGCTGTGAAGACCTGAATGGATTGCTCAATTTCTTGAGTGAAATGTAAGGTAGTGATATAAGGAAGGTTTTGGATGAGGTGTTCAGTGAAGGCTGGCCAGGATATGACAATGGTTGTAGGTTCGGGTTCTTCAATCTCTTCTCTAAGCTCTATGAGGATGGGGTTGTCATCCGAGTCTAGCTCGTAGAGGAAGGTGATGGTGTGATGAATTGAATGTTCTTGGCGATCATAATGTCCAGAACGTCGGGCCGCGCACGATAGCCAAAGTGGGTGGGTTCCGTTGGTCCATCGACGATGATGTCGTGTTCCAGCATATATCTGTGTAGTCGAGTTCCAGCGGGGTTTTGGACTCGAGCGTTCTATGCTCGGTGTTTGCAGTTCCAATCAACGGCGAATATCGTTGGAAAATTGCTGGCCAGCAGCTCGTCCAACTCCTGGAAATCTAGTGCAGCTGGAGGTGGTTTGTACACTTGCACAACATTCACTGGACCCGACGACGTGGACACCGCAACCCTCGTGAAGGCATGCGATCTAGAGTTATGTATTGGTGGTGGCTAATGGAATTTAGGATGAGTACTGCAATACCTCCACCAAGTCTGTGGAGTCTGTCGTTGCGATAAGCTGTATAACCTGGAATCTGCAGGTCGTCTCCGGCACGCAGGAATGTTTCTTGTAGGAGGATGACGTCTACTGCGTACCTTCGTGCGAATTCGGCAAGGGAATGCAGTTTGTGCACTACTGACTTACCATTCCACTCAGATATCTTCAGCGACCTGGGTAGATTTAATTGTTGGTACATTGATGATTGAAGAAGTTACATATCTCTTGTGTGTGCCCAAAGATGATGCTCGTTGGATTGCACGTTTGAGAGGCTTGAGCCGAATTTGAAAACCAAGGATAACAGTCCGACTACGTTATCCATGGTGAAGTTCTTATTGGGCCCCTTTGATGGAGAGGAGAAGATCTAGTTTGACTTATTGTTTGAGTGGGAACTCGATTTTTTGGTTTGCGGCTGGGGTTGGCCTGGGGGGATTTATGGTGGAATTTCCGCAGCAGATGTAGAAGCGACGCCTGTCTGGAAGCTTGGGGAAGTTTTTAGAACCTAGAGCAGATATTGAAGTAGTCGATGCCAAGGGGTTCTGCTAGAGGTTAGGTGTTTCTTCCTCTCGGTTGCTGGTTTTCTCAAGGGAGCTTCCGGGCAGCCCCGGTAGCTGGAAGGGTGCACATCCCCCAGTACATCTTTCAGGTTGAAAATCCTCTTGCCGTCGTCGCTTTATGGCACCTGGACTATAAAAAACGGCATCGCGATGCGTCCGCGGGTCTTCAACATGTGGTTGCATTCTAGGACGTTATAGCTCTTATCGATGGTGTCTTGTTTTATATCTTCGTCATCAATAGTCGATGGGATCCCTCTGATGACGACCCTCAGAGGTTTTTCGGCTGGGAATCTGTACGTGATGTGAGGCGCTATAAATAACCAATATCCAGACAAGACAAAAATCAGAATGGTGGTCAAAACAAATAGAAGAAGTACAACTTCAAAAAATTGCTTAAGTTAAATGGTTATAGTCTAAAGGCCAAGACGATAGGAAACATACCAGAGATGGAACAAAGAAGTTAAAATGACGTAAAAAAAATAAAAACTAAATACGGGAAGAAAAATGTGAAGAACTAGAAAGACTGATGGGAGGTACGAGAGTAGCCCACGCATGGAAAGCTTTAAAAACTCTTAGGAAATACGAGACGAAAGGAATACATATCTGTTTAGTTAGCATGCAGCAATGGGAATCGCATTACAAAAAGCTTTTAACGGAGACCAGAATAGAGTGTAAATAGGAAGACACGAACGGAAACAAAATATATTTAGACGAAAGACATGCCATTGATAGAATAAACCAGAAGAATCGATACAGGCATTAAAGGAAATTAAGAACGGAAAAGCAACTGGGCCAGGGGATATTCCTATAGAGTTAGTTAAAAACGCGCCGAACAAACTCTTTGAACTTTTAGTCGAACTATTTAACAGATATGTGTTCGAAAGGGTTAATGTACCGCTAAAGAAACTATTTGAGGTATTGAACAAAACGAAACTAGATCCGTTATATATCACGACGGTATACAATTTGTATCACAACGCCGAGACCTAGGTCAAAATAGGCAATAAAGTATCCAAGCCGTTTGAAATAAACAAAGGGCTGAAACAAGGATGTTGTCTTTCCCCTACATTGTATAAGATTTACTTGCAAAAGGCTCTTAAGACCTGGAGAAGAAAGCGTATAAATATGAGCATTGGGGAAGAGAGTTTATATACGCTCCTGTTTGCAGATGATCAAGTCGTAATAGCAACTGGCTAAGACAACATAAACTATATGACGCGAAAACTATTGGAGGAGTATGAGAAATGGGGGCTAAATATAAATATCGTGAAAACTGAGTACTTATCAATAGAAGATAAAACCGCAGACCTAAACCTCGACAACAACATTATTAAGAAATCTAGCCAGTATAAATACCTCGAAAGCATCATTTCCGAAGTCGGTAGGAACGAGTGCGATATAGAAAACAGACTAACCCAAGGAAATAATAGTATCCAAATTCTTAACTCTCTGCTTTGTCAAATAAAATAAAAATAAGAACGAAGTTACACATGTATAAGGCAATTGTAGGTCCAATAACAACCTACAGTGTAGAATATTGGCAACTGACAAATAGAGGGAAAAAAAGTTGAAGCCGTATCCATCTCTCTGCTTAAATTCACGCACAATCATTCTTGACGTTCTCTTCTTAATAATTCCGCTTAGAAGTAAGTCGACGAGTGTTAAAACTAAAAAGTCATTTTGAATTGAAACAGTGTTACTATTCTGCGGCATGCAGGAAATGACAAATTGACTTTATTTCATAAAAATTCACTAGTATAATGTTATTTAGCGAGGATAATTTTTTTCCCCGGATTTGAAAGTTTTACACCCACGTGTTTGCTTCAGGTGTTCTGAGATAAGGGGACGGCTGTAATTTTATCACGGCATTGTTCTCCCGTTTATTATATTACTCTGAAATCTTCTACTTATTCTTTTTTTTTCTCATTTATTTAGGGCTGTTAGTGTCCGCTGAGAAAAACTGTTTGTTAGTATCCGCTAAGAAAAACTGTTTGTTATTATCTGCTAGGAAAAGTTGCTATGTTAGTATCGGCTAATGGGAAATCCACCTAATTAGACGAGAGATTGATTTCATCCGCAGACATCTAATTACCCGGACACAGGAAATCAACGCAATTGGATCTAAGGGTCATCTTTCACGCAAGGTAGTGTTACCGGCGACGGCCTCCGGTTTGAAGCATAACGTGTTTGAGCGTAGACTGGTTCCAAAATACAAAGACATTCATCATCATCCAGCCCGTCACGAACGAAACAGCAGCAACGATCCGACTCCAACCGCAGGTGCATCGTGAATGACGGCAAACCATCGCCCCACCCATATATTTATGCATTCACAATGCCACCGCTAGGCCCCGCCCACCAACGGCATGGACCAGTCACCGAGGAGTGGGGCAACTTCCCCACTCCGCCAAATCATATAAAAGCAGGCCCGTTTCCCTGGAGGACACAGTCGTCTACCAGGCGTGCCAGCCTGTAGACACAAGTCCTCACAGTCGTCTACCAGGCGTGCCAGCCTGTAGACACAAGTCGTCATAGTCGTCTACTCGGCGTGCCAACCGATAGTCACAAGTCAGAGTCAATCATAATCAGCTACCCGGTGAGCCATCCGGTACTGATTGCCAGTGAACAGTTAAAGTGTAAGTGAAAGTGCGTGACCCCCGCTGACAATTGTAAGTACTGTACAAGTGCATTCTAGATATAAGGTTATTGTTTAACATTTGTGTGTAAGACTTTGGGCACACGTTTAAATAAAGAGAGTTAATAGTTGATGTGCCCAAACAATCAGTGTTTTATTTAAACAACCTGGTACAAAGAACATTCCATTTAAACAACAAAAGAGAGCATTTCCATTTAAACACTAACAAAAGAGAGCACTACCATTTAAACACCATCGAAAGAAAGAGTATTTCATTTAAACACCACCGCAACAAAAAGCACTACCATTTAAACACCACCGCAACAAAGAGCACTACCATTTAACACCACGGACAAAATCAAGTCCGTTAAAACCCCGAAACAAGAACAAACCGGACGGTGGGCCAAGCAACCCACCTCCGCCCCCAAACACCATTGTCACCGGGAGGCCGACTGAGCAAGCCAGGGCCGGCCACCCGCTTATTTCGATAATTATTTTAATTTTAATTATCTCCCGGTGTAACAGTAGTGTGTAGAGAATAATATTTTTGTGACAAAGTCCCGGAAAAGCAATATAATAGTGATTTTGGAGGAACGCATGGCGTCCTAAAACATGGTGTTCTACTCACCATTTTATTTTATTTTATTTTTTTTTCTCTTGCCTCCATATAAAATTTAACTAAGTTCATTTCATATATTAATCGCTTAATCAGTTTTCTAATTTAAATTTTTGTAATATTTTTTTTAATAGTATCAATCTCACATGTCGGAATTTGATTTAAAGTAAAGAAATTTGAGTAAATTAAATTAAAATCAGGTACTTGGATCGACACCAACGGTTTTTTGAAGGATTGGTCCGTATATGTCAGGAATGCTGTACCTTTTTTATTGTTTTGACGATGTGTGAACACTATCTTCTTATATTGTGAACGTTTTCGGGTAAGTATATAACAGTTTGAATACATTTAATGATATTTTAAGATTTTACAATATTTTTTAACATAGTTTTTCTTACAACAACCCAAGCGACGCTCTTATCTATTGTTTTTTTGCCTTGACCTGCAAACGATTTATTTTTGCTTAATACAAGTATTTGATTTTTTTATTTGTTCTATTCGACTTATTTTATATCTCATATTAATTGATATTACCGTTATAATAAAAAATAATAATTATCAAATAGTAATTACAATCTTTTAAATGTCTATTAATGTCACATGTGTGCAAGTTAAAATCGATGATTCCCGCGGTGAGTTAGTTAAAATAAAAAATATTACGGTCGATAAAATAGATTTGCATATAATATTAATATTATCATTCAAGTTAATTAGTTTTGGAATTACAAATAAATTAATGATTTTTGATAATGTAAAATGATCTACATAAATAATAAAAATTATTCCAAAAAATTTTTATAATTAAATACGCGGCATTAACTTGTTACATATCTTACACTGTAAGTGTATGGTCGTCTTTCATAATTCTTAATCTAACACTTATTACTAACATGTATGTTCTTTTTCTTCTAGTTTCTGGTAACATGACGAACTACATCAATATATATATATATATATATATATATATATATATATATATATATATATATATATATATATTGTTGTCAGGCAAATTACCTCCAACAATATATTTCAATTTAGTTATTTCATATATAAATAAAATTTTGAAAAATTTAAAAATATTATTATATACATTTTTAATCACTAAGTATAAGTAAAGGAAAATCAAAGGAAATATAAATATAATATTATGAATAGTTTTTAATATCCAAATTTAGAATATGTAATTAATTCTGATGGAAATTGTAATTGACACAAATTTGAACATTTTATAAATTCCACATCATTTCCGTTGTTCAAACAAACCAATGGGAAGATGTGTAGAAGATTTTAAGGGGACGCTTTTGTTTTTTTATCGGCGTCTATGGAAGTCGTTGCATAAAGCCCGTGAGATAAGGACGCCATTTTTCGAAAGATATCAGCGTTGTTCCTAGTCCGCATATTACTAAAATAGATATTTAAAATAATTACAACGATTTAAAGTGTTTAAAATATATTCGAAAGATAGCTTAACGTTTAATTAATTAATAAAAAGTCATTTGAACGGCGTACACCAGTGATTATATAATTTATCATCATTTTAAATTTAGAAATCCAACATGGCGACTACCGATTCTTAGTTTTAAAACTCAATATATCAGGAAGATTACCTTATTTTGGGAACTTCAAGTAGAAAATTAATCATCCTGTACTTACTGTCCTTATTCAAGACTAGTATTTTAAGAAATCCTAGAAGATTTACTCAATATTGTGACTATCCCGAAGAATTCCTTCGCAGAGCAGCCTATCTATACCGTATACGTAATTAAAACTCATTCCTGATCCAGATTTAGAAGATCCGAGAGATTTTTCCTGTTTCCAGTATTAGTTGATGTAATATTCAAGATCCTTCCTTTTATCCGGATTCAACTTAGCATCCCGATTTAGAGGGTACCTAAAATTACACGCATAAGAGAGTAATCATTTGGTAATTAGTTTAAAATAAATCGATAAACCTTGTCATACTCGTAACTTAATCACACTTTGAAACTATTCAGAATACATTTTTCGGTAAACCAATTGGATCATACTTATTACTAATTTAAAGTTTATAGCCCATTCTAGAGCTATCTATCATTTATTTTGGGTCATTTAGATGTGAATTACCTCATCAAGGTAATTCCTTCTCCGTACACATCGGTTATACTGTTATCAGTGTATTATTGCATCACAAAGTTCTTTTTGATTCATGCATTTTATGTTTTAAATAATTTATATTTCCTTTGATGCAAACAATCTAACGTTCTGTAGTTTTGATTAATTACATTTCCAGAAAGAACATATAACTTAGGTTATTGTAGCATAATAATTATAGTGAGTAAGAGTATTGAAAACAAATACCTACCTGTTAAGGTATTCATTATACAATCACCGTATTTGTTACTTTCTTTTCTTAGCATTTTGTTTTAAAATAAATATTTTATATCACTTTGTCTGAAGTAGAAGTTTTATTGTTTATGATTAACCGTAAATATATATACTGAAAGGTTTCATTTTTAGTCTACCTAATTTAGCGTAGATCTAAATCTAGTTGATTACACTAAGTGAGTTCCTCCTAACCTGATATAGATGTCAGCTTGTCCGACAAAACGTTTAGGTGATCGATAAATATCCTTTCCTAATCGATAAATATATTTTATAGAAATTGGTGAAAATAAAGGTTTATTGTTTTTTTTTATGTGTGTTTTCTTTCCTCAGCTTTTAGACACGGACCAATTCACACGCCTGAGATATTTATAAGTTATTTGTAAGAGTCTCATTTATATTACAGAATGTTGTAAACTTCCGCATCGAACATTATTTAGACGACCGAACGTGGGTATCATATTGTTGCAGTAGCATTTCCAAGCACATTCGCTGGCGGGGTTTACTACATTTATTGACGCCATAATGTGGTGGCAATTTATTACAGTACAGAGAGCGAGGATTGCTTATCTCATTTATTGACGCCCTAACGTCGTACCAATTTAAAATATATTTCTTTTAGATAATTAACAAGCCACGTGGAGTAGAAGAAGCTCGAGGTACTATCGAAGTTAGCAGATTAAAAACATCATATATTTGTATTTGTAATTAAAAAAAAATATATAAAGAATTAATTGTTTTTGTTTTATTGTACTTAAGAGGAACAAAAAAAAGGATATATCATGACTTAAACCACGCGTTGTAAAACATTAAATTATATACCAGACAAATTGATTAATTTATTAAAATATTCAGAGTAAAAAAAAAAAATTAAAATTAAAATCCAGTAGCTACAAATATTTTTATTGTAATATCCGCATTGTACATATATCATTTATTGTTATATTTGCTTGTAAACACCTGACACACACGCACATAAATAAACCATGATGCAAACACGTGCTCGTTCTGTTAGTGGAGAGGACCAAGAACGAAGAGAGGAAGAAGGAGACCAGACTACACAAGAAACGAGTAAGACAGCTGAATCAAACATGATGGAACAGATGATGGCTTTAATTAAAGAAATGGGAGATAAACAGGATAGTTTTATGGAAATGGTTCAAAGAAAACAGGAAACGGTTGACAAAAAACAGGACAGTTTTCAAGGATCAAGGAGAATACCAGCCAAGGATTGAAGGAAGCTGAAGAGAAGATGCTAGGGAAAATAGTTTATATGGAAGAAGAAATTAAAACAGTTGCAATAACCAGGGGAATGAACTGGCTATTCGAATATTTGAAGTGTCATCAGACTGCCAGAAAGGAAAGGAAGAGGTAGAATAAAAATTAAGCCGACAATTACAAACAATAAAGAAAGATATAGACAATATGAGACAGGCAGAGAGAAATACTGTAACACCGACTTGCCGGTATTACAATTCGTCGATCAAGGTAGAAAACCTGTTAAAGTTTAATGGAAATATCACCGAAACACATCCCATAACCTATTTAAAGAATATAATGAGATATTTAGAAGACATCCCAGATTTCAAACAGCAGATGACTGTAATACGAGCCACTTTAACAGACTCCGCTCAAGAATGGTGCCAGATGGTGGAAGACAAATGCCAAACCATCGACGAATTTGCCAGATTGTTTCGACAAAATTATTGGGGCGAATAAATACAAAACCGAGCAAAAGTTAAGTTACTTACCGGAAAGTTTACACCTGGAAAGTTAACTAGAGAAGCCTACGCCTCCAAGACGTACAATTATTGCAAACATGTAGGTGATATCAACGAGGAGATTATATCTAGACAACTATTACACCATTTTATTGACTCCGACTCAAATGCAATCATTTGCCAAACCGTGAACAACATGAACGAGTTAATTGAAATTCTGCGAAGATTGGACGATTATTCGGATAAGACCAACCAGCCATTCACTTACAACAACCAAAGACTACATCACAACTGACCTGAAAACATACATCCACAACACAACAATAACCGATTTACACCAAATCGTACACCTCGTTATAATTATAATAATTGAGGTAACAATTACTCAAATTATACATCACCGAATAGATTTAACAACTACCCTGCCAACAATCGTTACCCGTCAAACAACAATTACTCTTCCAATTACAATTATAATAGATATCGCCCGAATCACGATAATCTTAGCAATCGACCACCGACACAGGAAAGCAAGGCTCAGTCGTACCATAATTACTTCAACGCAAGGAGAGGAAATCGAGGAAGTTTTACGTCCAGAGGAAGAAGCGCTATAAATAATTTATCCTGGAGGGATAGATCTGAGGACAACCCAGATGAAAACGAAGACTCAGGAGAAAAAAAAACTTCGATTGGGAATCATCAAATGGACTTCTTTCCTCAACCAAGCAGATCGAAACAGTAAAGAAGAATGAATCTTTCAAACACTTGCTACACAACAACATAAAATGCTACCAACACCTGGAAGAATTTATTATAATTGAGGACCAAGGAAACAACATAATTAAAAATAGTTCATTACCTTTTATAAATATTAAAATAGGATGAATCGATTTTTCATGTTTGATAGATACAGGTGCGGAAATCACTTTATTAAGAGAAGAGAAGGCAAAAATTATTCCAAGGATAGAGGGACAAATTGTTAAAATTAAAGGCACAGACATAATTGCGGCTAACAAAAGGAAATTGGTACCATAACAAAAAGAGTTTGCTTAGATGTGACAATTAACAACAAAGAATATGTTATGCAATTTTACTTAATAGAAAAACTTCAATATGATGTTATCGTAGGAATGGACAATATTAATTTATTAGGGATGAAATTAGATTTTGAAGAAGGTTGGATAAGTATAAAAGAAAATGTAATGAGATATGAAAAGGAATTAGAAGAAATGGAAGTAAATAATTATTATAAATATAAAAATTAAGAATTAATGGAGAAGATAAATGTTATTACGAGGATGAATTATGAAGAAAATATTGATTATATAGAGGAACATATATTTGAAGAAAAAGAAGAGTTGAATATGAATAATATAAATAAAAATAAAGAATATTATGGAAAGAGAATATATGAAGAAGATTAATACTGGTAGCCGTAACTTTGTGGTAATTCATTTTGAAAACAATAAAATAAAGTAAAACAATAACTTTGTTCTACAACTTTATTCACATATAATCGTGACCGCGGTTTCGACATACAATGTCATTATCAACCTGCAGTTTGATAATGACATTGTATGTCGAAACCGCAGTCACGATTATATGTGAATAAACTGGTAAAACAAAGTTATTGTTTTATTTTATTTTATTATTTTCAATATGAAGAAGAGTTTGGTTTGAATGGATATGGAGAAGAAAACGAGATAGAAATAAAGCAGGAAAGTCCCGAGATAACAATCACCAGGAATTTAAAAGATATTGAGGAGATTATAGGAAATATGAATTTGAAAGAAGAAAGTATAACAAGGGAATTAATTGAAATATTGCATAATAATATGAAGTTAATAAACGACGAAATCGTTTTCGCTAATAATTATGAACACTCAATTAAAATAGATGATGAAACACCACTAAATTGCAAGAATTACCCAATACCCTATCATTTTCAAGCTAGAGTAAATGCCGAACTGCAACATTTAGAAGATGCCAACATAATTGAAAAATCGAATACCTATTTCATCAATCCAATTGTAATCGTGCAGAAGAAGGATTCTACTTTAAGCATATGTTTAGATGCCAGAGCTCTCAACCAAAGGATAAAACCCGAATTTGAATTACCCTCAAACATAGAAGTATTGCTATCAAAATGTGGAAGAAAAACATGGTACAGTAAATTAGATTTGAAGAATGTATTTGGCTCAATAAGTTGGACGAAGAATCAAAAACCAAAACCAAATACAAATCTTCCCACTACTTCTAATCCTGCGCGAACTTTCCCCTCCTCGCGCCAACTTAATTAGCGCTTGCTATACAACTCGAAACTATCACTATCGGAGGTATAATAAACATAAAAATTAATATCTGTCTTACAATTGAATCGTAGTTTCAGGTAACCCACCAAGGGATTTAGAGTCAGAGTGAACGCAAATAAAGAAATATCTTTACAAGAGCAGGGTGTAGCACAAAAATTGTCACCGCGATATCTCGTCGCACCGATATCTCGTCACCTCGAAATCTCGTCACCTCGATATCTCGTCACCTAGATATCTAGTCAAATCGATATCTCGTTAGTAAAGACGAACACACAAAAATTAAGAGTATCTAACGTCTAACAATTGAATCGTAGTTCCAGGTAACCCATCAAGGGATTTAAAATCAGAGTGAACGCAAATAGAGAAATATCTTTACAAGAGCAAGGTCTAGCACAAAAATGAAATTATTTAAGTACAATAGGAACGTGTATTTACACAAAATGTAACTTAGTTCGTAGTAAATTAAAAACATCATTGCAGACAACAATAATATTGATTGATAATGTTCTCTTTACATTAAGAAACAATGAGACATATATTCAAACCAACAGAATAAATGCCAATAACATATATTGAACCACAATGACAGATATTCAAAGAAAATCCAAAACTGACGCAATTAGGAATGAGAGAACAATAAATTAACATACGGAAGTCTTATCTACATATCGAATCATCGAAAATAATGTATAAAGTGAACTAAAATACCCATTACACATTATTGTCATGTCATAAGATGTCATTAAATGCACTATATATGTATGAAGATTGTATTTACATTATAAGCCCTATTGTATATATATTTTTGACATGGAAGTAATGCAATTGTAAATATTAACAGATATGTAAAATTATGGAAAAAAAATTTATCAGAATAATTGAAACATACATGAGTAGGTAAACCCCACCAGTTTTGTATAATACAAAGGTATTTTTAATAATATAAAATATTATTATTGGTGTTCTTCTCACCAGATTTTTAATAATATTTTATATTATTAAAAATACCTTTGTATTATGAAAAAAAATTTCTAAATAGCTCAATATACCATCTAACTACTACGATACTATTTTGACATGTTTAGACATAATTTGCTTGGAAGATTTTATCGGATTATATACCCAAACTATATATATATATATATATATATATATATATATATATATATATATACTGTAGTAAACCCCGCCAGCGAATGTGCTTGGAAATGCTACTGCAACAATATGATACCCACGTTCGGTCGGCTAAATAATGTTCGATGCGGAAGTTTACAACATTCTGTAATATAAATGAGACTCTTACAAATAACTTATTAATATCTCAGGCGTGTGAATTGGTCCGTGTCTAAAAGCTGAGGAAAGAAAACACACATAAAAAAACAATAAACCTTTATTTTCACCAATTTCTATAAAATATATTTATCGATTAGGAAAGGATATTTATCGATCACCTAAACGTTTTGTCGGACAAGCTGACATCTATATCAGGTTAGGAGGAACTCACTTAGTGTAATCAACTAGATTTAGATCTACGCTAAATTAGGTAGACTAAAAATGAAACCTTTCAGTATATATATTTACGGTTAATCATAAACAATAAAACTTCTACTTCAGACAAAGTGATATAAAATATTTATTTTAAAACAAAATGCTAAGAAAAGAAAGTAACAAATACGGTGATTGTATAATGAATACCTTAACAGGTAGGTATTTGTTTTCAATACTCTTACTCACTATAATTATTATGCTACAATAACCTAAGTTATATGTTCTTTCTGGAAATGTAATTAATCAAAACTACAGAACGTTAGATTGTTTGCATCAAAGGAAATATAAATTATTTAAAACATAAAATGCATGAATCAAAAAGAACTTTGTGATGCAATAATACACTGATAACAGTATAACCGATGTATACGGAGAAGGAATTACCTTGATGAGGTAATTCACATCTAAATGACCCAAAATAAATGATAGATAGCTATAAACTTTAAATTAGTAATAAGTATGATCCAATTGGTTTATGGAAAAACGTATTCTGAATAGTTTCCAAGTGTGATTAAGTTACGACTATGACAAGGTTTATCGATTTATTTTGAACTAATTACCAAATGATTACTCTCTTATGCGTGTAATTTTAGGTACCTTATAAATCGGGATGCTAAGTTGAATCCGGAGAAAAGGAAGGATCTTGGGTATTACATCAACTAATACTGGAAACAGGAAAAATCTCTCGGATCTTCTAAATCTGGATCAGGAATGAGTTTTAATTACATATACGGTATAGATAGGCTGCTCTGGGAAGGAATTCTTCGGGATAGTCACAATATTGAGTAAATCTTCTAGGATTTCTTAAAATACTAGTCTTTAATAAGGACAGTAAGTACAGGATGATTAATTTTCTACTTGAAGATCCCAAAATAAGGTAATCTTCTTGATATATTGAGTTTTAAAACTAAAAATCGGTAGTTTGGGTTTCTAAATTTAAAATGACGCTTTCGATGATAAATTATATAATCACTGGTGTGCGCCGTTCAAATGACTTTTCATTAATTAATTAAACGTTAAGCTATCTTTCGAATATTTTTTAAACACTTTAAATAGTTGTAATTATTTTAAATATCTATTTTAGAAATATGCGGACTAGGAACAACGCTGATATCTTTCGAAAAATGGCGTCCGTATCTCACGGGCTTTATGCAACGACTTCCATAGACGCCGATAAAAAAACAAAAGCGTCCCCTTAAAATCATCTACACATCTTCCCATTGGTTTGTTTGAACAACCGAAATGATGTGGAATTTATAAAATGTTCAAATTTGTATCAATTACAATTTTCATCAGAATTAATTACATATTCTAAATTTGGATATTAAAAACTATTCATAATATTATATTTATATTTCCTTTGATTTTCCTTTACTTATACTTAGTGTTTAAAAATGTTTATAATGATATTTTTAAATTTTTCAAAATTTTATTTATATATGAAATAACTAAATTGAAATATATTGTTGGAGGTAATTTGCCTCACAACATTTATCCTCGTTGCTGGAAAAATGAAATTTTGGAAAATTCCATTGTTTTGACTTAATCTTACAGCAAATCTTAAATTCTAATTGTTTGTAAATTATTTTAAGCATGGAAAACTAATTATTTAAAACATTTTTGCGTTAACTTTTTTTTTTTTTAAAGAAAACTATTTTTACATTATTTAGCTATTGTTTATATATTTTGTTTTTAATCTTTCTCGCCCTTGATGTTTGTGTATTTTGACTGTTGTGTACCCTTTTTATATTTGTATATTTATTTTATTTATTTATTTATTATTATAATAAACATCTCAGACCACATAATAATCCTGCAGTGAAGATACATGAAATATACCTTTTATGCGCTCAGAATTTGGTTCTATTAATTCGTACGTGCATGTACCAAATTTCTTATTTCAAAAGGACCCTCGTATGACTTTAATAATTTCCCCATTATCTTTTTTTTTTGTCAGAAACCCTTAAACTCTTCACAATAACCAAATCTCCTACATTGTATTCTTTTCCCACTTGTTCTTCTTTGCTATCAAACTGTCTCGGGCTTGTTCGTATTGGTCTGCGATATCTGCCAAATCATAATTTTTCCATGGCCTTAATGGATCTTCTCCAGTAAATAATGTTATTGGACATACGTTGTGTACCGTGCTTGGTACATTATTTAAAACTGTTTCTATACGGTAAATATGTCTTGCCCATGTGTTATGTTTTTCTCCTAGTAATATTCTTAAATATTTAATGATTTCTCGGGCGTATCGTTCGGTTTGATTAGCTTGTGGATGCCGATATGATGTATAATAAGTTTTTATGTTTCTTTGATGTAGATATTCTTTATACATATCGCTGGTAAAATATGTGGCGTGGTGTGATAAAATGGTTTTCGGATACCCATATTGTAAAAAGTAGTCATTCAAAGCTTTTAAGACGGTGTCGGTATTACATTTCTTTATAGGAATCAGTTTTACAAATTTAGAAAAGGTGTCACAAATGATTAATATGTTCTTGAATCCTTTCGTGCTTGGTAGCAAATTTGATATAAAATCAATGGTTATCCATTCTATCGTAGGGTAACGGGTACAGTTGTTGGCACTTTAAGCAAGCTGTCATCGCATTTTCTTAAAAATACCTATTATTTCTTGCAAAAACAATAATCCAATTTTTTTTTAGCCAACTACACATCTTAAATTTAATGACACAACGTTTATTTTCTATTTAGTTGTTGCATTTTTTTTAAATAAATTAAAATATTTGGACTTGTCAAAAAACAGTTATTGGCACTCTGGTCACAGTAATAGGCACCTTCATTTTATAGTTATTGGCACTTCGTACTTTAACAAAATTAACGCTTAAAAACAAATTAACATAGGTACCTAGGTATGTATTTATTAGAGTATCAAGTATTAAAATAACATAAGTACAAATATCTAGTAATATAAAAATCAAAATAGTTGTTTAAAAAAAATCTACGAGCTGTTATTTGTCAAATTTGGTCTAACATGACTAGAGCTGAGGATGTTTGCGGTATAACCATGGTTATATCATATAACCATAGTAATTTACTATGGTTACATGATATAACCATGGTTATACCGCAAACATCCTCAGCTCTAGACATGACTTACAAATAAACATAGTGGATTCAGTAGCCTCTGCTGGTTGATGTTTTTTTAAACAACTTTTATGAAAACTTCTGATACAAAAACAGCATTTAACACCCGTCATTGTTTTTGTCAAATGTTTCGCACAGGTGTAACAAAGTCCACTAGTTACGAGGCCAACTCCGTCGATTTGCTCAGCTTCTGTATCATCATCTGAGCCTGAATTGTTTGAATTTTGTGTGGTTTCAAGATTGTCTGGCTGCTTTACTTCAAAATTTTTGAAGCTAACACACGAAACGATATTAATTTTATCAATACTCTTGCAGTGGTCAGATTTTATGTCATTATTGGGTTTAATAATTGTGTTTGTTTTTTATTGGTTTTCTGCACTTTTGCTGTTTGTGGGGACTTTTTTCCGGTGTTCTTTTTTCTTTTCATTGATTTATTTAGTTTTTCTTTTTCTTTGTTTTCTTTACTTATCATTTTTAAACGCTTTTTTTCTTCTTTTTCGGTCTGTTGTCCTTTTTTCTCTTCTTCCTTTTTATCCGCTATTTTTTGCCAGTTGGCAGAGGTAATAACAAACGGCATTCTTTCAGTTTGTCTCTTGCCCTTCCGTACTGGTGATTCCGGATAAAGTAAAATATTTTCTAACGATGGAGCCTCATTGTTATTTGCATCATCCACCACCACCGGCAAACTATTGATAAACTCTTCCATCGTAAGGTTAGAACATTCAATGGATCCTACATTGGCAGTATTTTCTTGAATTTCTTCATTTTTTTTTCATTCGTAATAACCACACTACTTTCTAAATCTCCGTTGTTTAAAAAAGTACATCCTTGTTCATCTATGTGACTTGTTTGGTTAGTATTAATCTCGTCCGTTTCAAACTCGGCTTCAAACAAATCAAATGGTTCATCTACGATATCGTCCTCAGTTACATTATTTTCTGCTTCATCGAATATAATTTCTTCTTCGCAATTATTATTGATTTCTATGTTATCTTCATCTTGTGTTTCAACTGAAACTGAAAACGCTTTCCATAAATTATATAACAGAACAAATTCTTTATTATGTATGTTATTATCCAGGTTTTCTTCCGAATCTTTTAATTGTTGAAATTGTTTTATATAATTGTCTCCAACTGTTTGCAGAAACATATTGCACGATAATTTATTATTGTCACTAGGTGCTACTGTATTTTCAGTTTTTTTTTACCCAGACATTTTGTATAGTCTATTGCACTTGGGTTAAACGGATATAATCCACACGCGCGAATTAATAGTAGCGACTACTTTCTTCAAAATCGGGGCAAATTTTTCTTTGGTTAAGGGTTGACCTGGATTGCTTCTTCTCCAAGTTAATACTTCCTTCTGCCATGCAGATTTTATTGGGTGAAACGCAGCTACATCTGCGGGTTGCAATATGCGTATAGCATTTGGATAGAGAGCAATTAAAATTATTCGTAGCGAAGCGCAGAGTTTACTTAAATTTCTGTCCAGGTGTGTTTTGTGGCCGTCCACAAACAGTACAACTGGAAATTGGCAATTCAATTTTTTTAATGCAGGATGTAAAACATTTCCAATGTATTCGTAAAAGAGCTGCGATTTCATCCATCCCGTATTACTGAGACCCAGTCCCCACTCTTTTGGAACTGATTTTGCAATACTTGATGGTAACCTTTTGTATGGATAAATTACCATCGGGGGAGTGACTGACCCTGATGCCCCAAAAGTGAACATCACAGTCAATGCTGACTTAGCTAAAACTTTCTTGTTCTTAGGACATAAAACAAAATTGGTATCGTCCCCATTAAAGATTCTTGTAGGGTCCATCAAAATGTCTTCTAGATGTTCTTCAATAAAAAAAGAATTAATATTTTGAAACCAGTTTCTTATATCTGATTCAGAAACGTTCGCACTTGCTGATGTGACTGCCTCAGCAGTTCGTTCTGATATCTCTGGGTGCCTTTTCAAAAAAGCTCTGTACCAACCCCTTCCCGGAATGTTGTCTTTGAATGGATTGGCTCGTGGTGTTTTATCCAAGTATTGTTTAACTGAACATTGCACGTCTTCCATGCGTCTTGGGAATCCTTTCCTTTGACATTCGAAAATCCTGTACTTTAAGGTATTTTCTTCTTCTTTCGTTAAAATTGAAGATGGTCCACGTGTCGGAACATCATTGATCATATCGTTATTAATTCTAAATTGTAAAGTCGATCTCGGAACCCCAAATTGACGAGATGCCGCCTTTTTCGACATACCATTTTGAATCGCTCTAATAGCCTTTTTTACATTATCTTCGGTGTATTGCTTTGGCAACGGCTTGATTTGCCTGAAAAAAAATACTTCGCGAATACTGTTGTTGGCACTCGAAAATTGATAGTAATTGGCACGGTGCCAACTACTGTTTACAAGCAGTTACCAGAGTTTCTTATGCTACATTCAATTACTATTATGTATAAAACAAAGATAGAAATATATAAATCACATACCTATTCTGTAACAAAAACGGAAATACAGTTGTTGGCACCCCATGCCAACTACTGTTTTTCGAAATTTTTGGTGACAGTTGTTGGCACCCTTGAAATTAAAAGGAAACTACATATATTTTGAGGTTATGAGTGATAAAAACATAAATTAATGTTGTTATATACTCATAATTGAGTTCAATTTAATCATTAATAGCAGAAGTACGTACATTTGCAAAGGATGTATTAAGCCGCTTGCTTGTGGTATCTATAAGAACTTGGATTTTACACACTCACTGCAAGCTGTCATTCACTAAAGTGGCGGCAAAACACATTGCTGCCAACACAACACATTGAAAATTTCTGAAATAAATGTCTAAATAATACACTACAAATTCTTTAAAGCCAAATGTCCCTAGAATCGGAGAATTTCTTATTATTTTAGTTTTAAAATTACAGTGCCAATAACTGTATCAGTGCCAACCACTGTACCCGTTACCCTATGCGATGATGTTTTTGCTGATATTTTTATTAGTACGATTTTTGTCCTTGGCTAACTCACATATCTTACATTTCTTTATTTCACTTTCAATAATTCTTTTATCCTGGACACAGTAAAATGCTTCACGAAACAATAACCAAATTTTCCTAGCTCCGGTGTGTAAATAATAATGGTGTAAGTAGTTTGCGATCTCTTTGGCATGCTCTTCAGTAGTGACATATACCTCGTTAGTACCAATTTGTTTTACTAACAAATTATTCTTCATACTGTACCCTTTGTATGTATCTTCTTGTTGGATGGTGCTCTTTATATTTTCAACACTTTAATTGGACTGGATTTGTAACAGCTCCTCTCGGGAAAATAAACCATTTTTTTTCCAATGTTATAAGGTTGATAATGATAGATTGTTTTATATTTTGCCCATCTTTTCTACTCAACACATCCGCTGTGATCATGTCCTTCCCTTTCTTATATCTAATATCCATATCATACTGTTGGATAAGCAATGCCCAACGGTATATGCGATTATTGTTTAATTTTGTATGCATGATGTTTATTAATGCTTTGTGGTCAGTTTCAAGAACAAACTTCTTCCCAATTAAATAATATTTGAGTTTTGTTAAGGCGAAAACAATAGCTAACATTTCCTTTTCTGAGATGGAATATTTGATTTCAGATGGTTTCAATGTTCTAGCTATGAAATGTATGGGAACTTCTGTATCTTCTTTTAGTTGTACTAGTTCAGCAGCAATGGTGTTGTTGGATGCATCAGTTCGGACAATAAGCGGTAGTAGAAAGTTTGGGTGGTGGAGTCTTAAATTGTTCACAAAATTTTCTTTTAACTGTTTAAATGCCTGTTCGTGTTCATCGGTCCAGTTCCACTTTTGGTTCTTCTTTAGTAATTGTAATAACGGTAGTGTTTGTTTACTGTAATTGGAGATGAACTTCCTGTAATAATTTAATAAGCCTAACCATCCATAATGTCATTATCAAACTGCAGTTTGATAATGACATTGTATGTCGAAACCGCGGTTACGATTATATGTGAATAAAGTGGTAAAACAAAGTTATTGTTTTATTTTATTTTATTATTTTCAATATGAAGAAGAGTTTGGTTTGTCTTGTATTTCACTTATATGAAATAAATTCATACACAATTAATGTGTTTTAAATAACTTTTTATTTAGAATCCGTTACATGTTATTTAACTCTAACGTATCTTGTTGCCAACCTGACTCTAGTTGCCAACTATGACACATCCTTCCCTTTTGACACATAACCTCAATTTATACATTACATTACATTTCATAGTCTTTACACCAAACAGGTTTAACAATTTTTCTTTTCTCTCTTACATGATCTTGTTCATTAGAACTATTCTTATTTTGATTGCTAACTGATTCATACTCAATCTCATTTTCGGTTTTTAAGTTATTTGAGATGTTATTTTGAGGTGGTTCCTCTATTTCTATTTCACGTGATTGTTCCACAAATGGTATGTTTGTCTTCTTTAAATGTGAGGAATTTCTTCTTAATACTCTCCCTAATTGATCCTTAACTATGTATGATCTTGGTGTGTTATATTTTTCCATTACCTTTCCTGGAATCCATATTCTGTCTTCTCTTAACGCTACAAGATCTC